>OZ034803.1:46453986-47062736 GCA_964028335.1 Altica lythri | reverse complement strand
TCGTTAATTTGCTGTGACGATTACAAGACCCTTACTCAATCATTATTCGTTTATTTAGTTGGAAATGCTTTGAAAGCGTATTTTTTTGATTTCTCAAATTATATTTATTGTATTCATATTTTTTATAATTAAACGTATTGTTTTCAGAACTTGGAAAAAAATTACTATTGTGAAATCTAAAGAATTGTTAGATTAATTCTAAGACAATTTCATTCATATCGTTTATAATTAAACGTGTTGTTTATTACCCACTCCCGGCACGGGGAGGTAGTGACTAAAAATAACGATATGGGACTCACCCGTGGCAGCAGCCGCGGAGTGGAGAGTTACAAACAAACAAACATACATACATACATATATACATACATACATACAGGTGAAGTTAATTAATAAAATAATAAAAAGCGTGTTAAAAACGATAACTTTTCGAGATATTCACAAAATAGTGTTTATTTTGAAAACTGTCAATATGACAGCTGTCATAATTTGACAGTTGATGTAAAATTTAATTCCAAACGAAAAAGTATTCCTGTGTTTTTTCAAAAAAACGATAACTTTTCGAGATATAATTATATAACGGAGTGGAGAGTTACAAACATACATACATACATACAGGTGAAGTTAATAAAAGCGTGTTAATTAAAAAGTACCTAAACAAAAATCGGGAGATATTTATTGACATAGATAGGATTCCATTGCAACAGAAAAAAAAGTTAGAGATGAGCTTACCTCGAAAAAAAGTAGAGGTGAAGATGTCTTTATTAAATATGTTAGAGGTGTTTCACAAGTAGCTCAAAGGTCAAAAAACTAAATACCAACATACCACCATTCACCATTTATCATCAAAACGTGGGTGGAATGCGTACTAAGCTGACGAAATTTGGACTTGCTGTACTTATTTCCAGTTATGATTTGATCCTGCTGGTTGAGACTTGGGTTCACAATGGAATATCTGATGCAGAACTTCGTTAACAAGATTATGTGGTGTACAGATGTGACCGTAGTTCATGTACTAGTGTTTTTACTCGCGGTGGTGGTGTTCTCTTAGCAGTGAGAAATAAATTTAGGTCTAAGATTGTTTCAACTAATTTTAATAATGTCGAACAGCTTTTCACACTTATCAATATTGGATCACAGTCAGTAATTATTGGTTAAGTTTATTTACCGCGAGTATTTATGAGGCTCATTGCTCTGCTATTGAACAGGTAGCAAATACACATAGATACTGATCCTAAATTTAACCTTGTTGGACAAAATCCACTTACATGAGTTACACAAATTAATTAAAGAAGAAGAACATTTGAAACCCGTCTTCATATGGGGATGGAATCCTGGAAATAATCATTATCACTCCAATTTACATCATCGTAACTATTCTTAGTTTTTCCACAGGATATAAGATCTATTTGAAGAAGAAAAACGAAGCCAGAACCGCACAAGAACCAATCCAAGATCTACCAGAATCCAAAGTTTTGTTCGTCCCTTACAAAACTTCCCCAAGGGATAGACAAGTTATAAGTTGATGACTTGTAATATTCGATACCCGATTTTCTTTCAATTCAGCGGTTTTCCTAATCGCAGATTCTGCAATTTAACAGGATATTACTTGACTATGTGACATGATGACAATCTTCTGTCTACGATAGTTCCTTTCAATGTTAAATTCTATACATATTTCGATGTCACAAATTTCCGCTTGAAAGATGCTTGGGTACGCACACAAGCTTTCTGAGTATTTGGTTCTAGGTCCAAAAACCCCTGCTCCTGTTCCTTTATCTGTCTTGGAAGTTGGAGCCGTCCGTATACCATTTTATGGCGTTTTGGATTAGCCACAATATGGTGTTCTCGTCCCATTCAGATTTACTTCCCTTTCAGTGGTAAGTTTCCTTACAAAGTTAAATTTCTTTGGCATGTCATCTTGGGGCATTTACCAAGTTTGATCTAGTTGGAGTGATCGAGGTCTTTCCTTGATTATTCCTTCTTTGATCATTATATGTATTGTTTTCTTCCTAGCATTTTCTACTTGAATATGCAGTGGTGGGAGATTTAGGATTACTTCCATTGCAGCAGTGGGACATGTTCTCATTCCTCCAGTGATACATGCACAGGCTAGTCTCTGAATCTTTGACAGGTTTGTCCTCGTAGTGATCAGATTAGCTCTCGTGCCCCAAGCTACTGCCCCATATGTGATGATAGATCTCAATATTGCAGTGTAGGTACATCATTGCAATGTCTTTGGATCACAGCCCCAATTTTTTCCAGCAATGTTTCTGCTTACCATGAAGGCTTTTGTAGCTTTGTGTATTATTTCGTTTTCGTGTTTGTTCCAGAGTAACTTATTATCTAGGGTTAGCCATAGATATTTGACCACTGTCGTTCAGTCAAAGATATTTTCACCTATTTTGACGGCTTTTAGATTAGCTTTCTTTTTCCTTGTAAAGGTTACTAACCTGGTCTTCGTAGGGTAGATATTGAGTCCCGTGACAATCTTAAAAAGATTATAAAAATAAAAAATTGTAAAAAAATTGATGATAGTGAAAAATTGTCGAAAATCCTGAAAAAAAATGTTAAAAATCCAGAAAATTTGTTGAAAATCGTAAAAAAGAAAAAGTAAAAATTATGCAAAATTTTGAAATTTCTGATATAATGTTAAAAATTATGAAAAATTATGTTGAAAATCGTAAAAAATAGTTGGCATCTTCAAAAATTGGTTAAAATGTTAAAAAATGTCGAAAGTCATACACAGAAATCTTAAAAAACATGAAAAATTATAGAAAATTGTCAGAATTTTTTTGCGTTCTCTAAAAATTGATAAAAATGGTTAAAAAAATTCAAAAATGATAAAAAAATGTTGAAAATCGTAAAAAATTGAGAAAAATAGTTGGCAATCCAAGAAAACGTGTAAAACCGTAAAATATTTTTAAATATCCCAAAAAAAAATAAAAAGTGGGTAAATTAAAAACGAGTAGGTATCAAAAATGTAGAAAAATAGAAAAAACATGGAAAACATAAAAAGATTAAAAAGTAGCAAAATTGAAAAGTAATATCACATATATTTAAACAAGCAATTAAGTACCTACTATTGTCACGCCTGGGGGGTTGGGAGAATGTGCCATAGTGTTTTGGGATGAGGGGTAGCTTACTAGAGGCACTTCCCACCCAGGTCGTGGTTATCTACCCCCTGGTTAGGTATCCTGCTGAGGGCAGAAAACTAACCAAGGGGAAGATGAGATAAACACATGTCACGCCTGGGGGGATTGGGGAGTGTATCATAATATTTTGGGATGAGGGGTAGCTTACTGAAGGCACATCCCACCCAGGTCGTGGTTATCTACCCACTGGTTAGATATCCTGCTGAAGGCAGAATAATAACCAAGGGGAAGATGAGATAAACAACAGGAAACAAACAACAAATATATTAATAAAGAAACAAGCAATAACAATGAATAATTAAATATGACTAACGAATAACAAAATACAAATCTTAACTAATCTTACCAAATTAAACTATATGGTGGCATGTCACATTTACTCACGAAAATAAGTCAAGAGTCACAACGGCCCAGGCCCAAGGGTCTGTTTTAGGGACACCCCAAAGGGTGACCCTTACAGACAACCTTAGACCCCGAACTCTTCGAGTACGACCTCAACGACGCTCTTTTATAGCTAATTCTTACGCTACGTGAGAATAAGAATTAAACTATATAAGGTCGCCTTGAAATCTAACGTACTGACTTTGGCCTGGATAATTACAATTAAAAATAATACAAAACAATACAATGAAATCTAAAACAATTAAACAACCCTATTATCGTATGTGACACTATGACGTCATTGGAAGGTGGCGCAGTTAATATTTCATAAATATAAACAAGGAATTCTAACTATACCTCGAGGCCCAATTGTCAGGCAGTGAAATCATTGTGAAGTAAATGCAAGTGGAACCAATGCGAGATTCGAATGATTGCTAGTTGCCATGTTTAATAATGTTGTCCAGTGTTGACAGAGAGAGGCAACTAGCATTCGTTCGAACCTCACTTGCGTTTTGGGTCACAATGACGTCACTGACAGACAATTGGGCCTCGAGATATAAGCTAAGTACTATGACGCCACTCAAGTTGGCGCAGTTGATATCTAATATATTTAATCGATAAATTACAAAACCAACGAAAAAAAATATAATGAAAACGATAAAACAAAAAAACAACATTAATAACAATAAAAAATCGTAAAAATTAAAAATAAAACGAAAAATTAGAAAAATACGTCAGTGTTAGGCGATACGAAATATGCCGGGTCTGCCAGTTTTTTATACATTTTTTAAAATTTGAATTCTTTATTACTTAAGTAATAGGTCTGACAATACCTAATAAAAAAAAACGAACACTTTTTTGAAAAATGTTTAGCAAAGATTATATTAAAATTTTTGCTCTTTTTTTTCCTTTCGAGTAGTTTATAATAATATAGAAGATGAAAAGCGTTAAGAAGAATTATAGCCGTCTATCTCAGACTATTAATAGCAGGTGGAGATGGAGACATTCGGCGACATTGGAAAGTTTCCACGTCTAGTAAACGAAATGGGGTGCTCGAATACAAGGAGTGTCTTAAATCATAAATATGTATTGAATCGGGGACAAAACAAAGCCAAAATGTGAAAAATAAACCAACACACATTAGCGCCGATAACTTAAATCAAACTTCCTATTTTCAAATTTATACTCCTTTTTATGTATAAATATTTTAGTACATATATTTAATAACAGAGTTAATTTATATCGATAAAATTTGTTGATTTTATTAACAAATTTAATAATCCAAGAAATTTTTATTTCTATAAATTCCTACGCTTCTGATAACAACGAATTATGATTCACCCCAACAAATAATAAAACGCACTGCACATTAAACTTTGCAAATGAATTATGACTAGAGGACTACAGTTCGAAGACCGAGAAAAATAAAATTTGCCCACAAATTACAATATCTATAGCCTTCCTTTTCAGAATATTTACATATTGTATATAATATTATTTAAATTATTGCCCAGAAACACTAGATACCCAATATATATATATATATATATATATATATATATATATACATATACATATTTGATGGGTAGATATTCAGGGAAACAAGGGAAACAAGGTCAAGCGTTCGAAATAAGTTTATTTCTTCATCAGGACATCAGGACAATTAGTCGTTAGATTGTATTAAAAAACAGGATTATGTGAATTATATGAGGCGATTAAAAACACGTTTTTAACAACACTACACTTTAAAAAAGGCAGCTTAAGAAGATTGCATCACAGTAAAACCATGACTAAAAAGTAATCCATAAAGCGCTAACTTACTAGCTCTTGTTAATTTGTTTACTGTATTTCCAGTAATAAATAGTAGTCAGTGAAAATGAGTGAACTTGTTCTTTCATCTATCTCAACCTTAGTAAGAAGGACCTCCGTATTATAACAGGAAGAGGAAGAAACTTCAATAGACATACTCTCAGAATGCATTGTATTACGTAATTCTAGAGTCAGATACCTAGGGTTATACGAAATAGAAGAGAAAGACTTAAACCTGAAGCCCAACGATATCCTAAATTGCCTAAGAAAGATAAGACTAGCAGAGCTGCCATAAATCTGGGAAAACATTAGAATTATAGCAAAAATAGGGGGACACAATATATATATAGAAATTCCGAAGTCAGAAGAGGCATGGAAAACAATCGCTAAGTGCTTTAAGTCTGTGTGGAACTTTCCGGGATGTTATGGGGCCATAGATGGTAAATATATAAAATAACACCCTCTTCTTTCCAAAGTGAAGTGTTATTGTTGGAGATGATGCATTTCCTCTAAAAGTATATTTCATGGAACCTTATTCAAGGCACAGTATGTCTCAAAGTCAACGAGTGTTGAAAACGAAAGGAAAATGGGCGCCACTTATGTTTTTTATCCTAAGGATGGGGAAATATAAGAAACCCTGATGGAATAAAAAAAATATAAGTTGGATAAAATAACTGGTCAGTTGTTCTGGTTTAAGTTAAAATTACACACTTCTATTCATAAAACTAATAAGATAATTGTACTTACTCTTTCCTTTACTTATCCCAATGGCTAAAGTTCCATATGTAAGATACAGATATAATCCATAAATCAAAATTTAATACTTAATTAAGGCTCATTCTATTCATTGATAAATTTGATCACAATAACATACACCAATGAGGAAAAGAAAACATCTATTAAACACTAAACAGAATTTATTACTCGGTGTGATAATAAATAAGATGTACAATAAATAAAATGAAATGAAAAAAATATCAATGAATAAATAGTAAATCAGATTACTAAACACATTCGTGTTTAATTCAAAAACATAACTATTACTACACATAAAATAACAGATAAGTAAATACTTTTGTTATTTTTGTGTACTCTGATAAGCGAAAAGGGAGAAAGGGATTAAAGTTAGATAAAACGGTATATATAAAAAAATAAATCACCTTTTGCTTTGGTTTTAACTCGAGTTAAAAAAAAGAGAACTTACACAACCAATTATAATTAGTAAACTTACATATGAAAGATACAGAGATAAACAAAATCTAGTAATAAAATGCTTTTACAAAAAAACTGAATCACACTCTGTGCGTCGCGATCACTTATTGTTTTAAAACTTATTGCGTAAATACGTAAATACGTAAATACGTAAATATTTATCATATTGATTACAATTAAATCCAATATCCAAAGAAAGAAACAGTACTCTTTTTCTTGTAGTAAAAAAATAGTAACTATGCAATAAAAAGACTTACAAAATGGCTCCTAGGTAATTAGATCAGCTTCTAGCTTAATTTCAGAAATAAGGCAAAATTCGGCTTCCTACTAGCCTCAACCACAGGTAATTATCGGCAACTTTCACCAAAATCATTAACGATAAACACTAGAATAATCTCCTTAGCAACTAGAAAGGCCTTCCAAGCATTTCCCGCTTAGCATCGCGTGATCTTAAGCGTGAAATCTCATTGGTCAATTAAAAAATCAATACTCCGCTTAAAAAAGTCCGTTAGATTCTGATGTTCTAGAAAGTTCCATGTAATATATTAAGCGTACAGGGTTGGCGTAAGTAGAAAGAAATTATTAAAAAGAATTTTTATTAATCGGGTTTTTTAAAAACGCTACAACCTGGCTCATGGAAAAAAGATATTCCAACTGCTCATGTATTTATTAGAGGACATTCGTGAGCTAGCGAAAACTACAGTAAGGAAGCAGAAGGGACGGTTGACTGGCAATGGAATAAAATTTAAACTTGTAAATAAAATATATTTAATATATAAAATGTTTATTTATTATCAGAAAGCCAGTTTGTCGTAAATTATAAATTAGAAAAACATTAATTATTTCTAAGGATAAGTACTTTTTAATGTCTAAACTGAATCCAGTACAAGAATTATTTACATCACCTGATTCAGATGAATTACTTTTGGGTTTATTCTTTGTTCATTCTGTTTCACTAGAATCTAGTCGATTGCTTCCGAGTTCGTGTGATGGTTGTTCCTCGTTTAGTGGAGATTGCAAAGACGATTCTGGTGAAGCGAATATTAAGGTATATATTATTTGATGAACGAAAAGACAATGATTTTCCTCTTTCATAGTCAATACTATGTGTCATTAATATGTAGGTATAAAATCTGTGCTTGACAAGTTAGAGCATGTTGAAGAGATAATGCTCGTAAAGTAATGGGCAATATTTAATGCAAAATAATCTAATTCATATTTTCCTTTAGAACCCTTTTTTAATTCCTTTAACTTTTCCATAATAACTGAAATATGATCTGGTAAAGATGTATTTCCTCTTTTCTTATACATATATTTTTTTTACTTTTTAAAGATGTACTTTGACTACTTTCTTCATGTGTACTTACTCCGTTACCAATGTTTTGTTTTTATGTGTCTGGCAATGAATCTTTTTGAGCCACTGCGGTTATATTCTTTCAAAATTAATTTTTATCATTTTTACTCATTTTAATAATACTGAATGATTCTTACCATATTATTGCAAGATATCCTACCAAAACTATCGTCAAGAAACGTCGCTGCTTCCTCAATCCAATTAAGCCGTGACTTACACAACTCATCTGGTGAAGTAGGTACCTGATTTTGTTTTTTTTATTGCTTTTCCAAGGTATATGTGTTCCTAGTTTAATTTAATTTTCTTAATAATAATATCTATTGTCAAATCCTTCATATTCATTTCACATTGTATATATTCCAATGCACTATTTCGCTTATCTCGATTTTTGTTATTGAAGTTTCTAATATTCCACAAAACCTCACATTCGTTATATATTGTTACTGTTACAAATTTACAGGTAAGTACAGTCCGACAAGTATCTCGTGACAAGCCGGAGCTTCCAATACGCAGAGAGAGAAAGTATTCGGCCAGACTAGGATGGAATTTACCTGAACATTAACGCTTGATAACATTTCACTAGATTTAAAATTTTTTACAATGTTGTCAATATGTTGATGATCACAGTAATATTAGCTATTTTTAAGTATGATATTTAAAGAAACGAGTTGAAAGTAAATGATAAGGGAATGATTTTTGTGGGTGACTAGTTGAAGAAAAACAAAGATTTGATGAAAATATAATATTTACCAAACAATAGATAATTATAGTCTTATAAACGAAAAGTAATCATTTAATTTAAATTACTCGAAACATTGATAATAATAAAAAAAATATTCTAAAACTAAAATATAAATAAATATACGTACACGTTTTTAACTATTAGGTACACGTAATTGCGGACATATCGTGTTGTTACGACTCGAGCCGGACCTGCCGCCCAGGAAGTAAACGAGGCAGACGGGTGGTTCTTTGAACCCAAGAATGTTCGCTTGGTTGCCGGAATCTTCGACGTTCTAGAAACCGACGTTCTAGAAGGATTTTTGTGGGATCTGTGTAGATGCTTGCAGAAAGGAATTAATCAGGTATATATAAGGACCGCGCTGGACGGAGAAATAATAATTGTATTTGTAATAGCAAGCGATTATTGTACAAGATATTTTCGAGACGTTATTTAGTGATTGTGTTTGTATTAAAGTTGTGTAATTTAGTTTAAGAAATTGTTATTAAGTTGTGTTTACCAATAAATTGTTAAGTTTGTCTGCTGTTATCACTTATCCCAAATCCACGAAGGAAAATTGGTGTCAGAAGCGGGATAAGTGAAAGAAGACGTCGAAGACTATGGTAAACACAAGAACAACTAATTACGGCGAAATGGAAGAAATTGGCAAATTGTTGGCAGCTATGGAACTGCGCCAAGAACAGTTCAGAAATGAAGAACGAGAAGAAAGAATAAAAGAACGTGAAGCTGAAGAACAACGCAGAAAGGAAGAAAGAGAGGCTAAAGAACAAGGAAAAACGTGAAGCTATGGAACTGCGTCTAGAACAACGCAGAAAGGAAGAACGTGAGGCTGAAGAACAGCACAGAAAAGAAGAACGAGAAGAGAGAATAAAAAAAACGTGAAACAGAAGAACAGCGAAGGTAGGACGAAAAAGAAAAGTTCATAAAGATATTTCTTGATCTGAAAGAAAATAAAGTAAGTAAACAGGAATTAGAGGAAACCAAAGATGAGCTTTAAGAGCACGTTAGAGAAACCAAAGAAGAGTTTCTACAGCAAATTCAAGAAACTAAACAAGCTATTCTTCGACTCGAGGGACAGAATGTAAGAAACTCTGCTTCATCTACGATTGTGACTCCATGTCACCAGGGTATAATTATTAAGCCTCCTACGTTTGACGGTGAAACCCCTTGGAACATCTACAGAAGGCAGTTTGAAGCGGCTTGAGAAAGTAACGGCTGGAGCAATGAGGAGAAAGCAACAGCCCTTATGCTAGCCTTGAGGGGAAAAGCTTCCAAAATATTGCAAATTATACCAATTGAGAAGCAGCGCAACTATGAAGCAGTAGTATCAGCCCTAGAAGTTAGGTATGGCAGCCAATATCTAAAGCAAGTGTATCAGAGCCAATTGAAATCAAGAATGCAAGGAACATCCGAGACTCTACAGGAATATGGGGCTACCCAGCGAGACTCGAACTCGCAACCTTCAGCTCTACGCGCTGACGCTCTAACAACTAAGCTATAGGTCCCTAGCCATCAAATCGTCTAACGACATGAGTTTAATTTAACGACCGTTAGGTTAGGTTTCAAAAAATTTCACTAATATATTTCAACTATCATATGATACTGTTATTTTTCCAGAATCCTGGAAACCTGCTCGAGTACAACCAGTCCCCAAGAAAGGCTGTAAAACCCTGCCTTCTAACTACAGACCCATAGCTCTTCTATCTGTTATTAGCAAAGCTATGGAGAAATACTTTAATCATGAGATCCTGAGCTACCTTGAGACGCACAATATGGTTTTCGCCAACAAAGGTCAACAGCGTTCTGCTAGCATATGTAACTCATGTCTCGAGTGATGCCATCCACCGCCATGGGAAGACTCAGACAGTATCACTAGACATCTCAAAAGCATTTGATCAAGTGTAGCATGCAGCTCTTTTGAACAAACTTTGAACCTTTGTAAATGGATATCCAACTTTCTCTCCAACAGGTACATCCAAATTGCCGTAGATGAACACTCCTCCAACCTCTACAAGGTTAATGCTGGAGTTCCCCAAGGATAGACTCTAGCTCCTACTTTATTCCTATTACACATTAATGATCTACTAGAAGCCACTAATAACCCGATACATGGTTTTGCAGATGATAGTAACCTATACTGTACCAAAGCGCACAACTGTCCTCTAGATATTCTGGAAGAGGACAAAAGATCCACAACGGCTTCTCTTAATTAAGATTTGGGAATTGTAGACGAGTGGGGAAGAAAGAATCTTGTTAATTTCAACGCTTCCAAGACAAAGACATGTTGCCTATCAAACAAGAGGCAAACATGCGACCCATCCATTACAATCAGCGATCAGACACTGGTAGCGGGCGACTTTATTTGCTGTTTGGTATAACAATCTCCCAGGACTTACTCTGGAACGCACATATTGCATCCACAGCACTGCAGCAGGAAAGAAGCTAGGCTTTCTGTTTAGAGCACGGAAATATTTCTCTCCATCCAACTTAGCTACTCTTTACAAAGCCCAAATACGACCTAATCTTGAATACTGCTCGCATGTATGGAGATCAGCGGCTTCTTCAAGGCTCAGAGTTTTTGATGCAATACAGAGAAGAGCAGTTCGACTAATAAATAACATAAATACCCCGAAAAACTTAGCCCCGATTGACCCACCGAAGAGCAGTGTCTGATCTTTTCTTGTTTTACCGATACTTAAACGGATTTTGTTCAGAAGAACTCCGCTCTATAATGCTTCCACTTGCCAGACAAGTCAATGCAACGCGACGTGCCAACTCCATGCCCTCTTATGTTCAGTGCCAGACATCGAGAACGGATCCATTCGGTTATTCCTTCATCCCTAGGGTCTCCTGGCTGTGGAACTCCTTACCTTCCCACGTCTTCCCCACTCGTCCTAACTTGCAGTCCTTTAAATCCGAAATAAATATATTGTCTCTTTTGCCCCAATAGATGTTTTCGGTACATTTGTATTTAGGTTGATACCTACGAGGATATTCTTAAAAAAACTGTGAAGATAACGTGGCTAGCTGTATAAAGTCTATTTCTCACAGTTTGGGTAGGAATTCGTCATTCCGTTGCGTCAGAATGTAGTTTACCATTTCCTTTGCTATTCTTGACGTATTTTGTGTAGCAAATCTCATTAAACTCCGGTCTTTGTGGACTGTTGTTAACCTTTCTTGCGGAGAATAATGTCTCCTTGTTACAATAACGGTTCCCTGTATCTGTTTATTAATCTTAAAATCACTGGTCCGAAATCTGCGAGCAATATTTCTTCTTCACGTAACCGTCCTTGTTACTTCCATTTGAGTTAAATGCATTCTTTGGCAAATAGGTCGTCTCAACCTTTCGATGTTCATGATTATCTTCTATATATATAAAAATGAATGTTTGTCTGTATGTCTGTATGTACTCAATGAACTTAAAAACTGTTGGACCGATTATTATGAAAATTGGTATGTATATGTATTTTTCCACGGAGAAGGTTTGTATGATATGCTCATTGATGCCACTCACCACCAGGTGGCGCTGCAGAGTAGCAACTTCAGTCCCGTTCAACCGATTGTCATGAAGATTGGTATGTATAGGTATTTTTCCACGGAGAAGATTTGTATGATATACTCATTAATGCCACTCGCCACCAGGTGGCGCTGCAGAGTAGCAACTTCTGCTCCGTTCAACCGATTGTCACGAAAATCAGTATGGTGATGTATTTTTAATTGGTAAGATGAATATGATATTCGTATTAATGGAAGTTACCACCAGATGGCGCTTCCATGTATCAAGTTCAATACTGATTTTAATATATAGATATCTATACGAATTCGTACAAATAAAAGTTCTTAAAATATATTGTTGGTGCGATAAGTAAAACAAAACTATAAACTTTCTTTCCTTCCCTATCTCTTCTTCTCTTTTATTTTTCTTAAATTTATTTTATTAGTTGATGGCGTAGCAACGCGCGCCGGGTCCAGCTAGTATCTGTATAAAATCACAATAAACTTATTTTACGCGCTGCGAATGCCAAATTATTAATGTAAGAATTTCTTTAAAAATCAGTTTTATCAAATAAAAATACTTGACTAGATAAAATTCACGAAAAAAAAATTTTATTGTGTTTAACTTGTTTGCACATTGTTAACGTACATACTTATAAAATATTATGCGGGGATTTCAAAAAGTACTAAAAATATAAGCACTTTTGAAAGTGGTCCTTAATTATCTAAATCATATACATATTTTACATAAAAAAAATCCAATTGGCCTTGTGTGGAATTCTGTGAAACATAAACTGACTTTTAAATCTTCTTAGTTCAAATCTTAATTTTAATTCATGATTGTAAGTCTCAGCTCTTTGTAGTACCTAATATGATACATTATTTTTAATTTGACCAATAAAACTTTAAGTAGAAAATGAAGATAAAGGACCACATATACCTAATACCCTGCTGTATAAATTTAATTTCCGAATTTCCATAAACCGGAAATTGATTACATTTCAACATTGTTCATCATTTCCAAATACGCAAATGTTACATGAAAAAGTATATCTACATACAAAAACGATGTTTAAATAAGTATTCAGACTGGTTCTTCCATTTGAAACGAATACTTCATTTTATATTTCGAATTAATGTTTATCGATAACTAAATTAAATAGAAACCCCAACAAAAATGTGTATCTGAATTTGCAGTTTAATTAACTTATTGCCCAATGAAGTATTTTTTAACGGGTAGAATTTATTCACTTTAGCTATAAAGGGTGTTAGTGAATAAGTGCGACAAACTTCAGGGGGTGATTCTGCATGAAAAAATGACAGTTTGCTGTATAACATTTGTCCGCAAATGCTTCGTTTCCGAGATAAGGGTGTTAAAGTTTTTCTTAAAAACTATTTATGTATTGCTCTCAAACCAGTAAAGATATTCAAATGAAATTTGGTGGTTGTTAAGAGGTAGTTACCGCGAATTGGTTGACATGCAATTAAAAATTTTATGTTCATCATTGGCGCGCATGATCTCAATGTTTTTGAAGGAAAAAATGCTACGCCACTGAGATATTTTAATTTAAAAATCATTTTGGAAATCCTCGTTTAATTTGTGCCAAAATATGCCTCTTATCTTTTTGTCGTATGGGGCGCTGTTTTTATGCAAAAAAATAAAACATCTTAACGCGCATTTTTTATTACTTTGTAATTCTCGTTCCTTTACGAGTTGGTACGCCACAAAATCTGAGTCGTTTGTGAATACTTCTAAATTTTTTCGAAGAGGTCCACCCAAATTGTTGAACAATTACTAGATTCGATAACACCCTACGAACTCATTTATCGAAGAAAAGCCACAATTGAATATTTGTTAAATATTTTCAACAAACAAAAGGATACAGAAGATATTTTTTAGAAAAATTGTTATTTGTGACACAAGGACGGAAAATGCCATTTTGCAAGAGCGAGTAAAGTTGTGTAGCCGAGGGGCGTAGCACCGAGGCGAAACAATACGAGCACTTGCAAAACATTTTGCGGACGTGTAACACACACTATTTTTTGGTCCGACCAATTTTTATTATTTTCAAAAGTTCAAAAACTGTTTATTTTGTGACATACATGATTAGGACATTAGGTGTATATTGACATTATTGACATCTATTGCATGATTAAAAGAATTAGTAATAAGGAATGATTTTCTGATAATCGATTTCACGATCCTTAATTTTTGATCTCTTTAGATAATCTAAAAGCTACTTTGCCGGCCTAGGCCGGAAAATGTCATTTTCCGGACGATTTTGAAGTAAGTAATAGTATTGTTTCTGGACGGAGGAACAAAAAAGGTTTTTTTTTACAATTTTACAATTTTAAATAATAACCTGTGAATGTTGAGGCACGCTTGGTGAAGTCTAGCAAATAAATGCTATTAACCAAGTATGCACCCAATAGAGAAATTTGATATTTATTTGAAATATTGGTATTAAACAAATAACAAACAAATAAAATAAAAGTAAAAGGAGGAGCAGTATTCACTGTTAGCACGATGCAGAAAAAATTTACTGATCACACTAATCTTATACTAACTGGTCAATTAAATTATTTGCTTCTCAAAAATATAGTTTTTCAATTTATATTTAAATTTGTTAAAATTATATTGCTTAAATTCACTCGGAAGACAATTAAGTAATTTTATTGTAATATTATTACAAGAAACTGTAATATTGTCTTATTTAATAAAGCGAGTTATCAATCAACAAATATTGCAGAATGCAGAATATTAATTATTCTATCCCTTTACGAGTTTTTGAAAAATATTTTCAAAGACATTGACCATTTAACTAAGAAGAAACAACTACTTCCCGGGCTATGTGCCCCGACGGATATTGAATTACACTTCAAGTCAAAACGGGGTTGGTATATCTACAAGATATTTAAACCAACCATTCTGGTTTGCAGTTAGAAGGGACAACATAACTTGTAGACCGCTTTCGGTGGATTTGCACCTCGTCAGTACAAGGTATTTGTTATATCCGTCAGCGAGCTTAAAGCATAATCGCTGACTGAAGACTACACTAAAATCACAATCAACGTGGCGACGCTGGTCGTAGCCCCAAAGTGTGGGCACAACTAGCCGAAGGCACAAATGGCGATAGGACTCTTGTGTGAGCGTTCGTTGTTTCTGTTTTTTAGACACATGTTTCCCTACCATCCTTTGCTCCCAAGTACCCAACACTTTTGCTAGCCAAGTGCAATACCTTACTTGGTTGTGCCGCACTGATGACGGCTAACGAGCCAGAAACATGCATGTCTGCGGTTGCCATTCCTACTCGTGACCTTATGATCCTTTTTGCGTACATGCCCGTTAATTTACCCCTTTATATATATATATATATATATATATATATATATATATATATATATATATATATATATATATATATATATATATATATATATATATCTTTCAATAAAGAATCTGAAACGGATCTTTGGACTGATTGTCAAGATAAGTCATCATCATCTAATTGAAGTAGTGAATAATGAGAGTGATACATCAAAAATTGACATTATAGTCGTGAAATTTTAAAACAAAAAAACTTTCTCTGTCTCTCCCTTAAATTTTCAGGTCAATGTCTTTGAAAATGTTTTTCAAAAACTCGTAAAGCGATAGAATAATTAATATTCTGCATTCTGCAATATTTGTTAATTTTATTGAATTATAAGCAAATGATTTTTTGTATGCAGAAGTTCGAAACGGAGGAATGCTAAATTTAGATTGGTTTCTTATGTTTACGGAATGCATGGAACGGCGTGTTGTAAAAATGTTACGTAATACATTAAAATTTCGATCATGATGACTTAGAATTTTATATGTAAAGTTTCCAAGATGATGTTTTCATCTATTTTCCATTCTAAGCCATCCTAAATCGATTGTCTTTTGAGATATATGATCGCGTTTTTTAAGGTCAAAAATTAACCGTTCACAAGTATTCTGTGTAACTTGTATTCATATTTTGATGAATTTGATCAAGACACGGAAAAAATATGAAATTACAATAATTAAAATTTGAAAGGACAAGTGATTCGGTTAATGTTTTCCTAAGCTTAAAATTTAAAAAATGTCTGTTTGAAAATAGGATCTTTAATATGGGAAAAGTTCTACGCCTTAACTTCTGCACATGATTATGAAATCTCAGTTGAGAGTCAAAAATTAGACCAAGATTAAGGGCCGACTCTACAAACTGCAATTTAGAATCATTAAGATAAACATTCATGGTAATTTTTATAACTTCAGTTTTGCTTTTGCTACCAAAAACTATGAGCTTTGATTTATTTAGGTTTAAAATTAAATTAGGTATGTTCAAACGAGAGTTCGCTTATTTTTTTAGTTCGTTATTTAGTAAAACTGAGGCCTCATCATATAAAGTTGACTTAAATGATATATGATTCTTCAAGCAAGAAGTTAAAAATAAAAATAAAATTTCAGCACATGATACATCTGAAAAGTCCGGGTCTAGGACATTTGGGCGCGGCCGTTTCGGCGCGGTCGTTTGGGCGCGGCCATTTCGGCGCGAGACACTTCGGCGCCGGTACGTTTCGGCGCAGGTACATTTGGGCGCCAGTATCAAATATTTATTTTCAAAAACATATTTTTAATAATACAGTGAATTATTTCACTGGTTTGGAATATTATCCAATTTGACAATATTAATATGTGAATATAAATTCTAAGAATTCTAAAATTCTATGTTAATGTTAATGCTATTTTAATATAACTTGGAATTTGGATGATAGAGGAATAAAATCATTGATGGAACGGCCCAAATCCAAACATAATACAATTTTTGAGAGGTATTTCAAATAACTACGCCATGGATCCATAATATCCGGGGTATCCATTCCACTATATTTTATATTGTAGATATTTAAAATAAATTTTGTAAATTAATAATCAGTTTTTAATTTCTGTAATACTGTGAAATTATACCCTATTTACCTGTTAAAGGCTTATCTTAATCCTGAAAGTACATCCAAATTCCAAGTTATATTAAAATAGCATTAACGTTAACATAGAATTTTAGAATTCTTAGAATTTATATTCATATATTAATATTGTCAAATTGGATAATATGCTAAACCAGTGAAATAATTCACTGTATTATTAAAAATATGTTTTTGAAAATAAATATTTGATACTGGCGCCCAAATGTACCCGCGCCGAAACGTACCGGCGCCGAAGTGTCTTCGCGCCGAAACGGCCGCGCCAAAACGGCCGCGCCCAAACGGCCGCGCCGAAATGTCCGGATCCCGAAAAGTCCATAGAAGCCGTTGTTTACGAAAACAGTTCCAGACCGGACAGAGGACATGCAAATTAAGAAGAATCTGAAACGGATCTTTGGACTGATTGTCAAGATAAGTCATCATCATCTAATTGAAGTAGTGAAGAATGAGAGTGATACATCAAAAATTGACATTATAGTCATGAAATATCAAATGATAAATTTCAAGATTTGTCAAAAATACCAATAATTCAGGAAAGAGAACTCAGGGATAGAAGACTATTAAAGTAACCTGATAGATATTATCAAGCACTTGAGTGTTATATGTCAGAACAAGATGTTGATTTGGAAATGGCTATGTAAAATGAGCAATGGAAGCGTGCGATGGAACATGAAATAAAAGCACAATGTAAGAACAAAAAATTGAAGCTAGTAGTTAACGTTCCAAAAGAAAAAAATACCATCAGTACGAATACTACTTGCTATAGCAGAGTTATATAAATTGATTAGCTCAGTTTGATATTAAGACAGCTTTTCTATATGGAAAGTAGGAAGAAAGTTTATATATATTGAAATGGATCTTCCTTCCGAGACACCCTTCTTCAATGTAATTATCAGTCGTGGATTCCAAGATTTCCAAATTAGTTGTCTTTAAACATAAATTTTATAAATATATATAAAAAAATTATCTTCTTTCTAAATTTTTATTCTTCAGTTGTTCAACTCTATATCTTCCTCTTCCTACTACTTTTAAACTCCTTCTTGCTGCTGCGTTTCTATTTATCTATTGCCTTTCTGTTCTCTTAAAATTTCCAACAATTTGCTTCTCTGTACCTTCCAAGTTCTGGTTTCTTTCTATTTCAATTTAAATCTCGATATTTTTTACTATTTTAATCAAATTCTATGTATTTTTGTTAACTTTATTATTTTTAATGACTTTTTTACAACTCTTTTGACATCCAAATCAATAATCATCACAAAAATCAAAAAACAACTTATAATCTAAACAAAAACAATCCAAATACAAAAATACTTAATCTAGACCACGAAGACTAGATACCAGGAGTCTACACGGTATAGGCTTTTCCAAAATATTTCTGGTCTTAATAATCATTGGCGGCGCGAGTAACCATAAGAACTTATAGAGCCTTATAAGAACCGATGTTTATGACATTTAAATTTCGCGAAATTAAATTCAATATATAATATTAATTTATTTATTTAAAATTAGTTGTCATAAAAGCTGTCAATAGTAACAAAACTTCCCGCGTAAGGATTTAAACGAGTATCTTGGGAACACGAGCGCACTCTACCGGCAATAGTTCTGTCCCCTAAATTGAGACCATTTTTTTAACATTACGTTTAAACTCCTGGTATATATACTTCGTGATCTAGACAACCAATTTACAAATAATGGATCACGTTCCAACATTCCATTGAAGGAACATGCACCATGAAGAAAAATCCATATCAATATATATATGGAACAACCATCTGGTTTTAATGATGGAACTGATAAGATTTGTCTGCTACAAAAAGGTATTTAGATTTATGGGCTGAAGCAAAAACCTAGACAGTGGAATGTAAAATCCGTAAAAGCCTTTAAAAAATTGAATCTGAAAACACTGCTTGCATATATTTTTGAAGTAAAACTTCTTTAGCGACACTATGGGTAACTCAGTAATTCTAACGGACGTGACGTCATTCTAATGTACCGCGTACCGGAAACAAAACCTGATACAAAATACCTAACACGATTCTGCCTACTATATTAAATAAAATTAAATCTTGAATTGTATGAATTGACAGCTTGTCATCTTGTCAACCAAAATACATTGGTGGTAATAAGTTTAAATTTGTGTATAAAGTGTTTGTTTTAAATATGAATAAACAAAGTGGATTTATTAATGAAGAAAGTGATAAAAAAATATTAAATGAAAATGAGTGAGTACCTACTCTATATGCATACATTTTATTTTTGGTGTGTAATTACGCTATTTATACCTAATTATTTATACCTATTATTTATACCTAGCTATTTTCGTTTTATAGACTTAAAGAGCTAAAAAGAAAAAGAAAGTGTGAACGTCAAAGGGCATATTATAAGCGCCAGAAAGATTTGAAGAAAAATGAAAATGAAAAAAAGACGAGACAGCGACATTTAGGTATTATGATTTGATTGAGTAAATTTATATACATACATACATATTATGATAGTAAATAATTATTTATAGGGAAGCTTTACGTTAAGTAAAGAAGCATGTTGCACGTTTTTGTTTATAAAATAATAATATTCGAAATGTTTTAACACTTGCTTATACTTATTTTAGGTTTGGTTAGGTAGCCATTAAGGCCATAAAACCACTAGTCAGGATGGCTGATCTTTTACCAGCAATAACAGATCCTTCGTAGACGTGAAGAAAACAAACTCAACTCAGGATTTTAAATTTTATGGAATATGCTATAAAATGCTACAAAATGAAATGGTTATCTAACTATCGAAGGCTCTTGTGTTGTGTTGTATTACAATAAGGTAGATACAGCTACAAAATCACACATTCTAAACGTAATGTGTGTATATTTTTAATATTGTTTACCTATCACCTAACTCTAACGTTACTAACGGAAGATTCTGATGGAAGTAACGGTGTGATTTCAGCTATGGAAGGAACTTAAATTTTCAAAATTTATTTATGAAATTTTCAAAATTTTCAAACGGTTTCAAATACATTAATGGTATTTAGAGAGTAAAATCTATGTTTCACATTTTAGTTATCATAAACCTATTATTTCATATATAAAAAATAATGATAACTTTCAAATTCCTATTTCTAATGAATAATATAAATATAACATCTCATTTTTTGTAAAGTATATAGACAATAAATATGATTGAATTGTAATTAAATATTTATTTTCCGATACGTACGTCAACAAGTTTTACTTCAATCGCACGTAAAGGTTACGCACACTCTTTTTTTTCAATTAGCACATGATAAGCTATTCCTTGCAATCTTTGTCGATAATGGTCAACTTTTTGCTTGGTAATTCTCGTTCCTTTACGAGTTGGTACACCAAACAATATTGTTCATTTGTGAATACTTCTCTTTGAAACACGAGGTACTTTCAAACTTATTCGAAGAGATCTACCCGAGTTGCTGAACAATTACTAGATTGTACAAATTCCGTCATGTTGAGGGAATAGGAAGGAGTTAATGTGGATATTTTTCAAATTAATGTTTATCGATAACTAAATTAAATAAATAACCCAATAAAACTGTGTATCTCAATTTACAGTTCAATCAACCAGTTACCCAAAGAGTATTTTTTAACGGGCAGGATTCATTCACTTTAGCTATATATAGCTTAAGTTTTGCTTGGTAATTCTCGTTCCTTTACGAGTTGGTACGCCAAACAATCTGGTTCAATTGTGATACTCTGGTTTAGCCTCATTAAAATACAAGATACTTCCAAATTTATTCGAAAGATCTACCCAAGTTACTGAACAATTTACTAGATTGGATAAGATCCAGCCTGGCCAGTCTTTTAGTTTTGCATATAACCATAAAGACAAAACTATATATAGACTTAAAGTACTTTATTGATTGTCAAAACATGTCCCATCAAGATCGATACACTTTTGCATACGTTCAAACCTATTGGTTAAACAGTTATTCCAGTCTTCAGTTGGCACCTGCAAAATCGCTGTTTTAAAGGCACTAATGGCTTTTTCTCGCACCTGGAATTGCACACGCATTGAATTCTTGATCGTTGGGGACGTAAAGAAGTCTTTGGGACTCAGGTTGGGACTATATGCTGGATGGTCTAACAATTCGATGTTTTGAAGCTCCAAAAACTCGATTGTCTTTTGGGCAGTGTAAGCACTTGCATTGTCCTGATGCAGGTTGATTCGTCCTTGTGTGTTGCTTTGTCGGAGTTTCGTGATAACTTATGGTAAACAAACGTTTATATACCAATCGGAAGTAGGTAACCATTCTTCGATATTCAAAACCAATTGTTGCCACAAACTCAGATTTTGACACAAAAGTTGCGACCATGTAGGTAATACTAAAAAAGACAACCCTCGTAGGAAAATGATGTTAAATTAATAATCACACTGGTTCTTTCTTTTGAAACGAGTTCTGCATTTTATATTTCGAATTAATGTTTATCAATAACAAAATTAAATAGAAAAGCAATAAAAATGTGTATCTGGATTTACAGTTCAATCAACTTATTACCCAATGAAGTATTTTTTAACGGGCAGAATTGTACGATATACAAATTGTCGACAATAAATTTTCCGGTGTAAAATTGGGTTTTAATTGCACTTTTCCGAATGTAATTATTTGTTTCTAACTGTTCCGTTATTCTACAAATGAAAAGTCTTTATAAATTACGAACCAACTTTTATTTGTTCGCATTTTTTAGTACACAACTTTTAACATCTGTGTACAGATTGTCCTCGAAAAAACTAGTTTGTTTAGAAGTATTTTTTTTCATTCAACACATTTCCATTAAAATTTGTGAACCATATTATAAAAAAAAATGTTAAGTTATAAAAAAATAGGGTTGATTCACTTTATCATAGTCGTAAAAAGTGATAATCTGAGAAAATTAACATCAAAACCCGCATAAAGAAATATTTTTAATACAAAAACAAAACAATTTAAATAAATCTTTATTAGATGACGGTGTAAGTTTATTTATCAAAAAAAAATTATATCCACCTTTGACATCTAGATTGCGGAGAAACCCGGTAGATGGCGCTATATATTTTGATCTCTAAATAATATAATTATAAAGATGATTTGGATTTGTCTGTGCCCCGATAGAATAATGATTTTCGAAAAATCGTGAAAAATGGACAAAAATCCCCAAAAGTTGCTGAAAATACAGAAATATTGTTGAAAAACGTAAAAATTGTTATTAATTTAAAAAAAACCGTTGAAAATGAACGTTCGTTTTTGATCATACCATCCGGACTATATATTTTTATATTATCTATTGTTATCGCGCCGATACGAGAGGGGATTGCCAGTTTGGTAGGAGAAAATATGGTTCTTCGATAGATTATGATTTAAATTCATCCATTTTATCTGCGAATCTTATTAAATTCAGATTTATTTCTTAATATCTTTGCCCTTCATTCTGGGTTATTGCCATCTATAAGAAGGGCCCTATTAAGGACCAGTAAATTCATACAGGAAATTACGCCGACAGCCATTTTGAAGCCGACACCAATTGCAGTTCCGTTCCACATCTAAACGAAAATCCGACAGGAAGTTCCTTGAAAGGAATTCAATCCACCTTGCAGTTCCGTTCCACATCTAAACGAAAATCAGACAGGAAGTTCCTTGAAAGGAAATTCTATCCACATTTGCAGTTCCGTTCCACCACTAATCGAAACTCCGTCAGAAGTCTTCGAAAACCCAAAGATAAGAGAAATAGCTAATTTATTTAATTAATTTTTACTAAATCATAATTAAAGTAATAAATCAACTTAAAACTGATTTTTCGAATTTTATTTGTGTGTCTGTACTTAGCGCCCTTTAATTAATGTTTGGAGGGAATTAAATAAAACTCAGAAGGAAGCCACGACCCTCAGGAGCTAGCCTAGGGTAATTTAAGGGTTACAAATTGGCTCCCAACGTCAATGTAACTTATAAAGGGTTAATTAAGCTACACTTTTTTGAAAACTAATAAAAATGGTAAAATAATGTAGAAAATCATCAAGAAAACTAGAAAATTGTTTATAAAATGTCGAAAATCATAGAAAAATGTTAAAAAAATCGTAACAATTTGTTACAATCCTTAAAAAATTGTTAAAGATAATAAACAAATGTCCAAAATCATAAAGAAATCTTAAAAAAACGTGAAAAAATGATAGAAAATGGTTAATGAAAGTCGAAAATCATAAAAAAAAGTCATGAAATTTGTTGGAAATTGGATAGATGACTGCAATCTCTAAATAATGTCTTCATCCGGTTAAAATAATGAGTAATTGTTAGAAAACGTAAAAAAAGGTTAAAAATCGTGAAAATAGTTATTGATTTTAAAAAATTGTTGAAAATGATCAAACATTTTTGCAAATTGTAATAAATCATTAAAAAAATTGTTGACATTCTTAAAAAAGCGTTGAAAATTGTGAAAAATTGTTAAAAATCGTAAAAAAAATTTAAGAATCTTAACAAACTGTTGACAGTCTTGAAAAACTGTTAAAAATCGTGAAAAATTGGACGACTGTTGGAAAATGTGAAAAACGTTGGATTGCGTGAAAATTGTTATTAATCCAAAAAAATTGTGAAAATGATAAAAAAAATTGAAAACTGTACCTAATAAAATCGTAAAAAATTATATTGTTTAAAATCTTTAAAAAATTGTTTACGGTTATAAAAATGTTAAGATCATGAAAAATTATTAAATGTTTAAAAAAATGTCGAAAATCATAAAGAAATCGTAAAGAATTGTTGGAAATTCTGAAAAAAATGTGCCAAATCGAAAAATATTAAAAAAAATTAAAAATCGTAAAAAATGTCGAAAATCGGAAAAACAAACATCAAAAAAACAAGTAGGTAACAAAAAATATAGTAAAAAATTAAAAATAAACAGGAAAAACCTGAAACAGACGAAAACCTAGAAAACCTAGAAAAAACGAAAAACTAAAAAATCAAGAAAAAAAAAATAAACAAAAAAAAATAAGAAAAGAACGAAAAATCACAAAAAAGCGTATATGTATTCCTACTAGATGAAATATATTGAACAATAGAGAAAAAAAAAATCTCAAAAATTAGATAAAATAAGGGAGATATTAAAAAAAATGAAAACACTGGAAAAATTATAAAAAAAAGTAAAAACCTGTAATGAAACAAAAAAAAATGTAGAATCGACAAACACTGAACAAAAAACATTAAATCAATCCAAAAAAACAAAAGAAAACATCGTAAATATTAAAAAAAAACGGAAAAAATCGTGAAAAATGAACGCTTGTTCGAAAACGTGTAAAATACGTTGAAAATTATGAAAATTGTTATTAATCTAAACAATTGTTGAAAATGATAAAAAAAAATTGAAAATTGTAATAAACTGTTAAAAATCGTAAACCAATGGTTGACAATCTTACAAAAAAGTGAAAATCGTGAAAATTTATTGAAAAATAATAAAAAAATATTTATTTTTTAAAATTTATTTAAAAAAATTGTATGAGACTTCAAAATTAAAAAAAAATGGTGAAAATTGTTATCAAATGTTGAAAATCTAAAAAAAATCGTAAAAAATTGTATACAATCGTAAACAAAAATTACTATCATAAAAAATTGTCAAAAATCATAAAAGAAGTAAAAAATATTCATAAAATGTTGAAAATGGAAAAAAAGATTAAAAAAACGTGAAAAATTGTAGAAAATGGTTAATGAAAGTCGAATATCATAAAAAAAAGTTGTAAAAATTGTTTACAGTCATGTAAATTGGATGGATTGCGTAAAATCTCTAAATAATACAGTTTGTCTTCATCCGGTTAAAATAATGAGCAAACATTGTTGGAAAACGTAAAAAAAGGTTAAAAATCGTGAAAATGGTTATTGATTTTAAAAAATTGTTGAAAACGATTAAACACTTCTGAAAATTGTAATAAAATGTTAAAAAATCGTAAAATTGTTGAAAATCGTAAAAAATTGTTGAGAATCTTAAAAAATAGTTGACAGTCTTGAAATACTGTAAAATATCGTGAAAATTAGATAAAAATCCTGACAAAAAGTTGAAAATCCAAAACGATTGTTGGAAATCGTGAAAAAAATGTTAAAAATGATTTTTTTAATTCTAAAAAAAGTTCCAAATAGTCAAAAATTATTAAATATCGTAAAAAATTCTTGAAACTTATGAAAAATTGTTGAAAATGGTGAAATAATGTCTCATAAAGGAAACGTTAAACACGTGGAATTTTTTTAAAAAATCGTAAGAAAATCATAAAAAAAAATCTAAAAAATTATTTAAAATCGTGAATATTGTTGGAAATTCTGAAACAACGAGTAGGTATAAAAAAATAGGAACAAATTAAAAAAAAAACAGGAAAAACTAGAAAAGGATGAAAATTAGAAAAAAACAGTCACAAAACCGATTGTTCCCGAAAAACGTATTATAAGCATAAAAGTTTTTCATTCAACATATTTCCATTCAAATTTGTAAAAAATATTATAAAACAAGAACGAAGCTTATAAAAAAAATATTTTTTATAAAAAAAACAATTTAAATAAATCTTACCTTTAAACAGTAGAAACATAAATGCGAAGACATTCCAATAACAATATTTAAATATTTCTTTTGATGCCATATCTATAGATTTCATTTAAGAAATTCCTTAATTAATTAATTTTATTTATTATCTATTAATTTTGAATTTTTTTTTTTTATAATTAAAAAATTTTTCGAAAACAACCTTTAAGTCAGCAAAAGTTTTTATCCTTTTAAGTCACACTTTAATTATAATCTTCTAATGTTAATAAGATTCACACTATAATTATCTTCTAATTAGATCTTTAACTTTAACTTAACTAACAATTATATATGAAACAATATTTACCAGAATTGTTTATATTTTTTAATTCATTATTATTTTTTTTATACTATAAAATTTTATTTTATACAAATCGGTCTATTAATTTATATATTAAAAAATCAAATTGTATTAAACAATAAATCATTCAATAATCTTAAACACGTGATTTTTAAAAGAAGCGTTGAGCATGCCGTGACGAGAATAATAATTGTAGAGAGAACCGAGAAAGAAGAGGATGTAAACTGCGCGAGGTTCAATGGGAAACTGAGGATAATAGGAATATTTTAGACGCCTAACTTCGACGCTCCGGACTATCTTATCAACGACGCGGAAAATTCGACTTTCGAGTACAAAAATTATTTATGTATCTGGAAAAAACTAATCTATATAAATATACAGGGGTAGACGATTAAATTAATACCTTTTGAACGAACCATAATTTTATAAAGTGAAATATTCTAAACTTCCCCCGTTACAAATAAAAAATAAAATAAAAAAATCGGGAAGTTATTGGTTTCATCCCGATTCACCATATCACCAGACCACGTTTCGGCGTCCTAGGAAGCCATTCTGACTATTTTCGCGATCAGACCGAAACGAGACCTGTAGCGTTTGAAAGAGTTCCACTCAACTTAAACCTCCTAAAAATTTGTTTAAGTAATTTCTAAGAAGAAAACCGAAAATAATTATTAAAAATAACTTTTTGCTGTTGCTCCGATCAATTCGATAATCTAATCAGCTCTTAACCTCAAAAAATGAGGTTGAATGCCTCTTAAAAATCAAAATCGATTTAGTCAGTCTTTCGTGAGATATTTGGATGAAAGTTTTCTTACACAATAACTTTTTTGACTAATCAATTTGGCACAGAGGATAACATTTTTAGCACCCAAAACACTACGTGGATTGCCCCCTTAAACATCAAAATCGGACAAATTGAAAATTTTTAAAAATTGGGAAATTAGTGGTTTCACCCTGTTTGTCAATAATCGAATTTTTATTAGAAAATGAAAACAGCAGAAAAATAAGATTATTACAAATATCATATACAAACGCTTGGTGTCTAAAATTAGTGTTAATTTGCAACAATGGCCTGTAGAGTCAACCTCTTTTCAAATTTTTTATATCGGAAAAATCGGAAAATTGGAAAATTTGAAAAAAGGAAAATCGCAAAAATCACAAAAGCGGACCAACGGTTCCATAAAAGATAAGAACAGAAAAAACAAGCAAACAAAAATAGCTACATGGAATATTAAAATCCTACTAAAAACAGGAAAAATAGAGGAAGTGACAAAAGAGATAAGCAAGTATTACATAGACCTCGCAGTAGTATAGGAGGTAAGATGAGAAGACTCAGGGGCAATAAAAAAAGCCCACTACTCTTTCTTTTGAAATGGCGAAAAGCAGGCGGAAAAATGGGGTAGGCTTCTATGTACAAAACAAATTATTACCCAACATCACAGATTTCAAACCATCGATCGCCACATTAAAGTTAAAAAAAGGAAAACATAACATTACAGTCGTAAATATATAAGCACCCATTGAACCCTCAGATGCCAAAAAAAAAGAACGATTGTTATGAAGAACTTGAAAAAACCTGCGAGAAAATTAGAAAAAATGACGAAATAATTGTCATGGGAGATATGAACGCACAATTGGAGACGAGGAGTTACTTACGAGAGATGGTAGTCAAAAATAATGGAACAATGCATTTTTGATGTGAAACATCTATAGCCGCACGTGAATCAGATTTCTCGCGTGGCGACGGTGACGTATGATTCGTATGACGTAAAAAACCTAACGCATCGATAATATATAATAAAGAGATGTACTGATACCTTATATGAAATTGGTCTCATGTTTTGAGCGACGCCGACGGTGGCGCGCCAACAATAGGGGGAAGAAGCTCATCGATTCAAAAATTTGGCGGGACAGGGTATGAATTGTTTCATAAAAACCTAACTCGATTCCGCCTACTATCTATTCTATATATATAAAAATGTTTGTTTGTATAGGCAACATAATATACCTACATATTTTGCTGACCTGTAAAATTGACAGCTTGTTAATCAAAATAGATTGTTGGTGAATAGTCCCTGTAAAATTTGTGTATAAAGTGTTTGTTTTAAATATGAATAAACAAAGTGTTAATAAAGAAAGTGATGAAAAAATATTGAATAAAAATGAGTGAGTACCTACCTACCTACTCTATATACATTAGGGTGTCCGTTATTTCCCAAATTTGGTTTTGTTCTCCAAACACCCATCAAATTTTTAGATTATGACCTAACAAAAATTATCAGACCCAAACCAGCCCTTAATATTCACATTAACCCGTGCCTAAATCATAATACATTTCCCATTTAAATACCGTTTAAAAGTTATTCAACGATAAAGTTGTATTCATAGTTAAATTCATCATTTTCCTATTTTTTATTTACTATCGCTTTTTGTTTGTACTAAAATTGTGAAGTAACTACAATTATATTAATATAGTAACGTACTTCTATATAAATTTGTGTTTTAATAATTTCCTTTTTTAAGATTATTGAATTTAAGGTAATTAAATAAAAAGCTAAACGAAATCACGTTTTAAATTTATTTTCGTTCTGTAATCTATCGACATCTGTGAGCAATCTGAGAAAACGTACAATAAATATTGTGATACCATTGTGATACTATTATTTATAAGCGATAATATACTTTATTTTGTATCCAAATTTTGTATTTGTTAATTTTATTACCTATATATATATATATATATATATGTATTTAGTTTGATATAAATAAAAATTATGGTGAAAATTACAAAAAAAAAATCGTGAATTTAACTCTGATGACAAATTTATTGCAAATTTCCTACCAGAAATAGATATTTAATTATTTTTAGCTACATTTGTTTCAGTAAAAAAAATTAACGACAAAAAGTGCAAAAATGCCATGTTATTTAAATTGGCAATGTCTTATGATTTAGGCACGGGTTAATGTCAATGTTTCACATCTGCCAGGCGTCCCGTGACGGCTCACATTTTTTTTTTTTTTTCATTAAAGATATCCTCGTAGGTAAAGACCTAAATACAAATGTACCGAGAAGATCTATTGGTGCCAAAGACACAATTTATTAATTTGGGATTTAAAGGCCTGCAAGTTAGGATGAGTGGGGAAGACTTGGCAAGGTAAGGAGTTCCACAATCTGGAGACCCTGGGGATGAAGGAACGATCGAATCGATCCGTTCTCGATGTCCAGCATTGAACGGTATAAGAGTTGGCACGTCGCGTTGCTCTGGCTGGTCTGACAAGTGGAGGCATTATAGACCGGAATCTTCTGAGCAAAATCCGTTTATGTATCGGTAAAACAAGCAAAGATCAGTCACTGCTCTTCGGTGGGATAATGGGGCTAGGTTTTTGGTGAGTATACTGGTGTCGTTTATTAGTCGAACTGCTCTTCTCTGTATTGCATCAAGAACTCCGAGCCTTGACGGAGCCGCCGAACCCCATACATGCGAGCAGTATTCAAATTTAGGTCGTATTTGGGCTTTGTAAAGAGTAGCCTAATTTCTTTCCTGCCGCAGTTGCTATGGATGCAATATGTTCGTTCCATAGTAAGTCCTGGGAGATCGTTATACCAAACAGCGTAATGGAGTCGCCCGCTACTAGTGTCTGATCGTTGATTGTAATGGATGGGTCGCATGTTTGCCTCTTGTTTGATGGGCAACATGTCTTTGTCTTGAAAGTGTTGAAATTAACAAGATTCTTTCTTCCCGACTCGTCTACAATTCCCAAACTCAAAACACTGCGTCGATTGCCCCCTTGATCATCAAAATCGGACAAATTGAAAATTTTCAAAAATTGGGAAATTATTGGTTCCACCCCGTATGTCGATATTCGAGTTTCTATCAGATCTCTTAAGTTTAAAACAATTGAAACAGCACAAAAAATCTCTTTTTAATTTTTTTATATATTCAAAAGACAGTGAAGAGTGGAATGGATGCAGAAGCTTGAGTGGCTGACCGCAACGCGGCTTCTGGATACCCCCCCTTCGAATCGGTACGACCCTGGTGTAATAGCCTCCCAGAGGCACACCCCGGGCAGCGGCAAGCTGGAAGAGGTCCTGATGTCCCTCCTTCATCTAACGGCTAATAATTACACAAACAACCCCAACTGAAGTTGTGAGGTACCGTGCCGATGTACTGAATGGCTAACGGGTTAAGTTGGTCGCGAACGGTCCCCTGGAGGACCGGGCGAAACCCCATTGTAACTAGCCTTACCTGATCATGCGGGGCACTGATCAGGTGGACCATCCCAAAGAACCAAAAGAAGAAAAAAAGGAGAAGAAGTCGAATGGCAGGTGGCAAAAGGAAAACGCCGGGAAGCTAAAGCCTAAAGGCAAGCTAAAAAGGCGGAGAGGCCAAAACCAGAAGCTGTAAGGAAGGTGGAAAAGGCAAAGGCCCAGAAACCATAAGCCGGAAGGCAAGCGGGAAAGGGCAGTTTGAATGTCAATTCGGAGGACGATATTAACCTAATGTCGACCGAGGAAGTCATCCAGGCACGACTATCGGGTACCTCAAAGAACAAAGTACGGAGACTTGCCACGTATTTTAATGAATTTAAAAAAAACAAAATCAAATTTAGAAAAATAAAGAAATTAACTAATTGAAATTCAACTCCAGCTGAGTTCGGTGGTGGTTTCTTTACTGGCAAATTATGCCCAGCTCAGCCGTAGACGGTAAGTGCCAAAATAAAGTGAGCGCGCCACCGATTTGTACGGTTAAAATCGGAAACCCCTGATGTTCCAGGCACCACTTCACCCACTGGAGATAATTAAATAAATTCAAAATTTTAACCAGTACTATTTGAATTGCACAATAAAAAAAAACGATAAAGTGAGCTAAATAAAACAAAATATCAACTAGACCCTTCTTTAATAAAAATTGAGAATTTACACAACTGTCAAGCCTCGTGCTTGACAACGCTATTGATATTTATATAATAAGCACAATTTACAAAAAGAACTTTTTATAATAGAAAGTTTTTTACTGATTTATAGGTCATATTTTGTGTCATCTCAACAATGCACAGCATCCCTGACATTGTAAAAATATTAAGTCATACAACGCTGTGATTGATCATAGAGAAGATTGTTTCCTTGTCAACAAAATCAAGGGTAGTTGTATCTAAAAACTTTCTAAAACAGTTTATTTTATTACCAGTTAAAATAATAATTACTGTTTTCACATGTAAGAACAAAAAAAAAAAAAGAAAAAAAAACTTCTCTGTCGCGTAATCGATCCCATTATGATAACATAACAGAACTGTCACAAGTGGACTGAACCGCCGCCTAACCAACTACGCTACGAACGATTTATTTAATAACTTTCAAAATAATATTATCTATACACAACTTAGATCATGTTTAATATCAATTCGGTATAAATTTCAAAATCTATGTATATGCCTAAACACACTTGAAACATGCATTGTCATCCAGTTCTTAGCTATCCTGAAAATTTCAGAGCTCTAGGTAGTCGGGAAATAGGTTTAAATTCGATTACAAATTCCACGGAATGACACAGAGACACAGAACACGGCGAAAATATAAAAAACTTTCTAAAAACAAAGATTTAATGAATGATTTTAAAAGTTAAATTAATCAGTATGTGTGATCACACTCAATACAAAAAAACAAGGGAAATAAATCTTAACCAACTAGTTACGACTTAATCTAATATCACTTATCTGTTAATCTAAATAAGTTTCCGCAGTCCTTGGCTTCTCCAATACTTAGGCCGGTACCAAAAATCAAGCCTGTTCTAGAACCAATAGGCTTGCACCAATCACAATAACTTAAACTCGTACTAAGTATAGGGTCAGCAATCAAAATTCTGCCTATCTCTAGGGCTTAAGCCCGTAACTAGAATTTATGCCTGTATCTAGGACTTATGCCTGTATCTAGGACCCTATTAAGATAGGGTTTCTTTCATTAAACTAGTGACACCCTAGCTGGTAGACGGGTAAATCAATCTCCTCGTTGCTAATTGCGGGTATTCTACCACAGCTCACCGTCTGAACGGTTTTAAATCTCCAAATCTACCTACTGTTTGTTTCTTGATCTATCTACGTTTCGTCCGAAATAAAACAAGAAAAGAGAAAACCATAAGGATTGAACAAACCACATGAATAAAAGGTGTGTTACTTACCACAGAAGATCTAACAAAAATCCGACACGCGGCTTTTCCAATGAATCTGTCCAAAAATAACAACAGAATCTAACTCAACAACGATTCAAATGGAAAATGAGGTTTAGTTTCAAAAAATCCAAAATTAATTGTTACGGATTCACCGCGATTTAAAACTTAAACCAAAAATCTTCTGGAGCATCTGCTCGAGACGAAGGTTGACAGTAAAAAGGAAATTTCTATGTTTCACAATTCATGAGATTGACACACCTCAAAATAAATGGCCTCTACTACTATAAGGACAATAAACGTAGGATCACAGCTACCAACTTACAAACAAACAGTAATCGTTTAATAACAACTGATCTTATTACTTAACAAGGTAACACCAAAATCTCAACATTACTTAATTCCCTCGTTTATTTTCAATCTTGTTACGCAAAACAACAATTCCACGAAACAACTGGCCGTAGAACCCAATACTAATAGTTATCGACAAAAAGAAAGAAGTAGTACTTCAGTCAGATGAAAGCGAAAAATGACAGTAATTTCAAAAATAAACACTACAAGAATTCATAACCTGGATTAAATAAATTTACTTTCAAAACAATATTAGCAACATTAGTTATGGCCAGAATATATTTATAAGTTGATGATTAACTAAAATCAATCTAAATCAACTGGAACTTGTCACGATTTACTCCTTAATAACGGAGAATTCATAAGGTAAGCAATTAGTTATACTATTGTGAATTTAAACCCGTGACAGACTTGTGAAGGAAGGTCTCGAATTCGCCGAGGCAAAACGCCAGGTCGCCAGGTGATAAGAGACAACTTCAGGAAGTCTCTAGAAAAGGGTAAGACCGAAAATAAGGAGGAGAAAAAAAATGTGAGCCGTCACGGGACGCCTGGCAGATGTGAAACATTGACATTAACCCGTGCCTAAATCATAAGACATTGCCAATTTAAATAACATGGCATTTTTGCACTTTTTGTCGTTAATTTTTTTACTGAAACAAATGTAGCTAAAAATAATTAAATTTCTATTTCTGGTAGGAAATTTGCAATAAATTTGTCATCAGAGTTAAATTCACGATTTTTTTTTTGTAATTTTCACCATAATTTTTATTTATATCAAACTAAATACATATATATATATATATATATATATATATATATATATATATAGGTAATAAAATTAACAAATACAAAATTTGGATACAAAATAAAGTATATTATCGCTTATAAATAATAGTATCACAATGGTATCACAATATTTATTGTACGTTTTCTCAGATTGCTCACAGATGTCGATAGATTACAGAACGAAAATAAATTTAAAACGTGATTTCGTTTAGCTTTTTATTTAATTACCTTAAATTCAATAATCTTAAAAAAGGAAATTATTAAAACACAAATTTATATAGAAGTACGTTACTATATTAATATAATTGTAGTTACTTCACAATTTTAGTACAAACAAAAAGCGATAGTAAATAAAAAATAGGAAAATGATGAATTTAACTATGAATACAACTTTATCGTTGAATAACTTTTAAACGGTATTTAAATGGGAAATGTATTATGATTTAGGCACGGGTTAATGTGAATATTAAGGGCTGGTTTGGGTCTGATAATTTTTGTTAGGTCATAATCTAAAAATTTGATGGGTGTTTGGAGAACAAAACCAAATTTGGGAAATAACGGACACCCTAATGTATATAGAGTAGGTAGGTAGGTACTCACTCATTTTTATTCAATATTTTTTCATCACTTTCTTTATTAACACTTTGTTTATTTATATTTAAAACAAACACTTTATACACAAATTTTACAGGGACTATTCACCAACAATCTATTTTGATTAACAAGCTGTCAATTTTACAGGTCAGCAAAATATGTAGGTATATTATGTTGCCTATACCAACAAACATTTTTATATATATAGAATAGATAGTAGGCGGAATCGAGTTAGGTTTTTATGAAACAATTCATACCCTGTCCCGCCAAATTTTTGAATCGATGAGCTTCTTCCCCCTATTGTTGGCGCGCCACCGTCGGCGTCGCTCAAAACATGAGACCAATTTCATATAAGGTATCAGTACATCTCTTTATTATATATTATCGATGCGTTAGGTTTTTTACGTCATACGAATCATACGTCACCGTCGGCACGCGAGAAATCTGATTCACGTGCGGCTATAGATGTTTCACATCAAAAAGGAGAAGCCAAAGCCTACAGCACAGGTAACTCCTAAGCAGAAAGGCCAACAGCCCAACACCTCCAAAAAGCGGTCAAGGTCCGATAAAAGCACACCTCCCGAGGTACACCTCAAAAAGAGGAATATTGAGGGAAGATCTTTTAAAGAGGCCTTGACAACTGTAAGGGTGGCAGTTGTAGAAGTTGGATACCCAGAAAGAAAGCTAGATCCTACAAGGCTTAAGGTAGTAGAAACAGCAATTGTGAATGCACTGGAGGATATACCGGAAGACGGCCCTCAAGTAAGGCTGGACTAGTGCAAAATGATGCCGGGTTTTCTGCTGGTCACATGTGCAGACGATGCGAGTGTACAATGGCTAAAGGATGTAGTTCCAAATCTAAAACCCTGGGAAGGCGCAAGCCTCCAGGCCAAGGACGGGACAGACATCCCAAAGCCGTGTACATGCACCGTGCACATACCAGATAAGGATGGGGTAAGGCTCGATGCCGACCGCATCCTTAGAAGACTAAAGGTCGGCAATTACAAGCTGAACACCGGGCTATGGACGGTCTTTGTAAAAAGTCCAACAGACAAGGGACAGGTATGGACGTTCTTAATGGATAATGACTCCGTGGAAGCGCTAAAAACGCAGGACATGCTCACCCACTTTGGGATAGGGAAAATTAAATTCCGTCTAAAGGGCGATGAGCGTCCTGTGACTCAGGGAAGCCCAGAGTCGGAGGCAGGCTAACGGCCCACTACGACAATGAGCCGCCCATAGATGGGAGGACCACAGCTCCCTCCGGCAAAGGTCGCGCCACAACTGTGGAAGTGATAGCTGGGGAGAGTAAGTGTCACCTTCCATAGAAATGTAGGTGCAGTCAGGATCCTGCAGGCAAATCTCCAACATGCAAAGACTGCATCGGCCATAGTGTGTCGGAGATTTGAGAGAAAAGGCGTGGACGTAGCCCTCCTGCAGGAACCTTGGCTATACGGAGGCAGGGTCGCAGGCCTAAAACCGCACCAAGGTGAGTTAATATATGACACAAAGGCTATAAGGCCTCGTGCCTGTATATTGTTTACTAAGACAGTTGGATGTAAGCTGATTCCGGTGCTATGCACTGGGGATTTTGTAGCAGCCATACTGTCAAAATCCACGGAAGAGGGCATCAGAAGGCTAATGGTCTGTTCAGCGTACTTCCCTAGAGAAGACAGGGTTTGCCCTCCAGGCCATTTAATGGACATCATAAGCTACAGCCGGAGGAAAAACCTACCATTGATCGTGGGGGCCGACGCCAATGCTCATCACATAGCGTGGGGTAGTACGCACGTCAACCCTAGAGGTGAGTATCTATTACAATTTATACTTAGTAATAGCTTACAGATATTAAACAGAGGCAAAAAGCCAACGTTTGTAACAGTTTCGCGCAGGGAGGTCCTTGATACGACCCCCTACACAAACAACATCTACGAAAAGATTGAAAACTGGCATGTCTTGGACGAGCCGTCTGGGTCGGATCACAGGCATGTGAGGTTCAATATTGTTACCCTCAAAATTATTGAGACCACGTTCAGAAATCCACTGAGAACGAATTGGGAGGACTATGTAAATTCCCTCAATGAAAATCTTGAGTACAGAACGGTGTCAATAAGAGATGTGTCCAGTTTGGACCGGGAGGTGGACATGGTAAGCGAGGCTATTGTGTTGGCTTATCGTGAAAGCAGATGGGCTATCAGCACATTCCGTCCGTTCAAAACACCGGGAACGGATAGAATATACCCAGCCCTACTCCGGAAAGGGCTGGATGTAATTATAACACATCTGTGTAAAATATTTAAGGCTTGTTTGGCCTATAGATTTATACCAGCTGTGTGGCAGAAGGTGGAAGTCTTATATCTCCCTAAAGTGGGGAGGATCACAGACCAAACAACCAAGTCATACAGACCAATAAGTCTATCGTCATTCGTAGCAAAAACGCTGGAGAAACTGGTCGATAGATATATAAGGGACGAAATCTTAACGGTGAACTCATTAAGTGATCGTCAATATGCATACCAGCGGGGAAAATCCACAGACCTAGCGCTGGATGACTTAAACAGGCTATTATTAAAGTCAATTGAAGACAAAGAAGTAGCCCTAGCGGCGTTTATTGACAGCGAAGGAGCCTTCAGTAATGTGGGACCCGAGTCAGTGACCGGCGCACTTTCAAGAAGGGGAGTCCACTCACTAATATGCCAATGGGTGTATGCCAACCTAACGCATAGGATCGTAGTGTCCAACTTAGGTGAGGCGTCCATTGAGGCAACAGTGGCAAGGAACTGTCCGCAGGGAGGGGTACTGTCGCCTCTGCTGTGGTCAGCACTTGTGGATGCACTCCTTAAGAAACTCCTCAGTGAAGGCCTTCACTGCCTAGGTTTCGCAGACGATATGACCATAATCATTCATGGGAAGTTTCTGGGCACAGTCTCAGAGCGGATGCAGTCCGCAATGAATATGGTGTACAAGTGGTGCAAGGATGAAGGCCTAACCGTCAAACCACAAAAAGCATCAGTTGTCCCTTTCACTCATAAATGAGCGTTAAAAGGCTTAAAACCAATAACGCTCAATAACGTGCTGGTTCCAATGGCCACAGAAGCCAAATACCTTGGTGTGGTGTTTAACCAGAGGCTATCATGGAAGCAACACATTCAAAAGGTCTCACATAAAGCTACAATAGCCCTTGGTAGGTGTAGACAATTGTGTGGCAAGAACTGGGGCTTGAACCCCAAAATGAACCTATTGTTGTATACACAAGTCATTAGACCAATGTTAACCTATGGTTCAGGGTTTGGTGGAGTAGAACGTAGCAGTCCGGGATGATCAGGCAGCTGAAAAGCATTCAAAGCAGGCATGTCTGAATGTTACAGGTGCCATGGGAACCGCCCCAACGGACGCACTACACGTTCTACTCAACCTACCACCATTGCACATTTACATTCAGGGCGAGGCTATGGCAACTGCTCACAGGCTGCTACAAGGCCAGGCCTCCATTACCTTATTAAAAGGCAAAAAGCAAGCAGAGTTATACAACAGGGTTAAGGCAGATAAAATAAAGAGCATGCTTCAGGACAGGATAGTCCCCAGTTATAACTTTGTGAGAAACTTTCGAGTAGAAATACTGCCCCCCCAATCCAAGGGGAGTCAATTTGGCTCAAAGACTAAGAAAGGCACAGGGTCAGGTGTACAGTAGAGGACACATGATAAAAGTCCAACTAAGTCTAGGTGCGTATTCTACAGTGTTTCAGGCTGAAGTAATGGCCATACAACACTGTGCAACGGAGATCGTAAGTCAGGGTATAACGGGTAAAACCGTAGTCATATACTCGGACAGCCAAGCAGCTCTTAAGGCGATAGTCTCAGCACAAATAAGCTCACAGCTGGTGTGGAACTGCGTTGGGCCCTGACACATGCCGCAAGTCAAAATTCTCTGACACTGGCATGTTGAACTTAGCAGATGAGGACATCTGTCGATACTGCTAAGAGGAGGAGGAGGAAACCGCATTTCATGTCCTCTGCCAATGCGAAGGCCTTGCAAGGACACGGTATCTAGTACTGGGAGAGGAGAAACCGGCTGCTCCAAGTTATGCGGAGTGGCCAATGTCGAGGCTATTAAGTCTCATTAAGAGGGCAGGGCTGGACACGGTTCTCTAATTCTATTCTTGAAATATTGGGTGGTCACAATAGATCTGCAACGGTCGCAGTGATACAGGTTAACTGCCACCCCAATAAACATCTAATCTAATCTAAAATAGATGGCGGTGTAAAAAAATCTTTACATCTAGATTACGGAGAAACTCGGTAGATGGCGTTATATTTCGATCTTCAGATACTACAGTTAGAAAGATGTTTTGGACTTGTCTTTGTCAGGATAGAATAATGAATATTTAAATATAATTTTTTTTTAATTGTTAATAGTTCACTGTTAAAAATCGTGAAAAATAGACGAAAAATCTCAAAAAATGTGGAAATGCAGAATGATTGTTAGAAATTGTGAAAAAAGAGGTTGACGTCTTAAAAATTTTTTTTTATCTTAAAAAATTAAAATTTATAAACAATTTTTGAAAATTCTCTTAAAATGTTAAAAATCTTACAAAAATGGACAAGAAGCTCATTTTGAAGTATTTGTCATATACTTCGCTGCGATATTTTAGCTGCTTGGCAATTTAGAATAATTGTGTGTGTCCATGCCTGTCCAATCGCGTATGTTCTTAGTCAAAAGCACTTTCTCCGTCCAGGTCCTCTTTTTCCCTCAATCTTTCCCTCCTTTATTAGTTTTTCTCTCTTCGGTAACCATACCTTCGGTATCTAGTTTTTACGCACTTCTCATAATTCTCAGAATTTCTCTATTATCTATCGGTTCCCAACATTCGCAGTACATTGGCATTAATAAGATTAAAACAACCGATGATGGTTAACTTTTTTTAGCAATGCGGTGTTGTCATCATCAAACCCAATATCGGATGGTCCAGATGTTAATGTATGTAACCAGGTTATTTTATGTCTTTTTCTTAAAATTGATTTTTTAACCAATGTACTTAAGTCTTAGTTCATTTTCGGTGGTAATGAAGAGACATTTCTATTTGACACGTTGTACATAAAGTGAAAAAGAAGTTTTAAAATGGTTCTAAGGCAAATAGGGGAGATCTAACTAATAGTGTTTTTTGTTTTATCGATGAAATTATTGTCCTAAGCTCCGGTATTAACAATTTTTTTCAAAATCGGTCCTGTAGAAAATATCCGTAAAACATACATCCAGAAAAATTTTTTTAAAAGACTTCTACGTATCTAAAAAGCCGTAAACTAACAAAAAACCTTTCTTTGTAGTTTTCAATTTCAAAGATAATCTTAATAGGTACTCTTACTTGTTAGAATCAAAGGAGAAATGACATCAAACCGAAGATATGGAGAGAAGTAAAGGTTGCCTTCATACCAAAACCTGGAAGAATGGATTACTCCATTCCAAAAGCTTACCTATTAGCCTAACATCATTCTCATTAAAAACGCTAGAGAGTCTAAATGAACATAAGAGATACAGTGATTAACACCAAACCATCATGTGGTTGTTCAGATCGAGCGATCATTGGGCAGGAAAGAGTCTACTCTGGGCATATTCATAGATATCAAGGGAGCCTTCGATAAGACCACTTTCCAGTAAGCGGGTGGATTCTCAGCATGCTCTCCATGTGTGCAATAGAAATAACTGTAGATGACGTCAAGATACGATGCAAGGTTACGAGGGGCTCTCCACAGGGATAGGTTTTATCATCTCTACTGTGAAACATGGTTCTAGACACCCTTTGCGACAGAATACAAGTGGCTCTTAAAACTTTAGAGATATGGCGTAAAGAGCAATCGCTGTCTATTAACCCCAAAAAGACAGAAATGGTTCACTAACTGCTCTGCTTTTACTGAAATCAGAAGATCCGTGTTTGTCAAGTACTGGCTTACACCAGCCGATGTCAGAAAGATCCTCCTCCTCGGGTGTCTCTTCACCTAATTTCAAACTTTAGGCCTGATGACAGCCTGAGTTGTGGATATCACTACATACCATATATGGTACGAAAACACCATATTGGGGCTAAGCCAAAACGCCATAAAATGGTATACGGAGGGCTCCAAGACAGATAAAGGAACAGGAGCAGGGGTGTTTGGACCTAGAACCAAATACTCAGAAAGCTTGGGTACGTACCCAAGCATCTTTCAAGCGGAAATTCGTGCCATCGAAAGATGTATAGAATTTAACATTGAAAGAAACACTATCGTAGACAGAAGAATGTAATCATGTCAGATAGTCAAGCAGCCATCAAAGCTCTGAACTCCGATACAATCAGTTCAAAGATGGTCTGGGAAGGCTTAGGCAAATTAAATGAACTAGGACAGAATAACACTGTTACCCTCCTATGGGTTCCAGGACACGTAGGAATAGAAGGAAATGAAACAGCAGACAAGCTGACAAAAAAGGAGCTGAAACCCCATACCTGGGACCAGAACCATCCTCTGGAATCAGCAGTAGTACAATCTTAGCAAAACTAAGGAAAAAAATGGATAGCGAAAAATCCAAGTACTGGAATGATCTAGAAGAACTATGTAACCCCTTTTTTTGATGTCAAAGGCTCACTAAGGGTTAGTCAAATGCGGACGGCACTCAGGGGGTAGGAGGAGAGCGAGTCGTGGGTCGAAGGAGCAATTGGGCGAGTATCTAGGAAAAAGGAAACATAGAAAATATTTACAAATCGGTAAAGGGCGCCACTTATTTTTTTTATAGTGAAATGGGAAAGAAAATAAGAAACCTATTGTGAAATAGTTGATTCAAACTGAAATGGTTAGGAACACACTTTAATTGAGCTTATCCTTAAGTCAATAATTATTTTACACTTACCTTATTGATTCTACAATTCCTTGAATCCTTTTGTCTTATTAAAATCTAAATCTTTATTAAACAAGAGGTTTGAATCGGAACAGTTACTGGTAAGGTATAAGAAATAAATACTCAACGATATCAATAAAAACAATAAAACAATGTATTAAAAAAATAAAACAAAAATCACCAGTAATAGCGAGAACGGTTATCACCAAAAAGCTAACACTTCTGTTTATACAGTGAAAGATATTAATCGGTATTTGACAATACGGTTATTAAAAAAACTAATATTCCTGTACAGATAATATTACAGACCTTATCTAAATTGCATAACCTATTTTCAATAAAAGGAAGTATGTAGAGAACTCAATTACAACGAAATATATACTGAAGGTATATTTCCTTTCTTAAAAAACAAAATTCAGTTCTCTAAAGAATGCACTCTGAGTGTTCTAAATATCTAAAGATTAACATATACATGAATATAAATATGAAATTTAGCAATACAAGTACCATAGAGGTAATAATCATGTAAGATTGCGATTGAACACCAACACTTTGGAGAAAGTTAAAAAACAAAATTTAAAAGTACTACATATTTATCATTCAATCATAGATCCATAGATTTTAATAGTAACTACTGTTATTAACTGATTTAATACCGCTAAAAGCTTATAACAATTTAAATTTAAATAGAATCACTATAAAAAGTTTCCAAAAGCATATTCTTCTGAATAAGCACTAAAATTGTGACTGTTTCTTAGAATATTCGCAGTTCAACTAAGTATCGAACATAGAGAAATAACAGAAAGAATAGTCGAAAGTTTACCTTGTAATCCAGAACCAAAAATCATAATTCGTGACCGGGTAGTCACACTGCTATTATAATAAAGCTTCTTAAAACATACCATAATTAACCAAGAACCATGTAGAATTAAACATCAGCACAGAGGGAATCATCTATAATACCATCCATACGGTTTTTAGATCACTAGGTATCCATTTACCTCGGTACCATATAATTTTATCAAAATTTCAAAATGGAGTCTTCCAACAGACAGCACGTACCACCATGAATTTTATTGATACCATAAATCAAACAGATTGTACTTCCAAATTAAGCACATCTACATCCAAATTGAAATGCAGTATTTTTTATACACTTCCGATACGGAATAAACCAAAAACAAACGGTAATCTTAATGCTGTGAATTAACCGGCAGCCATTAATTTGCACAAACAAGGAAATATGCTTCCTTTCGCTTCAAACATAAAAACGTAACTCGATTCCAAAAAGCGCTCTTTCACCCTCCTTGCTTAACTCGGGTCTTATCGAGTATTAACGCTCGATATTCGCTTTCGCCTGTCAAAATTTGAAGTAAGGTTGGTTGCATACCGACAAAAGTGTAAATGAGAATATAATATTCTGTGTCTATGAAATAGGTAAAGTTGGTTGCATACCGACAAAAGTGTAAACGAAAAGATAATATTATTTAAAGTGGTTTTTTGGAAATGCTACACAGCCCCCTACGAAGAGAGGAAACTGGGGTCCATTGAAGACCACAGTTTGCGAGAAGAAACTACTAAGGTGGGAACCACAGTAGCATTATTCGAATGATCTTACTTATTACAAGGGTAAACTTGACCGGCTAAAGGAAAATGTCAAAAGGTGACTCAACAGAACCTAAATAAAATAAAACATGCGGAGTTCAATAGGATTGCACCCTACAGTAATAATAACTACCTTGGTAGTCATTTGTCCACACAGACAAAACTAACAATAAACATATGTCATACAAGTTAAACTAAACGTTGCTCTGAAGGAACAAACGATAGGTATATATGAATCTTAGTTATACAAACTAGAGATTCTCGTGACCAGATTTCTATAAGCGGTACCGGCCAACCGAAAGATCACAGAGTGATCAGGAACGACCTACGCCGAAGTTTCTGTACGGAAACACACACCGGTGTACAGCTCGACCTAGATGGGTAGCCCTAAACGTTGGTTTAAATAACCATCATATTGCAAAGCAAAAAAATATTCGCCCAAAAGGCGTTTATACTGTCCCTTGATATAAAATATCAGGACCACATAACATTACTCACACACTTAAGAAGAGAGAAAAAGAAGGCTATGTTCCTATAAAGTAAAAATTTCCCATAGGCGGCACAACGCGTCATTCCATTTTAGGAAACACCCATGAAGAAAGAAAGGTGAAGTTAAACCAAACTATTAATAGTAATTTTGAAAAGCAAGAAAGAAACACGGTACGATAGATATAATCAGGAATTTAATAAGTCTATTGACTCCATTAAATCCAACAGTCACGGTAAATACGAGATACGTAAAGTCTAATTTAATAGTAGCTACTAGCACGATTTTAGATAGAACTCAAAGGTAGTAAGAATTGGAAATGACGTACACAATTATGGTTTTCAACTAGAAATAGGAAATATAAGAAAAGAAAAAAAATATTTTATGGTTGTCTGTGATTTTGATAGCTGCGCGTATCATACGTCTAAAAATAATTTAGAGACAAAATCGGTAAGTCAACATCGGTATGAAGTAACCAATAGTATGGAACTCCAAAGTCATAGTAGGTATACTCTAACAAGACAACTATAATTAATAAAGAAACAAAAGGAGATAGAGATAGGATTAATGGTTACTTGTCTTCCTTAAAAGCTCAACAGACCACTACCGGGAAGAATTCCCTACGGCTTCCCTAGGCTTATCTCTCGTGACAACTGATAAGGTCAAAGTAATCATAATCTGAGAGAAGAAAAAAAATAACATCTAGCTGAGAACGTGTTCATTAAAACTTACAGGTGGTGATTGAATTCATCAATATTCGCCAGACAAATCAAAATCGTAGACTAGCTATTAAACACTCTTAGGTCAAATAAAGCGAGGTTAGACACAACGGCTCTAAACAAATCCTCACATAACGATATACTAAATTCCACTTAAGGAAATAGTGCTAAAACTATCTAGTACTGATCATACTAAACCAAAATGTGTAAAAATACACCATACGGAAATACAACATCTAATAATGTCGTCGAAAAACAAGCAGTGATTAAACACTTCAAGATACGGTAAATATAACGAGAGAATAATTCTTCTGAACGTTATCGGTAGGGTAATGAATGTATTCTTCATTAAACGGTACGGTAGAATTAAGTGACTATTTTCACTAAACGGTAAGATAAGGACAAAATTAACAGGAAATAGTTTCCAATTATACAAAGACGGTAAGGTAGGTACTTTAAGTGATACATTCACTTAAAGGTAAAGTTCTCAAAAGAAATCGTATCACTAAACTGAAAGCAAAGAATAAGATCAGGGATGTGATAGCGATGAAATGATTTAGGTGAGTTTCCACCTTATGGACGATAACAAAGCAAACGAAAAAAAAATTCCCAGAAAGTACATGAGATACTTAAACAGAGAGGGGAAAGGTTTCATTTAGTCGCCTCGTACGACAAGCAGTTTAACACTTTGGGGGTTATTCTATTCCCGCCGCCCAAACGGGGTGGAGATTAACGAGAAGTATGGAGTTTGAACGAAAAAGAAAAGGGAAAGGGGTTCCATTTAGTCGCCTTTTACGACAAGCAGTTTAACACTTTGGGGGTTATTCTATTCCCGCCGCCCAAACGGGGTTAAAAACTAAAAACAGCAGAAAAAGGAAACGGAAAGTATACAAGGGTACGGTAAGTTCATATCAAATGAGAACTACTCATGACAAGATTCATCTTCGGACGAGTTATCCGAGTCTGAATAGTAGGGTTTTAAATCTTTGATGTGCCAATTACCAGCTCGAGAACCATCAGCATTTTTCAAAGTATACACAAGGGGAGATAACTTCTTGACGACTGTACATAACACAAATTTTGGAGCTAACTTGGACATAAACTTGTCGGCAGCTTTGGAGAGTACTTTATTTTTTCTCCAGACTTTGTCTCCTACTTGAAACTGTATGTCACGCCTACGTAAGTTATAGGTTTTAGAGTTACGCTGGTATCCCTGGTGAAGATTACGTTGGATTTCTTCAAAAACTAGATTTAAACCTTCTATTTCGGAAACATATTGATCATGTTGATCACAACTTTTTAGGGAAGTGGGATTATCCACTGAAGATGAAGAATAATAATTTCCCGCTACAGGAACGTATCGAGCAAAATTTAAAAACGATGGGGGATACTTGGTAACCTCATGTTTAGCGGTATTGATGGCTTGGCGGATTTTAGAAAGTTCTCTATCCCAATCAGAATGTTCTTGAATATAACATCGGATAGCAGTTCCAATGGTTTTATTGCTTCGTTCAACAAAATTGCACTGAGGCGAATAGACAGCATTAAACCATATCTTCTGCACTTTATATTTACTACAGAGATTTTTTAACGTAGAATTGTTAAGATTTCTAGCGTTATCACAAATAACAAATTGAGGAACACCAAACATCAGGAAAACGTCGTTTTCCAAATAATTCACAATATTTTGAGTAGTAGCTTTCCTTAAGGGACATAAAAGAGTGAACTTTGAAAACCAGTCGGTAACAACAAGAAGCCAGGTATATCCTTTCTTAGAGCGGGGAAGGGGACCAACAAGGTCTAAAGCGATAATTTGCCACGGAAATTTAGCAGATTTTTCTTTTCCCATCAATCCCATCGGGGCTGAAGTTGACATTTTTTGTGCACCACAAGTTTGACAGGATTTAACAAAACGAAGAACATCTCGCCGCATCTTGGGCCAATAGTAACGTTCTTGGATTCGACTAAGAGTCTTATAATAACCTAGGTGGGCACACGTAGGAGGGTCGTGACAAGAAGAGATTACACCATGTCTTTGTGGTTTAGGTACTAAAATTTTCCACTCAATATTATTAGTGGCAAAAGGTAAGGTAGAAGGGATCAATTTAAACACCAATTCATTCTCAACTTTCCATTGTGGATAATCCTTTGGGCTTTTACGAATCTTAGTGCGAAGATCATCATACCAAGGGTCAATCTGGTCGGTAGTTACATCAAGATAAGAGAGTTGGGTTTTTTCGAAATCTGTTTCATCAGTGAACATTCTACTTAAGGCATCCGGAACGATATTTGCAGATCCTTTGCGATGAATAAGGTCAAAATTATGTTGGCGAAGTCTCATTGCCCAACGAGCAAGTTTTCCAGAGGGGTTATTAATATTTTTTAGCCATAGCAAAGAATGATGATCAGTGATTACTTGGAATTTTACACCTTCGACATAAGGGCGGAATTTCTCTATAGCGAAGATAACTGCTAGGCACTCTCTTTCGGTTACTGAATAATTTCTCTCCGGACGAGATAAGGATCGACTAGCATAAGCTATAACTACATCAGAATTATCCACAGATTGAGTAAGGACACCACCAAGACCAGTGTCACTCGCGTCACATTGAATCACGAAGGGTTTAGAAAAATCAGGTTGGGTTAATACGGGAGCAGAAACAAGGGCTTCTTTAATCTTAATAAACGCATCCTCGGCCTGATCATTCCAATCAACAGATTGTTTCTTTCTTTTTCCTCTAAGGAGATCATTGATTGGAGAAACTAGAGATGAAAAGTTCTTAATAAAACGTCTGTACCATGAACACATACCAATGAAACGCTTAACCTCAGTAAAAGTTTTGGGACGGGGATAGTTGATCATTGCTGACACTTTTTCAGGATCTGTTCGGAGTGTATTATCACCAACTACATAACCTAAGAATTTGAGCTCAGACTTAAAAAATTCACATTTCTTGACATTAATAGTCAAACCAGCTTCCTTAAGTTTATCTTTAACCTCAGTTAAAAGGGCTATATGTTCTTCGAAGGAGTTTGAACATATAATAATATCATCGAGATAACAAAAAATGTTTGGCTCATATTTTGGTCCAAAAATTGCGTCGACTAAACGTTGTTGAGTTTGTGCGGAATTACATAAACCAAAGGGCATAACGTTAAATTGGAAAGATCCTCTTCCAATGATACTGAAAGCAGTTTTTTCTTTAGACTGGGGGTCTAACGGGATTTGCCAAAAAGCTTTTCTCAAATCAACGGAACTAATAAATTTTGTGCCTTTTAACAGGGAAAGAATCCTATCAATATTTGGTAGTGGATAGGTGTCATGTTTAGTCACCTCATTAAGTGATCTACCATCAAAACAAAAACGATATTCGTCATTGGATTTCTTAACAAGAAGAACAGGGGAACACCACGGACTGTTTGAGGGCTCAACGACTCCTAAACGAAGCATCTCATCAAGTTCATCATTTAAAATTTTTGACATATATGGAGACATAGGAAAAGGTCTTTTCTTAAAGGGTTTGGCATCACCAGTATCGATACTCATTTGGATCTTATGGGTCCGACCCAAACCTTTCGTATTACTAACTTCGGAAAATGAATCGATAACTTTTTGGGCTAAAGATTTCTGAGAAGATTCCAAATTGTCAATGGTACATAAAGAGATAGTCGTCAAATCAGAATCTGTCATAGAAATAGATTGGGGATTTGTGTTATAACCGGAGGACCAAGTGTTAGAAGAGAAATCTAATATTAGAGAAAAGGTTTTCACAAAATTGCTACCTAAGATAAAGGTATAATCTAGAGAAGGGACTACTAAAGCTTTAACAAGGTGACAATGATTATTCGCAACTATTGGGAGATCTACCACACCAGACACAGATTGGTTGGTTCCATCAGCCAATGAAACATTTTGATGTTTTGAAGGACTAATATTTATCTTATTGTATTCTAAAAACTTTAATGCTTTGTTCCCAACAATTGTTATGGAACACCCGGTATCGAGAAGTACGGTAAACTTGTGAGAAAAAATCTCAATGGATATATAGGGCCGAGAATCAGTAGTTTTGTTTATTATCATTGGAGCTACTCTTTTAGGGGGATACGACAAATAAAAATTTCGGACATAACATAACCATTTTGACCATTGGTCTTGTTTCATTTTGTCGGATTTACTAAAACGGCAAGGGGTAGAGACTGTACCGACATGACAACCTCTGGAATTTAGTTTTTTGTACAATTCGGACAAGTTGCGACGGTAAAGTTTGGTGAACCACACCGATAACAAAAACGACCATTTTTAGGTTTACGGCACGAAGAGTGAAAATGTCCTGTCTTCTGACAGTTCCAACAAATGATTTCGGTAAATTTTTTCGTTCTATCATCAGAAGTCGAAGATTGGTTGGGTTTCCTATCTGACGAGGGTTTTCCTGCTGAGGGAATATTTTGCCGGGATTGGTTAGTGGAAGACGAAGGACTAGGCTCTACTACAGATACTTTAGAGGGAGGGGAAAACCTTGCTTGAAGAGACGGATTAGCATCCTCTAGTTTCTTAACAATCGTTATCAAATCTTTAACAGTGTTGACGTCACTTAAGATAACGTGAGGAATGTGTTCTGCCAAGATATTTTTTTGAATAATTCTTAGCTTAGTGGATTCAGCAGGTTCACGAGAAAGACGACTAAGAAGAGAAAGCATATAGGCAACGAAAATGACGATAGGTTCATTTCGTCGTTGTTTACGGGATTTAATTTCTTCCCAGAGACTATCGTCAAAGTTGGGAGGAAGGAAATTAGCCTTCAGGGCTTGAATAAGTTCTTCCCAGGAGGTCAAAGAGGACTTAACGGTACGAAACCATACCGCGGCATCACCTGAGAAAAGTTCTATAGCTGACTGGAACAAAAGTTCTGTCTTAACATTACGGGATTCTGCCAATTCATTTACTCTTTCAATAAAGTTAAACACAGACTTAGGGTCGCCATTAAATTTGACATCCCATTTCGAAAGCTTAATAGAATGAGAGTCGGGGTTTGTAATATTAATAACGGGAGGAGGTCTATCTTCAGTTGTAGTTGGACTAGAAGAAGATATTTGGGTAGTTGGGGTAGCTTTCTCTATTAAATCTTGCTCTAAGAGTAGGCAAGTGGCTCTAGATTCATTTCGGAAAGTAACCTGATCAGCAGTAGGGGATTCGGAAAGGGGAACTCTTTGAATTCTACCTAATAGATGTGCTATCCTAGACTTAACACGACGGAAACATGAGTCGGTTGAAGAACCTTCAAATTCTTCAACTAATTTCGAAATACTATCAATGGAGTTCTGTATTGCCAGACTCTCGTCATTAAAGTTTAAATCATCTAGAGTTAAGTTACTATTGGAATCTTTAGCTAACAATTTTTTTAAAATCTTACGTTTCTCATCAATTTTCCTTCCAGTAATTGTTCCTCTTATTTTCAATTCATAGTTAACTTCTTCAGTAGTTAGAAAGTTTACTTCAAAATCAGACATGTTTAAAAGGATTCAAGTTTTTTAATTCGCTAACAACAAAAAAGTTTTAAAGTGTGTTTAGAGGTAACGATAGACAAATTGGGGTGAATAATTAAAACTAAAAGTTTATTAAGATTTAATGACAAAAAAGTTTCTAAAGAAAAGATACTCAGGCCCCACACGCTGGGCGCTATTTTTGTGTAACCCCTTTTTTTGATGTCAAAGGCTCACTAAGGGTTAGTCAAATGCGGACGGCACTCAGGGGGTAGGAGGAGAGCGAGTCGTGGGTCGAAGGAGCAATTGGGCGAGTATCTAGGAAAAAGGAAACATAGAAAATATTTACAAATCGGTAAAGGGCGCCACTTATTTTTTTTATAGTGAAATAGGAAAGAAAATAAGAAACCTATTGTGAAATAGTTGATTCAAACTGAAATGGTTAGGAACACACTTTAATTGAGCTTATCCTTAAGTCAATAATTATTTTACACTTACCTTATTGATTCTACAATTCCTTGAATCCTTTTGTCTTATTAAAATCTAAATCTTTATTAAACAAGAGGTTTGAATCGGAACAGTTACTGGTAAGGTATAAGAAATAAATACTCAACGATATCAATAAAAACAATAAAACAATGTATTAAAAAAATAAAACAAAAATCACCAGTAATAGCGAGAACGGTTATCACCAAAAAGCTAACACTTCTGTTTATACAGTGAAAGATATTAATCGGTATTTGACAATACGGTTATTAAAAAAACTAATATTCCTGTACAGATAATATTACAGACCTTATCTAAATTGCATAACCTATTTTCAATAAAAGGAAGTATGTAGAGAACTCAATTACAACGAAATATATACTGAAGGTATATTTCCTTTCTTAAAAAACAAAATTCAGTTCTCTAAAGAATGCACTCTGAGTGTTCTAAATATCTAAAGATTAACATATACATGAATATAAATATGAAATTTAGCAATACAAGTACCATAGAGGTAATAATCATGTAAGATTGCGATTGAACACCAACACTTTGGAGAAAGTTAAAAAACAAAATTTAAAAGTACTACATATTTATCATTCAATCATAGATCCATAGATTTTAATAGTAACTACTGTTATTAACTGATTTAATACCGCTAAAAGCTTATAACAATTTAAATTTAAATAGAATCACTATAAAAAGTTTCCAAAAGCATATTCTTCTGAATAAGCACTAAAATTGTGACTGTTTCTTAGAATATTCGCAGTTCAACTAAGTATCGAACATAGAGAAATAACAGAAAGAATAGTCGAAAGTTTACCTTGTAATCCAGAACCAAAAATCATAATTCGTGACCGGGTAGTCACACTGCTATTATAATAAAGCTTCTTAAAACATACCATAATTAACCAAGAACCATGTAGAATTAAACATCAGCACAGAGGGAATCATCTATAATACCATCCATACGGTTTTTAGATCACTAGGTATCCATTTACCTCGGTACCATATAATTTTATCAAAATTTCAAAATGGAGTCTTCCAACAGACAGCACGTACCACCATGAATTTTATTGATACCATAAATCAAACAGATTGTACTTCCAAATTAAGCACATCTACATCCAAATTGAAATGCAGTATTTTTTATACACTTCCGATACGGAATAAACCAAAAACAAACGGTAATCTTAATGCTGTGAATTAACCGGCAGCCATTAATTTGCACAAACAAGGAAATATGCTTCCTTTCGCTTCAAACATAAAAACGTAACTCGATTCCAAAAAGCGCTCTTTCACCCTCCTTGCTTAACTCGGGTCTTATCGAGTATTAACGCTCGATATTCGCTTTCGCCTGTCAAAATTTGAAGTAAGGTTGGTTGCATACCGACAAAAGTGTAAATGAGAATATAATATTCTGTGTCTATGAAATAGGTAAAGTTGGTTGCATACCGACAAAAGTGTAAACGAAAAGATAATATTATTTAAAGTGGTTTTTTGGAAATGCTACAACTAAGACAATCGATGACGCTCCTGGGAAACTATAAGCAGAAGAGATCTCACAGCTGTCTTAACCTGAGTAAGAAAAACCTCCGAATTATAACAGGAATACATACCGGTCACTGTCGATTAAGAGGACACATGAAGAAACTAGGATTAATAGATGAAGCAAACTGCAGATTCTGTGAGGTAGAGGATGAAACCTCAATACACATACTTTCAGAATGCATAGCATTAAGTACATCTAGGGTCAAATACCTAGGGTCATCCGAAATAGAAAGAGAAGAACTACCTAATTTGAAACCCAATGATATCCTAAACTTTCTAAGGAAGATAGGACTAGAAGAGCTGCTATATGTCTGAGAAATCATCAGAAATATAGCAAGAAAAGGGGGACACAATAGATATTATAGGTCGCAGGTGTATCTTTTACCCCTAACAACATATACCTATACATACATACATGGTCCCTCTACAATTTTCCAGATCCATAGATATCAACAAATATTACCGATAAAACCATCAATATAGCAAAGTTACAAAGTTACTTTAATTCATAAGTAAGTGAAGACTCGATTGAAATATAAGTACCGAGTTAATTAATTTATGTATTTTTTAAGAATACGTTCATATTATTATCTTTCTAAAAGTGCCATTGACTAACAATTGGATATTAAAGTAAAAAAAACATTTTCATAATATATAAACTTAGAAATGTTTATGTTGGTAAATTGTGCTTATATAAAAAATATAAAAGACTTTGTAAAAGAGTGAGAAACTAAAAAAACCTCATTAAAATAAATTGTAATGAAATACTTACATCAGGGTACATTCCTTTTAATTTTATTCTGTTTATCATCATTAAATTATAATTTGGAGCAACTTCCCAAGTATTGCAAACCAATAGAGAAAATAAATCTGTAAGATGAATGGGTATTGGAAAAGAGAACCTCTGAAGGAATGACGCGGCGGCACTATTTTATTATTTTGGCCGCAAGCGATGCTTCTTAAACGGGAACAAACTGAAATGAATTGCTTGTATGCAAATTGAATTGTTTTTCGATTTATTGTGTTATGTGTAAATTGATATTTTTCCTTCTTTTTCTTTTGAGAATTTTACTTCGAGAATACGAAGATTTAAGATTTATTTTAGTGCTATTCGGGTATAGTATTTATTGCTGCTGATCTTTGATGTACTACTATCCTCTTTAGAAGCGTTATTTTTTGTTATTACTTTTTGAAACCATTTTAAAATTTAATAGAATCGGTTTTCTAGTTTTTCGTTTTTTTGTTTTGTTTTTGTTGACTTTATCTTATTTTCTCATTTGTTTACAAACTTATTTTTTCGTTGTATTTTGTAAGTAAATCAGTTCAGTTGTTTTTAATTTCTCACATTTTTCTTTTTTAATTTTGGAATATTTTCTGGGTATTTTTTAAAGTGAGACTTTTATTACATCGTCTTTTGGTCTGTGTTAGTGCATGTCGGCATGTCGCGTGGTCGACCGCCTACTCAGCGGTAATTATAAAAAAATAATTACGTATCTAATTATCTAAACTTAAAGTGTGAATATTTGCGTATTGTATGTAGGTAGGTACCTAAAAGAAATCATGGATAAAATTAATACGAATTCGTATTTGAAACAAAATGCAAATTTTTTCTCGATTTTTTTTTGTTTTTTCTACATTCCGAATAAAGACATATCCAAATAAGCTTTTTAACTCTTTTATTTATCAATCGAAATATACCTAACGCCAGGTTTTTTCTCATTTTTCTGATTTATTATTCGTGTTTTTTTGGTTTTCCTTTTTTTCTTAATTTTTGTCCTTTTTTCCTGAATTTTTTTTCAAATTTTATTGTTGATTTCAAAATTTTCACTATTTATTTTCGTTGCGTTTTTAACGATTTGACACTCTTTTTTTTTCTAAATTTTGAAATTCCTTCTTGGTTTTTACTATGTTTTTATTATTTTTCGTTTTAGAATTCTTGTCGTCATTTGATTGTTTTTCCTATATTTATAGAACGAAGACAAATCCAATTAAGCTATTTAACTTCATTAATTAGAAAGCTAAATCTACGGAGTGTTTTTGCAACCAAGGTATTTTTCTCATTTTTTCTTATACAGTAGTACCTCTATAAGTCGAACATTAAGGGACACGCCAAAAAATTCGAGTTATGGAGTTTTCGACTTATGAGAAATTTCGACTAAGACGTATTTTGATTCGACATAAAGAGGTTGAGGTTTATTCGCAGAAATTTTCAGTTAGAGAGGTAAAATAAATAAAAATTCAAGTTGCAGAGGTAACAAACATATTTTTATTTATTATGAATCAACATTATTCAAATCATCTTAAAATTAAAAAAATATGGCATTAAAAAAAAGTCAGTATTTTTTTTTTGCTTTATATAATTTGGTTGTTCTCTATCTATCGCATTGTCTAATCTATAAAGAGCAGAAAATTCTTCTTCAGAGTTACTGGTGTGCTCTATAAAATTACGTAAGGTATTCAATGCGGTTCTCGCCTCTTTGATGGAAACCCATGGAACGCATGTACTATTCACATCTTCTATGTTATCTAAATCATTAGTATAGGTTTTCTGAGCTACTGAATCGATAATTTCGTCATCAGATAATGTCCCAGCAGTCATAACTCCATCATCGCACGAAACAAAGTCTTCAAAGGATATTCCTGATCCAGACATCACTGCGTTCCATTCTGCAGGAGGTGAAATAGAAATATCTTCGGTTTCAGCTACTTCTGTTGACGACAATGAAAAACCACAGTGTACATAACAGTTTTTTATTGTAGTCGCAGTAACATTTCGCCAAGCTTTATCAGCCATTCTCATGGCTTGCAATACATCTATAGTAGAATTCCTTTTTCTTCCATATTATCCAACATGTTCCTGACAATTTCTTTTCGATATAATGACTTGAAGTTTTTAATGATACCTTGGTCCATAGGCTGTAATTTTGATTTGGTATTGGCAGGCAGGTATTGTATTTTAACAGCTTTCATTTGTGGAATATCATTATGGGCTGTACAGTTATCAAGGAACAACAAGATTTTTTTTTTCTTTGGCCATTTTCTTATCAATGTTTATTAGCCAGTTTTTGAAAATTGCAGAAGTCATCCATGCTTTTGTATTCGCTTCATATTGCAGAGGTAGTGATTTACATCTTGGAAAACAACGAGGTTTTTTAGATTTGTCGATAACTAATGGTGAGAGTTTTTCTGTGCCCGACATATTTGCTCCTAGCAGAATAGTCAAACGTTCCTTGCTATGCTTCCCACCATGGCATTTATCATTTTTAAAAGTTAGTGTCTTCAGGAAGACATTTAAAAAACAGCCCTGTTTCGTCAGGATTGAAAATATTGTCAGGTTCGTAACCATGTAACAAATATTGCAATTCACTTTTCCATTTGTTACATGTTTCAATGTTGACACTTGCACTTTCCCCACAAACTTTTTTAAAAACAAGTTCATGTCTTCTTTTAAATTTTTCTAACCATCCATTACTGGCTCTGAAATTATCGAGTCCCAATGATTTAGAGTAGGTATATTTCGGCTTTTTCTTGTACCAGTGGTCCACTAACATTGATATTTTGGCTGCGACACTGCTAGAACCATTTAAGTAAGCATTCCTCCAAGCCCGGAAATTCTGCAATTCGTTGTCTTTTGCAGGACATACTTTGGCCGTTTTGTATTTTTCTCATGATCTCCGATTCATTTTTAGAAAGTTTTTTATATTTTCGCCGTGTTCTGTGTCTCTATGTCATTCCGTGGAATCTATAATCGAATTTAAACCTATTTCCCGACTACCTAGAGCTCTGAAATTTTCAGGATAGCTAAGAACTGGATGACAATGCATGTTTCAAGTGTATTTAGGCATATACATAGATTTCGAAATTTATACCGAATTGATATTAAACATGATCTAAGTTGTGTATAGATAATATTATTTTGAAAGTTATTAAATAAATCGTTCGTAGCGTAGTTGGTTAAGCGGCGGATCAGTCCACTTTTGACAGTTCTGTTATGTTATCATAATGGGATCGATTACGCGACAGAGAAGTTTTTTTTTCTTTTTTTTGTATTATTTTAACTGGTAATAAAATAAACTGTTTTAGAAAGTTTTTAGATACAACTACCCTTGATTTTGTTAACAAGGAAACAATCTTCTCTATGATCAATCACAGCGTTGTATGACTTAATATTTTTACAATGTCAGGGATGCTGTGCATTGTTGAGATGACACAAAATATGACCTATAAATCAGTAAAAAACTTTCTATTATAAAAAGTTATTTTTGTAAATTGTGCTTATTTATTATTGTTGACAGAGTACTCATTGGCAGGCCAAATTGTTCAGCAACATCCTTCTTTTTTTGACACCTCTTCACAGCTTCGAGCACTTCGATTTTTTCAGCAAGATTCAAAGTTTTTAGTTTACTTTTCACAGCACTCATGATTCAACAATTTTATTTGTAAACTGTTGTACTGATTGATGTGTATTGCAGTAGAGCCAAACTACTTTTGACAATATTTAAATGACTTGCTTCGCTAAAGTTTAAAGGAAATCAAAATTAATAAAATTGAACATCTGATACCAAGCAAGCAAACACGTGTTAACGTGAGTCATAAAATATTATTGTACCCCTTAGTTCTTAAAATCGGTAACTTATATAGAGGCAATGAATTCCAAATAAACGAGTTGTGAAGGTTGTAAAATAAAACGTTACTATGTTCGAGATACAGAGGTCAAATTAAATTTTTCGAGTTATAGAGGGAAAATATGTACCAAAATGGCTTGGCGGGACTCTATGACTATTTCGACTAATAGAGGGCCAAGATTTCGAGAAATGGAGGTTTTGGTGTTTGAAGGGAAGGGAACAATTTTTTTTTCAAGATTTGGAGGTCGACTTATCTAGGTTCGACTTAACGAGATCCTACTGTATATTATTCGTTTTTATTGTGTTTTTTCGGTTTTTCTTTTTTTTTCACAATGTTTGACTGACCTTTTTTACAGTTTGTGTGAGTTTTCGATTGTTTTGTTTTTTTTTTGCTTGTTTGCAGTTTTTTACCCATTTTAAATAATTCTTTTTTTGTTAGTTTTTTTTAGTAGATTTATATCTACTATTCAGCTGGTTCGCAGGTCACGACTTCGGGAAAATTTCACTACAGTTTTTCGTTTTGGGCCCCCCTGACCTCAAAAACACCTTCCGTTCAAAAGTTTATATATATATCTATATATATATATATGTATGTATGTATGTATAGTTCCGATATAACGAAATCTGTGGACACGATAGCGGTCGCATTTCTTAACGGATCGAAATGAAATTTGGTACAAAAATCAATCGTCCCAAAATCTCGGTCGAGTTCGTTAATGGGCCAAATCGGTAAGGCCGTTTGGGCGTGACATCAAATCAAAATGGAAAAAAATTCGTAACTGTTTTACTTCACCCTGTACAAAAAAATGTAAGCGGACTTTTTTGTTTGTCTTAAAGAGACCTACAACTTTTATCTAAAACGTATACTTTTAATATATTTAATTAATATAAATCTACTGATGCGCCTGGCTTACCAAGGGCCATTTTTTCAAGTTTTCTTGTTTTTTACAAAGTTTTTGTATTTTTTTTTCGGATTTATCTTTTTTTAGTTGTTTTTAATTTCTCGCATTTTTCTTTTTGTGATATTTTCTTGGATGTTCTTTTTTCAACTTTTTTTTATTATTTTCGATTTTACTTTAGTTTCTCGTTTGTTACCAGTTTTTTACCCACTTTTATAGTTTTTCCAATCTAAATGTGAGAACCTTCGGTCTTTGTCGGAATTTTAATCCCATTGAGACCAATGCCAACCATTGGCGTGGAATTAAAGAAAAAAGGTCTGTTCATAATTTTTTATTAATTTTTGTTTTTAAATTAAAAGCTTTTTAACTGTAGTTTTTAGCAATCCAAATACAACACCAAGTGTTTTCTATATCTATAATGCCTTAGTTCAATTGAACCCTTTTTTGTGTGTTTAAAATCAAGTGATTTACAAGGTAGTCCTTACGAAATAAATTTGAAAATCTATAACATATAATAAAACTGTAGGAATATACATGTTTGTGCGCTCATCACATGAAAACTACTAATCCTATTCAAATGCGGTTTTCAAAGACGTATTTGTCTTCTTTCAACTTAACATCTGGTGTATAAAACTTTCTCCCCCCCGCCCCTTTAACGGGGTGAAGAAAGAAAATTTTATACAAAAATCAACACGCCACGCGAACGACGTCGCGGGTACATCGAAATAGAACCCAAAAATTGTGTTAGATTTTTTTGTCTGTCTATATGTTTGTGCGCGCATCACATGAAAACTACTGATCCGATTCGAATGCAGTTTTCACAGATGTATTTGTCTTCTTTCAACTTAACATCTGGTGTATAAAAATTTCTCTCCTATTCCTTAAATAGGTTGGGGTAAGAAATTTTTATACAACAATCATACGCCACGCGAACGACGTTGCGAGTACAACTAGTAAACAATAAAAAAAGAATGAATGTACAGCGCGACAAGTATCTCGTGAAATAAGGTGAAAGTGGGGGGTATGGTGGGTGTACATCAAAACCCATTCTGTCTACATCTACACTGTTGTCTTGTTCCATTTACTCGTGTTATTTAAATTTAACTGTGTGTATCTGTGTATTCTGTTATTTATTTTTACAACGAATTTAAATTAATTGATTATAATTTTTTAACCAAGTCTTTACTTTTGATTTCCTTCTACTAGTCACCTACAAAAATCATTGATTTCTTTAAATATCAGGCATAGCAATAGTCAATATTACTGTGATTATCAACATATTGACAACATTGTAAAAATTTTAAAATCTGATGAAGTCTTATCAAGCGTTAATGTTTAGGTAAATTCCATCCTAGTCTGGCCGAATACTTTTTCTCTCTGCGCACTGGAAGCTCCGCCTTGTCACGAGATACTTGTCGGACTATAAATACAGCAGTCCTGCAGGTGCATTGACAAAGAAGAACCAGTATAGTATAGTAATTTGTGGTTCAATTGAACTATTATTTTGATTTAAGTCTGCTTTGGCTTAGTATAAAACCCAGTAGGTGGCGATACCTATTGCTACGTTTTTTTCTTATTAACAAATAAAACTATTTTTGAATCAACTGATTTAAAACAACTCATCGACTAAGGTAAGTAAAACCAAAATACTCCAGTTACTTACTAAGACTGTAACAAATTCTACCAGAAAAGTAAAATTAAATACAAATTTATTTTTCCACAAAAACATAATGTATACTTACCAAAAAGAAGTAAATAACTTTCACTGCGATAACAAACTATTGATCTATGATTTTCATGCGATATTCTATGGAACTATGAACAATATTTAAATAATTCCTAATATATGTACATATATGTATAATGCGCTAGCCAGCTATGATACTGTTATAAAGACCTCCGTAAGTGACAAAGCGAGGGAGAGAAGGTTAGGCCGAATAGCCCGAGCAGCTGAGGCCTCATCAGAGACAATATAATATAATATTATATATTATCTCTGGGCCTCATCGAGGAAGAAGAGCGAAGATTATATCAAAAACTAGGTTATATTTAAAAGATTTGTCTATGGTTTCAACATTTCAAACATTTATAAAATAATGTATAGCATTACGGAAGAAGAAAATAAAGATACGGAAGAAGGTGTGGGTTTCGTTATCGATGCCAAAGGAACTAATGAAATTCATTCGTCGGATGGTAAGTTTTTATTTATGTTTTACATACTGAGAGAAGGAAAACGTGCAGTTAATAATTATTATATCTTTCACCTATACAAAAATTATAAAGTATTATAAGACACAATCAATAATATTTTTATATCAGCGTTGTTACGGTGAAATTTATGCAAAAGTTTACAATGAAAACATGTCTCACTTGTGTTAATTGAAAGTTCCAGACATAAAAATTGTTTACGTATAACACAGATATAAAAATATTTTCCATCTTTGCTGTGAAAACAAATTGAACACCTCCCAGATTTTTTTGATTTTTTCTGCTTGGTTGAGATTTCACGCATGTTTGATTAGATTTTTTATGTGGTAACGTCCTAACGACTTTAAATTTGCTACGTTTGAGAGATTGTTGATAATTGAAATTCAAAACGACAAAGGCATTAATAGAAGTACTAATTCGAGAGAAAAAATATTCAGTGGTCTCCTACGACTATTACGTGATACATTATAATACACACATTTACAACCTAATGCTCTACTGAATAAAATCATTTTTATCCTAAACATAAACATTATGCTCAGAATAACTATAAGTTTTTGCAAATCAATATACCTAAATATCGACATTGGTGCCCCGCAAGGATCGGTTTTAGGACCGACTCTTTTTCTTTTACATGTGAATACTGTAAAAATTAATACTTGAACATTTTACATCATATGCATATGACACATTTGTTAAAGTTTCTGATTCTAATACTGTCCTGAAGAATAGATATAATGATGTCTACCTCTTATGTTAGTTCTTCAAAAATTCACTTTATTTTAATGCAGAAAAGACCCAGACAGTACATTTTCATAACAGACAAATACAATTGACAAATATTAACTTAAATTCAAATCATCAACATTTATATAAAGTTTCGGATGTAATATTTTTGGGGTTGTACATTAATGAATGTCTTACCTGAAAAAAAAATTATTAAATGGTTTTCTGTAAATTGATTAGTGTTGGTTAATTATTTCGAAATTTTTACACTGCGTGCTTACAGAAATACAATTAATTATGTTTTATTACGCACAAGTTGAACCACGTTTAAGATACGGCTTATGTTTTTGGGGGCATGTCTTTAGGCTTTAGTGATGTTTTTATATGTGTCTCATATCAATAGTTGCATAGATTATTTTAAAAATTTTGAAATTTTAGCCTTACCATATTTGTACTTGTTTGAAGTCTGTGTTTATGTATATTTTAACTTGTCGTCTTTTATACTAAACTCAAGAGACTCTTAATATTAATACAAGACGGAAAAATGATCTTCATATTCCATACACAAACAAAATATACTCTTTAAATCGCCCCTTGTCATTGGTCATCGATATTTTAATAAATTACCGAATATTATAAAATCTTGTAGCACGATTAGATCATTTAAAAGAGCTCTGAGGAAATATTTTATTTAATATTGTTTTTATTCTGTGGACGAATTTTTAAATTTTTAACTTTTATTTATGTTAATTGCTTAAACTTTATAATTAATTAGGCTAGTTTTAAGTTTCCCTTTGTACATGGCGAATGCTATATAAACTGTGTTTGTCTGAAGAAAATAAAGCAATTATTATTATATAGAATATTTACTTGGAGTGTAGACAGTAAAACAAGAAATGTCAAGTATTGATCTTAATGGAGTTTTGGCGTCTTTTATTTTGTGTTTCGTTGTTATCAAACCGCAAACATAGCAATAATATGCTAAATCTCTGTCGGCACATCGTTGCTCTAAAAATATCAACCCCCAAGCCATCATTAGCCCACAGTTTTTTTGACATTTCTAAAATATCGGTTTGTGGCAGTAAGGTGTGTTATAATATTTTCAACTCTTGTTTTACACCCAAGTTTCCAGATTTTTGATGTCAGTTTGTAGTACTGTCTTTGCCCAAAAATTCATTCTGAGTATTGGGGATTGAGCTACTTATTTTATTAGATTTCAATAAAACTGTATCTTTAATTTCCTGTTCAGTATCCGAATCAGAAGATCTGTTTCATACGTAATCCTCTTCAGCTCCACAACTCGATTCAAAATTCTAATAGCAAATAAGGAAAGTGATCTTCCTCTGATTCTGTCCACAATTGCACTAATTGGTTTTGCCCATTTTGTAGGATCATTACATACATTCTAAAAAATGTATGTAATGGGAAAATATAAAAAAGAAACACTTTAAAAAAACCAAGGGTAAGGTGGGGTATGTAACAAAACTTAATGTTGGCACGATTCTACTGCAATATTCTATTAACCAAGGGCAGCCCATTTTTGCATGATGAACAGTATTATACGGAGATTTTTTAATTAATGATTTATTTTCAGATTTAGCCACAAACAGTGACAACCCTAAGAAATCACGTACGTATATATTTATCTATAGAATTATTCATGAACCAGTGAAAAAGTGATCGATATGCTACAAATATTTTTTTTTTGTTTGATGCAGAATGTATACTTTTATATAAATTGTTGAACTTTAAACCTTTAAATAATTAGACGGCCAAAAATTATTTTTTAAAAGTCAGAATAAATTTATTAAAATACTATGAGTTTTTGGGAAGTTTCTGACTGTTAACTATCTTTTTTTTTATAAATAACAAACTGGTTCAGAACTACAGAGATCGTATATACTCAATGTTAATTATCGGATTTTTAAATAAGTTTATCATCTCAGATTCTATACGGTGGATCGACTTCAAATTTTTAGGGTAATTGTATTATCGTGTTATTAATAAGTATACAAAAATTTATAACTTTCTGACGGTGTGCCCTGACCACTAACTTGAGAATGCATCACTTAGTTGTGGTGTAAAGAAAATTAAAGTTGACTAAAGAACTGTAAATAAAAAATAATCTTGATCGGCAGTACTAAACTTTTAAAATTCTACCCAATAATTCGTATTGTAAAAGATTTTTATCAGTCGTATCATAAAAAATATTTAATATCTGTTTTAATAGTCTACATACCAAATAACATAACAATGACTAATGAAAAATGTGTGTGATCATCACTACTATATATTGTAACATTTAAACTAACTCTAAGGCACTCATACGGACATACTAAAATCGAGAATACTTGAGGACTAGTACTCGGCGACTTAGAGACTTAAATATCTGTCATACTCACACAGACACTACTGAAATCATGGGTTTTCTAACAAAATTAAATTAACATTCAGTTTCTTCCCGCATTCCAGATTACAAGATGATGAAAATGAGTGTAACTTCCCTTACTATTTTGTTGGCGATGAAGCCTTCCCTTTATCAAGATACTTAAGACACAGCCGTACTTTACTAAAGTAAAGTACGGCTGTGCTTAAGATTACCAGATGATGAAAATAAGTGTAAGTTCCCTTACTATTTTGTTGGAGATGAATGATACATTTCCTTTGTCAAGATACTTAGCGTTTTTAATTATAGAATGAGTAGAAGGAGAAAATTTGTGCAGGGTGCTTTTGGAATGATGACAAAAAAATTTCAAGTCTTAAGCAGTCCCATTCGCGCCTGAACTACGCAGAGAGTGGTTGATGTAATCAAATCAGTTTGCATATTGTATATCTTTATCCGCCATTGTGAAGGCATTCAATATAACAATTACAAATCTCAAGAAAACTGCTGAACTTATACCATTGGTCATCCAAGATAGACGATAACACTACATTCTCGGTCCACTCCTATTGAAACAAGAAATTATTTAGCCAACTACTTTCTAACATCCCGTGCCTCTGTTCCATGGCAGTGGAAACACTACATTTTAGAATGTTTATAAAATGTCATTTTGTATGGTTTGTAGTTGATTTACAAACTTCAAATTACTTGTTTACTCATTACTAAAAACAAAGAAACTTGGCTACTAAGAGACCAACATGCTTATTCTCCTGGTGTCTGTGTTGCGCTATTGCCAACAGTTCATGACTGTAATATCGCCTTATTACAAATGATACGACTCTTAGTCACCAAGTATCTCAGTATTTCCAAGATTGTAGTATCTCCGTATGAGTAGTGCGTTAATTTTAAAAGTAACCTTGGTCCACCTATTTGTTAAACTATATTAAATATATTTTATTTATCTTGGAGGTCAAAACTTCGATTTCATTTGGCTATATGTATTTCTATTTTCAAAGATTAAATGATTAACAAAGTGTTTGGTCAATACACTACAATTTATAGTTTAGGATATAAGAATACTTAGTTTATTGTTATTCTCGCTGTTTTTTCCATAGTAACTTTTCTAAAAAACCAAATTTTTGTAGTAAACCCTTTCCTTGAAGAAATATTTAAAGGTTGTGAACACGTATTAAAAACACCTTTAAAAAAAGATAAACATGTGCCAAAAAATCCAATGTTGTTGGAAGTATTAACAGATTTAGGTCTTAACGAAGATGGTACATTACTTAAAAGGAAACCGAAAAAAAATAATCTACTGAAAACCATGACTGATAAGGAAGAAGTAAAAAAGGCACTTGAGAAATCAGTTATAACTCCTGAATTTGAAAAACTGTATGTTGTACCACCATTGGAAGTTTCAGAAAAGAAACTAAAGGAACAGAGAAAAGTAATTTTTTATTTTTATTAATCTTTCTATAGGCGGATAGGAATATTATTTATTTTTAGAAAGAACGAGATCTTACGAAAGGTAAAAATTGGTTTGGCATGCCGGCAACTGAGCTCACAGAAGAAAATAAGAGAGATTTAGAAATACTTAAGATGAGGTCAGTTCTAGATCCAAAACATTTTTATAAAAAGAATGATCTTAAAGTTCTTCCCAAATATTTCCAGGTAAGAATTATGATTTAATATCTCAGTCGAGTCGGGACTACCGAGTTGTACGACGAAACACCAGGTAGATTTAATCCTTCTGTAGAGTTGTATTTTTTCATACTTGCGGATTCATTAGCAGTCTTAATTTTTGAAAATGTCTCATTTTGAATATTTATTATAATATCTAAAAATATTTGGGTGAGGAAAATAAAAACTGTTTTTCAACAAAGAATAAAAGGCGTTGATAGGCCTATACATACTACTTGTGTTAGATGTCCAAATTTTTGGAGGAAATTTAGATTCTTGGGATACATAATTATCTTACTCTCTCATCAGCGGGTATTTTATCATTTTTAGCTGATCCAGCGAACTTTGTACCGCCTACGTGGGTTGCCTTTTTAGTTTTGCATAAATCCATAAAAACAAAAAATATATAGACGTAAAGTACTTTTTTTTCAAATATGTCCCACCAAGATCAATACACTTTGGCATACGTTGAAACCAATTGGTAAAACAGTTATTCCAGAATTCCAGTCTTCAGTTAGCAGTTGCAAAATCGCTTTTAAAGGCATCAATGGTTTCTTCTCGCAACTGGAATCGCTGCCCACGCATTGAATTCTTGATCTTTGGGAACATGAAGAAGTCATGGTGGATGGTCTAACAATTCCATTTTTTGAAACTTCAAAACCTCAATTGTGTTTTGGGCAGTCTGAGAACTTGCATTGTCCTGATGTAGAATAATTCGCCGTTGTATTGCTTTGTCGGAGTTGCAAGATTCCAGATTTTGACAATAAAGTTTTCTTTGACAACTGATCACTTTTGTTGGTTATTCTTTATCGTAAAAACCCATAAAGCTGATTAAATCAACGATTCATCGCCACTAACAATCCTATAGACGTTTTTTGAGCTTTCTTTGTTGAACCGTTCCAATGTTTCTCGACACCAATTGACGTGAATCGCTTTTTGCTCTTCTATGAGCAAATGAGGGATTCAAGGGGAAACCAAACTTCGTGTAGGATCTTTTGGATCGAGTTCTTTAATATTTTCTCGGTTTTTCTTCTTTCAGTTTTTTTGATAATTTTTTCTTCCCATTTTTTCCTTTTTTTTTTCAAAATACGTGCGATTCTATTTTGTTTCTGCTCCTGTTTTTTCGGTCTCAGGAATTTTTTCGCTTGTTTCCAGTTTCTTGCCAATTTATCAAGTATTCCTATTGTTTGTTTTATTTTATTTTTTCTCATTCTTTTAATCTTTTTTGTTTTTTTCTTTTTTCTGTTTTTGTTGATTTTTATAATATTTTTTGTTTGTTTCAAAGTTTTACAACTTTACATTATTATACTTTAAAATTTTTACGTATTTTTAGTTGTTTCTTCGATATTCACAGTTTTCGTGATATTGTCTTGGCTGTTCTTTATTTTTTTAATTTCATCGATTATGTTATATTTCGCTTTTGTTGCTCGTTTGAAACTAGTTTTTTACCCATTTATAACCATTTTTATTTCTTTTTGTAATATGTTCCTGTTTTTTTCGATTTTTTCGTACATTGTATTTTCTTCAAGTTTCTTGTTTTACTTTTTCAATTTTAAGTTTTTTGTTTTTGCTAGTTTTTCATGTTTTACTAGTTTTTACAGTTTTTTCATTATTTTTCGTTTTTCCTAATTTTTTCCAACTTTAGTTATTATATTCACGAAGAAGAACTGCTTGTATTACTATTTTTATCAGGTAATAAAGCAAATATGACAGAAACATAACCGTTTTTAAAAGCATTGATGGTAAATAGTTGGTAAAAATACGTTTTACAATACTAAAATGTACCATCTACATAAAAAGTATCACAGGAAAACAAAAAATATAGATTTGTAAAGCAAGAAAAGATAACATTAAATTGTTTTCCTTTTCTAAAGAGTAAAGGAAATTTTCAATTTAATTTTATTTTACATATTTATATTAACAAACGCGTTAAAAACCTGATCCCTATTCTTGGGTTATGCTGGTAAAATATCTCGCCATGCTACATGTGTCTTCTCACACAGTAGATCATCGATTCCAATGTCTGAAGTTTAGAAGCTCAAGCACTGTTCTAAGATGTGGAAAATACAGCTAATAATACTTACAGTTTATTCCTTATAAATTAAATTTGTTTGTCTTTCTGCACAATCCTTAGCAGCTTTTCTTTTAACGTCGTTACTAATAGCTTTCCTAACAATGGTCATCTCATGTTCATGGCAGTGGCGGCGCGTAATGTCTTGGGGGTACACAATTAAAAAAAGGTGAAAAAAACGGGTCACAGGTAAAACACCGCAACTTCCGTCATCCTCACAATTATTGCGTAATCGTAACGTACGATCCCAATGCCACTGTGCTCGAATAAACTTTACAAATTAGGACTGTTGCGGGACCCACGACGCGAGGGACGTAGCGTTTGAACGAATCAGATATTGTATCGCATTTAGCACTGCACGCAGAATGCCTACACTTTATTTACAGACCCCGAAGAAGTAGCTAGAGTATGCAACTTTGAATAAATGTTAATAAATGTTTTTTTTTTGTTTTTTAAATGCGTATTTTACGTGAAGGGTTTATAATTTTACGTTGCACCTACTTTGGTATTAGTGCAACGCCACCTGTCCCACACTTCGCAATGTGTGCTATTGAAAATTTATGATTATTTAACACCAACAATTTTGTACCCTTTTAGAGTATACTTCGGTTGTCTTAAGAAACTTTCAACTGACCAATTATTTATCAAGACTGTGATTATGAACCCTTCCCTCATAAAAAATTATAACTTTGTTATTGGTGGTTGTTGGTGTTATCAAGTTTCACTAGTTGACAAAGAGAACTATTCCGTATAATATAAATAATTATATTATAATCCGCGGTACAACTCGGTTGTCAAAAAAGGGTACCCTTTTACTCCTTGGGATTGAGTCAACTAAACGTGGTACAACTCGGTAGTCTCCATTTTAGTATTAATTATAATTTATTGGTAATAAATAATAAATAAATAATTTTAAAGGTATTTTAATTTTGTGACATTTCTTGTAGATTGGTAAAGTGATGGATTCTCCTTTAGATTTCTATAGTAATCGTGTACCTAAGAAAGAGCGTAAGAAAACATTGGTTGATGAACTTTTGGCAGATGCTGCATTTAATAAATACAATAAAAGGAAATACAAAGAAATCTTAGAAGAGAAACAAAAAACACATTATAAGGCTTGGAGGCAAGCAAAAAGGTTAAAGAGAAAGAAAAAATAATTGTTTTAATTATATTTTTTATCAATATATAAATATATCAATACAAGTTGTTCAGTGCCCTGAAATGGATTTATGTACAAAAAAAACATTTTTTTTTACTAATATCCTCCTGTGACTAGAATAGAGGCGCCTGTCATAAATGAACTTTTATCAGATGCTAAAAATGCTATAACTTCTCCAATTTCTAAAAAGAAACAATATAGTTATTATAAAAATATTAAAAAAGTAACATATGAAAAGGTGAAGAAAGTAATGCCAACATCAAATTTTAAATTTATCTACAATTTACTTTGTTTACCAGCAGGAGAGGTGAGCTGCATTCTACCAGCACCTAGGCCCATGAATTTAAGGGTTTAGCGTAGAAAAGAACCATTGACAGATTAAGTTTCATCTTATTCACATCCTCAGCATAGCTAATTTCATCCTAAAGAGATGTTGGCATGACCAGTTTGCGATATCCTAAATTATATAAAGATTACGTCTGGTCAGTGCCATATATATATAATTGCTGTTCTTGTTAGGATAAAAGAATTGCTCTGTGATAAGTCTGTTTTATCCCTGAACTTGATTAGATTCAGCTGGAAATGTGTTTGCTTGGTGTTCGAACGATGACTAACGTATTCCTTACAAAAATTTACACAAAACTGTTACCTAAAGAGTTGACACGAACTTAGATCCATCTTGTATGTATGTGCGTAATCCCCTATTCTTGCTATAATTTCAAAGTTTCCAAGACTATTTTAGTCCTGTCTTTCTTAGAAAGTTTAGGAATCGTTGGGCTTTAAGTTAGATAGATTCTCCTTTTATTTCGAATTAGCCTGGATATTTCACTCTGGAATTACATAAGGCAAAGCATTCTGTGAGTATGTGTATTGAGGTTTCGCCCTCTTCCTCACAGAATCTGCACTTTGCTTCATCTATTAATCTTACTTTATGTGTTCTTTTAACCGACAGTTAGCTTTATAATACGGAGGTTGTTCTTACTCAGGTTAGACAGCTAAAAGATCTCTTCTGCTTATAGTTTCCCAGGAGCGTTTTCGGTTTTCTTAGTCCGTCTAGATCGTTCCAGTATTTGGTTTTTTCTCTATCCACTTTATTTTCCAAGAATGTACTACTGCTGATTCCACAAGATGGTATTCGTTCCAAATATCGGGTTTCAACTACTTTTTTTGTTTTCTTCTATTCCTGTTTACTAGAACCCATAAGAGCGTAACAGTTAGTTAATTAAATTTGCGTGGGGATTCCCATACCATCTTTGAACTGATTGTGAGTTTATTGCTGTGAGAGTACAATCTCTTGTTTACGACAATTCCTTCTAATATTAAATTCTGAATCACGGATTTCCGCTTGAAAAATGCTTGGATATGCACCCAGGATTTCTGAGTATTTGACTATAGATCCAAAAACTCCTGCTATAGTTCCTTCATCTGTTCGTATACCACTTTATTATGGCATTTTCGGGCTAAACCAATCAGATTTACTACCCAGTTTTGTGGTGAATTTTCTCAGAAAGTTAGTGAATGTTAAGTGACGTGAGATTTAACATTACTTCTATTGCACCAGTAATGCATGCACAGTCTATACCGGGATTTGCATTCACATGGCATTGACGTCATTTGACGTATATGCAAGTAGAACCAATACGCGGTAAGTCTTTCTAAGTTAAACCTGGCAACTACGCTTCATTCCTACCGCGTATTGGTCTACTTGCATATACGTCAAATGACGTCAATGCCATGTGAATGTTAATCCAGGTATAGTCTCTGAATCTTCTATAGGTTTGTCCTCGTAGTCGTCAGATTAGCTCTCGTACCCCATAAGTGATAATTGCCGTTTACATCCATTGTAATGTACTTGGTTTACATCACCAATTTTTTCCTGCAATGTTTCTACACATCATAAGGGCCGTTGTAGCTTCTTGATTCAGCTTGATTCCTTTGGGCGATCTCAATTGGTGCAATTCCTAAGGTAATGCGTAGTCTATTACAAGCTAGTAGTACTAGTCGGCAATCCGTTGTCTGTAAGGTTCTTTTGGTAACTTGTGAGTTACATTAGTCGCACATTGCACACCTTGTTCGGTTTTTGTATCCAGATATGTGTATATAAGTGTAGATGCTTTATGAATTCACTACATTAAAATTTGCTGCCTGGCAAAAACAATCTATGAGTGCCGGCTTCTTCTCTCTAACATACATGTACAGAGGAGTGAGACGAATTATGACTTTCAGTGGTTTGATTGATGTGTTCTCATGGAGAACGGATTTGTGATCTAGATGAGATAATCTATCATTAAAAAACGCAACTCAGTATCTCGATTTTTAAAAAAGTCGATCTAGTTTTGTTTTTTGGGAAAATCGTTGTATCTCGGTTGCTTTGTTTTGAAATATTTTGGATATTTAAACGAATTTGTTATCTAGGAATTAAAAATAAATGCAACAAGATATTTTAAATTTTAAAAACGTCGTTCGTATGGGTAATAGCTACCAAGCAAGTTTGCAAACAATTTTTTTAATGTCGAATATTATTATTTTCAAAAATTAAATGCTTTTAATCCGGAATGACAAAATAGCTAAATTCGGCTTAACTTACATTGTTTCTATAGTAAATCAAATAAATAATTACCTTCAGGTTCCCCAAATCGTCTCAATGGTATCATGCTTTTAAAATGATCTTTTATTTTTTCTGGAATTGTCTCAATCATTTTTGTCTTTATCACACCAGGAAAAACGGCATTCACTCTAATACCTTTTGTTCCTAACTCTTTGGAAGCTGTTTTTGTTAATGATTCAACACCAGCTTTACTAGCAGTATAATTACTTTGACCTATATTACCATATTTAGCAACAATGCTAGATATATTGATAATTGAAGCATTGGTAAGTCCATGTTCTACTATGGAATTAGCAAAGGTTTTAATCACCAAAAAAGTACCCTGTTGGACAAACAATAATGATTAAAATTGTAATGAAGTCCATACTTATATGTGTATTGAGGGCCAAGAATTCCGACTTGGTGCCAACTTTTCAACCTTTCGAAAAAAAGGTAACTATGCAACAACAAAACTGTCTGTAAAAATATGTGAAAAATCAGAAGGAATTCAAAAATCTGAAAAATTCGCATAAAATTACTTTTTATTCTACTACAGCATAAAATAGACTTCTTTAATCTCTAGTATGTGGTTATTGGGTTTTTATTTATTATCGCTACTATACGATAACCCATTAACCCAACTGACTAAAATTACTTTATTAATTGACTAGCTAACCGGACGAACTTCGTATTATCTAACAATCAGAAATTTCTTCTTAGGTACTTTCCGTTTCTTCCATTTTAAGAAGAAACGCTTTTTCATCAAGACAATACACTGTGTCACAAACCAATGAAAACGATGACAAAATTGCATGAATTAGGAATAAGCATAGAAGATGATGCACGCAGTGAACATCCAAAAGAGGCTGTTACAGACGAAAACATTAACAAATCCGTTAATATTTGAATTTAAGAGGCTTTTTTCCTAAGTTAATACTAATTTTGAGTAAATTGGGATAATTAGAATTATTTGAAAGATCTCCATAATGATCAAATGTTCTTCAGAAAAAAAAAATTATTAGTCAAAAGTGTGGATAACTTTTAAATAAATCAAATTTGTTTCATATTTAAATAGCTTTTTCCTATGTCTACACCGATTTTGGTTAGATTTTGATCAGTAGAATAATTTAAAATTTTGTAAAAACCGAAAAGTTATTGAGAAAAATTTACATTAAACAAAAATATGGAACTACTAAAGAAATCAAATCAATTTTATAAAGTTGTCCAATTCTTTTCTTAGCGGTTATGACAACCGAACGATTTGTTATGTTTTTAAAATTGTTTTATTGCGTGGCTATCCATGAACTTTTCTCATGGGCATGATGCTATCCAACACCAACCTTGTTCATTGTTTATATGATTTTCCTGTTAGCAAGATGGTATAATGCGTTAATAATAGTGTTATCTTATTATTAAGAAATAATGGGTCTTAAAATGGAGTAAAGTTAAAAGAAATAATACATTTTTTGATATCAGAATGACTAATTTTACGGGATGGCCGAGTTTATATCTTATGTTTAATATTATGCGTTCGTTGAAATTTGAAATATAGCTGCACACGGGGGCAAAAAATCGATTACCACTTCTGGGAAAATTTGTTTTTTCCATTTTTTTTACCCTAAACCATTTTTGCACATACGATAATAAGAAATAGTACCTGGGCGGGTTTCGGTCGCCCAGGTACTAATTATGATCATAAAATAATAAATTTAAAGAATTCCGGACACTTTACACGCATATTTTAGTTCTTTGTAGTATTCAGTTTTTATTTCCTTCTATTACTTAAAATATGTTATTTAACTCTTTCTAAGCTTTCGCCAACCAGATCGGTTGTTAAATTCAAAGATTCCTTCTCTAAATAAAAAATTACTAAATATTAGAAGTATTACATATATGAAATATTATAACCTTTCTCTCTTTTAATACTTCTTGATTTAATAATTGTTTTTAATTTTTTTACATTTGTTTATGCATATGCTTTTAAGAATATCTTACAATTTGTGAATTTGTCTGAAGTTAAACAAATTGGAAGGATTTGCATTTCTTTGTAATGACTATCATAGACTTACTTCTATTATTTAAAAATCTTGTTGTCATTGGTTCTGGATCTGGAAAATTCGAGAGGGGGCGAGCAAGTACACTGACGCCACATATGGCCCATTGTAAATTCTCTCGTGTGTAAGGACTTTTTCTGGTCAATGCCTTAAATTTTCTGGCTGTTTCCTTGCCAGGATGAGGTAATAACTTTCGGCGACGAAAAGTGAAGAAAGCTTTACCGTACGTGAAAATAAGAACTTTATTATTAGCCTACGCGAAATCAAATGATCCCCATGAGTGAATTTATTAGCACATTTTTTTGTTGAACAAAACACACTTACTTAACACGTGCTTGAAAATGAAGTTTGTATATTTTCAAACAATTTTTTTAGTGGCAAAAAGTTCCCCAAATAGTGGAAGATTATTTGGGGAATTCATTATACTTTGAACATAAATTAATATTTCTAAATTTGACTTAAAGCAGTTTTCAATTCTGTATGTTTCCATGACTCATTCACACAATAAGTCACTTCCAAAAATATTTTTATTTTAAGTTTATTTTACTAAGCTTCCTTCATCTTTTTTCAAGCACATAAAGGCTCCGTCAAACAGAACGCGTTTTTAACGCGCGTCAAGGCGTATTTACGCTTTACTGTAACGCCGCGTACTTTGTGTTTGAACAGCTACAGCGTAGAGCATATTTAGTACTCGTCACGATGACAAGCGATTCGGACGAAGATGAGTTGTTGCTGCTATACGCAATATCACGGTCAAGAAATCGAATATGGGTACATGATATTAATAAAAAGAGAAAAGAATTTGGAGAATATCATCGCTTATGCCAGGAACTTTTATCACATGAAGATCGCTTTTTTCAATATTTTCGTATGTCACGACAGTGCTTCGAAGAGTTGCATTCCTTACTTCTTCCCAAAATACATAAATGCACCACAAACTGGAGAAAACCTATTTCGACAAGAGAAAGACTAGTCATTTGTTTAAGGTAAAAATAAATTTATTTTATACAAAATTATAATAGTAGTAGATTGTTGATACTGCTAATATCTTGGCTCGGGTGTTCAGTTGAAGTAGCCGATAAGTCCATTACCACTTGTGGATCAACAAACGAGATATTGCTGTTTTGGGTCTCGCTGTTGCTACTTATTATCGAAAAAGCAGGTGAATATGATGTTTGATTTGCTTCTTCGTTATCCTTTAGCTCGATATCGGCAAATAACTTTGCAAGTTCCAATTTAATAAAGACCTGATTCTTAAGAGATAATTTTTTAAATGTTTGAGCATAACTTCTAAATAAATTATCTGCTGCATCATAATCACTCTTTTTCTTGTGTTGTACCTATATAGTCGATCACTTTATCAACATCGTTGCTACATTTTCTTTGCTTCTTTGCTCGTGAACGTACTGACAATGATTCTTCAGAAGGACTTGGAATGGACGTGAATATGAATTCTTGCTCTGATGTCGACGAAAGAGTCGTGTTTGCAGGTGCTTCTGGAGGCAACGGCTCAAGCAGAGTCTCTGGAGATATTGCTGTTTGAGTTCCAGAAACATTTGATGATCTTTCTCGTTCTTGTAATGTTACATCTAAGAATTGTAAATACGATGCCCAAGGCCATTTTTCAAACTTCTTAGCTCCTTGTCCAGTGGTTCCTACAGTTTCTTTTTTGTATCTCATGTAATTGTCCCTCAGATTTTTCCATTTGTTTCTTACTGTTTCACCTTCAAAAAAGAATAAAATATATTTAATGCTTATTTTATTACAGGTACTTGGCAACGGGAGACTCTTATCAGACAGTAGCGTTCTCATTTCGAGTTGGTCGTTCAACAGTGGGCAGTATTGTCAGTGAAGTCTGCAAAGAAATATGGAAGATATTACAACCTACTTATTTGCCTGCACCTACTGAAGAAATATGGAAGCAGTCAGAGATAGGTTATCGCGAAATGTGGAATTTTCCGAACTGTGTCGGAAGTATAGACGGAAAACATGTAACAATAAAATGCCCTAGTAATAGTGGGTCCGACTATTTTTGCTACAAGAAGTTTTATTCTATCGTTCTTATAGCTATTGTGGACCCATTCTACAAATTTCTAGTTGTCGATGTTGGTAGCTATGGCCGACATAGTGATAGTGGTATATTCGAGAACTCCACCTTTTATAAACAATATATTCAAGGAAAATCCCTGCTGCCTGATAAATCTTTGCCTGGTACTGACGTTCCCGTCCCACATGTACTTATCGGTGATGAAGGATTTGCTCTGAAATCGTATTTAATGCGCCCTTTTTCTAGAGCTGCAGCTGCGCAGGATGAGAGAAAAAGAAATTTTAATAAAAGAGTTTGTAGAGCAAGACGTGTTGTCGAAAATGCTTTCGGAATATTAGCACAGAAATGGCGCACTTATTTACGCCCCATTGAATGTGATGTAGAAACTGCGATCGATATAGTAAAAGCAACATGTTGTTTGCATAATTACATTAAAACTAAACAAGGAATATTTATACCTACAGAGTCTGAAGAAAATAAAACTATACGGGCTTTGGTTATACAAAGGCCAACAAACATAAGAGGGACAACTGCTGCATTTGAAATACGTGAAAAGTTTGTATCTTATTTTAATCAATAATATAATAAAACGATTTGTTGACTACTTACTCGATTCATTAAATTCAATTCCAATTTCTTCCCATAACCTTGTCTTTGTGGAAACATTTTTATATGCACTGTTTCTTGTATCATACAAGCACGGATGCTTACGAACACATTCAATCAATTTTTCTGCAGCCATTTGTACTACTGACAGCAAAAAAACGTCCTGCGTCAATGAAAATCTGTAATAAAATACAACACGGCGTCCTAACGCAGCGGTACAGCTTTGCGTACTGCTACCGCAATGCTATCGCGTCGTTCAGTTTGACTAGTCCGAACTTGTTCATTATGATACAAACCGACGTCAAATCGCGGCGTTAGATCTCGACGTAAAAACGCCTTGACGCGCGTTAAAAACGCGTTCTGTTTGACGGAGCCTTAAATATGTGTTTTGTGGTCAGCACAAAAGTACGCTACTTAACTCATACATGAGGATCATTTGATTTCGCCTACGCTAAAGCTCTCCACTCTTTTTGTCCTCGGTTTTTTCAATTATCCGCTGAATTGACAGTCCCTTTTTGAATATATTAATTTATGTAGTTTTAAAGTGACAAGAAGGTGTCTAAGTAATAAAAGAGAATAAATATAAAAATTAATGTAACGAAGAAATTTATAGAATATTTAAATATTGGCGCTGAGATCGAATTTGGTTTTGGTACCTCAGAATACACTTTAATATGGATATTTAAAAATTTACCTTTAAATTTATATCTACAACTTCATCAAAATCTTCTTCAGACAATTTCAACAAGAAATTATCTCGGGTAATTCCTGCACAATTAACAATAATAGTTGGAGGCTTTGAATATTTTTCTAAAGTTTTTTGTAATGCATCATTAATGCTTTGAGATTTTCCTACATCTAATGGAAGACCTAAATGTTGCTGGTCTGGTTTCGAAACACTATTAATAATTTGTAAAGTTTCTTCTACAGTTTTTGGAGCTTTATCAGCTACTATTACTGACGCTCCTTCTCTTGAAAGAATTTTACATGTTGCCCTACCGATGCCTTGTCCTCCACCTAATAGGTTGTTTAAGGCGAAATTAATAAGACAATACCTTGCAATTATTTAAAACTACAAACCTGTAACAAAAGCCAACCTTCCTGCTAAAGACATTTTTATTTTTTAAATCTGTCCTTGGACTTTGTCACTAATATTTTTAAGATTTTTACTATCTAATCTCACATATTTGAGAATTTTATGTAAATAGCCACTGTCAACTAAATTCTCTATTTAAATAAACGTAAAAATCCGTCTCTCAAAGGAAAAACCTACTGATAAAATCATAAAAAAAAAGATAAAAGTTTCAAAACTTTTGCCGAACATCTATTGTTGCTCATGCACAGTAATAAGATTGATTATATTTAATAAAGATTAAAGTAATAAATTAACCAAAGGTTAGATTTATTTTAATTTAACCACGAATACTGTCTTGGTAATCATCTGATATCAGTTCAACAAATTTACCTCAGGCAGATTATTTTGTTTATTGACAGATGTCTACCTGTGTACAAGGCCCATCGTATAAAAACAGCGATACATTCCAAGATTGTATTGGTTAGAACTAATCACGTGGTCGTCGTGTTATGATTGGTTGGAACCAAAGGGAGGGTATTTTAAAATCGTATAAAAGTTGCATGAAATATGTTTTTTTAATTTTTTTTTATTATTTAGTAATAATGTAGTATTAAAATTATTAAAATATTTCTTCATAACTTGAGTAGCACTAGCAGTAGCTTTAGAGCAAAAATAACAACCACCAACGAAATTAAATAAAAGACAGTTTAAAAAAGTTCTTTATTGAAAAGTCTATGTAAGAAGTAAGAAAGTATATACATACTATCGAATTTATAAATATATATTCTATAAACGAGTTACGGAAAACCGTTCATATTTTACCGTTACGCGCGGTTATCCGATCTGGACCAAACTAATAAGGTTCTTTATCATGATATGCTGATTCTATACACCAAATTTCATGACCCCGTGATATTTCGTTAAAGATTTATAGCGCACACAAACAAAGGAAATATTTGTTATACACGAGTTTCGAAAACCGCTCAAATTATACCGTTTGGATCAATCGATCCTAACAAAGATTAATAGGGTTTTTCGCCATAATTTAAGAATTATATATACATACTTAATTTTATAACCATGTGATACTGCGTTGAAGAGTTATAACGCACACAAACAAAGAAAATAGTCTTTATATCACGAGTTTCGGAAACCGTTACAATTTTACCGTTAGGGTTATCAGATTTGGACCAAAGTCAATAGGGTTCTTTCCCATGATATGAGAGAGAATTCTATATACCAAACTTCATAAGTCTGTGACTTTCCTTTAAAGAGTTCAAGCGCAAACGGACACACAAGTTGATCTTATAAACTACATCGATGGTACTTAATAATTGGTAATTATTTTTTTATGTTTGTTCCACTATATGTAGAATCTAAAACAATAAAAAACGAAAAATATATTAATTTTTAAAATTAACGTAAGTACTAATTACTAATTACCAACCACCAATTAAGCTATCTGTTAATGTATACCGGGTGATTTAGAGAAGTCTTGCTGTGTAACATGAAAAAAATAGAATCACCTGGTGTATGTACATAAATATTTATAACAAACAAGATAAAAACATACACAAACCAAATAAAACAATAGAAAATGGCGAATTATATATAACTATGATCTTCGTTTCTATTTTTTGATATATAAGACAATTCCCCGTTTAGTATGTTTGAAATATTAGAATATTATACTAAATTTGGATTTTTTAAGTTTTTTAAATCTGAATTCACCTTCTTTTTTTTGTAGAAAAAAATCTGTTTTATTTGACTACATTTTTACATGCTGAAACATCCATAACATCCTTAAAACGTGGTTCTTCTTGAGAAACAGATTCGAGTTGAATTAAATTTTTGCAAACATTTATGTTTGATAGTAAATGTTGAAAATTAGTATCACTTAAAGTATTAGTATCATTATTATTCACAAGCATAGTTAAATCTGCTATTTCTTTTAGTAGCCTTTTCTTCCTTTCACAAACCAAACTTGTATTAGTTTTATTAAAAAAATCTATTATTTCAGTTGAATTATCATTTTTATCTGGAACTTGCTGAACTATTGATGATGAACTATTGACAGCAACATGTTGTATCTCATTTGAATGACCATAGTGTGACATAATCCTATTAACATAATATATATTATCACGTTTTCTTAAAGTGATTCTACTTATACAAGCAAAATTTAATTTAGATGACCCTTGAGTTTTTCTGTTTCGTTTTCGATCATTAACATTTTTGGTTCTTAAATTATTACTTTTATTTCCTGCAACAAAAATGATCCAGAGTATAGAGGTTTTAATCATTTTTATACATGCATATGTACATACCACTTCTACAACATCGGAAATATTGCACTTCATCACCTGACCCTAATTTTTTCTTTCCTTCATAAACGACATAGCTTGATTTTTCCTTTACTTGTATTTGAGCTTTCCAGGATTTAAATTCTACAAGTTTATATAGTACACACACATATATATATTGTTATGATCTCTATACTCATATAATTGTATTCTTGTGACTCTTCAAGGTTGGGTTCTTCGATAATATTAAACTAAAAAGTCCATCTCAATTTTAACATCATTTAATATATAAATATATTAATTCTTTACAACACTTTAAAAAACAATATAACATTCATCATTTATCCTATCATAAACTTAACACTAATTAATTTTAAATGAAATTTTGCCCTCTTTTCCTAAAATCCCCGAATAACTATTTCTAATATACCTCTATTACCAGCTGATAACAAATTATACCAGAAATACTTATCTTTATAAACTATGCTTATTTTATTTTGAAAATCCAATCTATGCAAATATCCAATTAATCTTCTCTATATATATCCATTTTATTCCATATTTAACTCTACCATATAGTTATTATAACATTCTATTCATACATTAATCTTCTTTTATAATTTTTATATTTATATTCATTAACATTCAGTATTTATCTTCATTTTCAATTTCTATTATTATTATATTTACTTTATAATGGTTTTTTAAATTTTTAAATTCTATATAATTCCCTAAACTTTTTCTCTGACTTTACTCTCCAAAATTCTATGACATTCTATCAATAATTTTTTTTTTTATCCCCCTAGAAACCTCGCAACCCAAATTTTTTTTTTTTTATTTATGATTCCTTGATAATTTGCATAAATTGATTATTCAATTCTAATATCTAGTTAGTCTTAATTACACTTATATTACATATAAAGACCAACTATTGAATACCATAACAATTTCCCAAATTTAAAATTTTATAAATTTTAGAAAAAAAATTTTAATAATTTAAAATTTAAAGTATATAACAATTAACATATTAACACAAATTCTGAATACTCTAAGTTTCTTCAAAATACCTATATAGGCTTTCAATATTAAATACTCCTCTAACATTTCTTGTTATCGGATCTTCAACAATATAACTATTAACACCTTCCTCATTTACTATTCTATATGGTCCTTCAAATATAGCTTTTAATTTCCCTGATTCATTTTTCTTTAAATTTCCACTTATATATGCTTTTATTATTACCAAATCTCCTTTCTTAAACCTTACAGGATATTTCACTTTTTTCTTAATTTTTTTATAATATTTTTCCCACGCATCCATTAACCTTTTTCTTACTTTTTCTATAATTTCATCATATTTTTTTCTTTCTTCTTCTTCTTCCCAATTTCGTTTTTTTTTTTTTTTAATATTTTGTATAACTATTGTTTCAGAAACTGTTATATCATAATGTCTAGAAATATATAAAATTATTTCCTCTTCTCTCATAGGAGGTTCCAAATATTGGGCAACATTATATAATTGTAACGCATAATTAGTTAAATTATTCCCTAATCTATAATTGAATTTTCCGAAATATAATTTTTCCCTACTCACCCCTTGTTTTGATTCACCCCAGAAATATTTACGAAATTCCCTTTCAAAATCATTAAAGGTTAATATTTCATTTTCCTGTGTTGCATACCATAATGCAGCATTATCTTTCAAAGAACTTCTTATAATTTCTTTCCAATCTCTTTTGTTCCTAGTCTTAGTTTTAATCATATTCATATACGTGCATGGATGTAATATACTGATATTCCCTGTAAATTTTACTGCTCCTTCTCCTCCATGTATTATCATATAGGAACCATCCTCAGTTCTTTCATTTTGCATTTCTTGTAATTTTTTTGTTTCATCTTCAAATTTCTTTGCTACTTCCATTACATTCCTTTCCATAGTTTGTAGTATTCTTTCATTTTCTTTCTTATTTTCATTTTTCTGCTCCTTCACAATTTTTTCTATATTATTAATCTTCTCCTGGTGTATATTACCCATTTCCTCCATCGCCTTAATTCCATCTTTCAATTGATCGACTTCTTTTTGTATTTTGATATTTTCTTCTTTAATAATATTTTTCATTTCATCTTTAAATGTTTCCATATTCTTATTCATATCTTTTATTTCTTTTTTTATATCTTCTCTTATTTCTTTTTTCATAGAATCCATTTTTCTATTATTTTCATCAAATTTATTTTCCAAAAATTTAAACATTTTCTCCATCTCTGTTTCTTGATGTGGTTTTGAACTAGTCGCATCTCCTATCACATCAGCTTGTACCACTTGAAACATTGTTTTTTCTTCTCCTTCCGACGATCCATCATTACTTTCTGTTTCATGCATATTTTCATTAGATTCCTGTATTCCATCTTCTCTCCTTCTATTTCTTCTATTTTGTCTTGTATTCATTTTATTCAAATCTTTTAATTATTTTATATATTTATTTAATTTATAATGTTAACTTATTATATTACTTTATTATATTTATTCGATTTGTATTTAGTTTTAAAATTTTCAAAATTTTATGGTCTTTATATATAAATATAAATATACTTAAAACTCTCACCTAATCCTCTTATTTCTATTATAATGTATTTATGTTTTATTTCAATTCTTCACTGTTCTAATTTTCTAATCACTTCAATTGTCTATATCACCCTCTCAATTTCAATATACTGTTCTATTTTAAACTGGATTCTTGTTTTATTCACGCCCCACGTTGGGCGCCATAATTGTTATGATCTCTATACTCATATAATTGTATTCTTGTGACTCTTCAAGGTTGGGTTCTTCGATAATATTAAACTAAAAAGTCCATCTCAATTTTAACATCATTTAATATATAAATATATTAATTCTTTACAACACTTTAAAAAACAATATAACATTCATCATTTATCCTATCATAAACTTAACACTAATTAATTTTAAATGAAATTTTGCCCTCTTTTCCTAAAATCCCCGAATAACTATTTCTAATATACCTCTATTACCAGCTGATAACAAATTATACCAGAAATACTTATCTTTATAAACTATGCTTATTTTATTTTGAAAATCCAATCTATGCAAATATCCAATTAATCTTCTCTATATATATCCATTTTATTCCATATTTAACTCTACCATATAGTTATTATAACATTCTATTCATACATTAATCTTCTTTTATAATTTTTATATTTATATTCATTAACATTCAGTATTTATCTTCATTTTCAATTTCTATTATTATTATATTTACTTTATAATGGTTTTTTAAATTTTTAAATTCTATATAATTCCCTAAACTTTTTCTCTGACTTTACTCTCCAAAATTCTATGACATTCTATCAATAATTTTTTTTTTTATCCCCCTAGAAACCTCGCAACCCAAATTTTTTTTTTTTTATTTATGATTCCTTGATAATTTGCATAAATTGATTATTCAATTCTAATATCTAGTTAGTCTTAATTACACTTATATTACATATAAAGACCAACTATTGAATACCATAACAATATATATATATATATCAAATTTTAAATAAACATAGCCAAAAACTTACCTTCTAAACTATTAAAAACTTTTTCTTCGTGTTCAATTTTCAATGAATGTTCGTTTTGTAAATGAAAAACAAGATCATTGCTAATTTTAAAACTGCAATCGCAGTCCAAGCACAAATATAGTTGATTCAAATAGAAGTGTCATCAAGTGGGCTGGGTACGTGTGAGATCATCTTTAACTTTATTACTAGATTCAATGGAAACAGAACTTTAGTTAGGGAATTATATGTCATCGCGATGTGTCAAAATGTTTATAGTTATATTGAGCATATGTAGCAATCTGATCACAAGCTGGCTAATATTGCGTATTAAATTTCACTAAACGTGGGTACTGCCACTACAAATTTGAATTTTCCAGAGACTACTTGATGACACTTCTATTTGAATCAACTATATTTATATTCATTTCCAGCGTATGAATGTTCTTGTTTTTTCATACCATGCTTAACTCGGCAATGCTTATTTAAATTAAATTGTGTACTAAATATTTTACTACACAAGTAACAGGAAACAGACATTTTTTGCAGAATAAACGTATATTGTAATCAAAGATTTACCTATAATCTGTGATTGTAATATAACAACTTATCTGTGTAACTATTCGCGCGTGGCGCCAATTAAGACTCAAATGACACACGACAAACAATACAAACTACAAATATAACCAATAAAAATTTTTTAACCAATACAATCTTGGAATACATCGCTGTTTTTAAGGATTCGACGATTCGTACTTTGAATATAAAGATGTTTTATATTCAAAGCAAATCTGTGATTCAAAGTATTCGTAATATATGAGATAATTTAATGTAATCTTTTATTACGTTCTCGGACTTAATGGGGCTAATTGACTTACATAACAAGTTACATGTACAATGTACATATTTAAAAAAAGAAGAAGATAAAAGTAACCTAAATGAAAGATTTTCAGTTTGAGTAAAAAAAATGGGAATCAAAAAACTAGTTAAATATTTCTCAATAGGTTCACTTACAACGTGTGGTTTCTTAGCAGGAATATTTACCGAGAGGAAAAGAAATGATAACTGTTTAATAATAAAAAATAACCCTGGTCTACCAATCTTTGGTACTGTATCTGCGGCAAGTCCTTTTGCTCCAGTACCTGTTCCAGATGCAAATCAGGTAGAACCGAAATTTGATTCTTATCCAAGTAGAGTATCGCAAATATTGAAATATGGTTATCCTAGTCTAGATCAATTGAGATCTTTCAATGATTACATTTTAAGTTATGATAGAAGAAATAGGGTTGCACATTGGGTATTTGAACACTTAACTCAAGAATCTGTTAAGAAAAATGATGAAGTAGACAGATCTAAGTGTGATTTTAAACCTGATACAAATATTCATAAGTACTTCAGGTATAGTCAATTCGTCAAAAGATTTTAGATAGTTATATCACCATGAACTCATAAAACTCATATTTTTCACTAAATGCCTTTCATTATTTTCCGTTTTGTAAATCTTATATGATTTTTAAAACAACAATGTTTTTATCGATATAGGTTGTATTAAATTCTATCTGAAATTTTTTATGACACGTTGTATTTAAGTATTCGTTCCAGGTTCGTGCGAACTGATTAATCTTAATAGCTACCTAAGCCGACCCTTTAAAGCTCAGAGCCGTAACAGGATCTATATTATACCAGCAGGTATCGACTGTTCTTTTTTACTAAACCGCGGCATGAAAGCAAAGATTTTTTTTTGGAAACCCAATAAAAGACTGCTATTTTTTTTTAAATTTTTAATTGAAAGGTTTTAATTCACTTATTATTTTATTAATTAATATAATATAAACTTATTATAGTACAAGTTAAAAAAGGTATAAATCATTATTATAATTATATTCAAGTATCAATCTCATCGTCATCACTACTGTTTACATGTATAATTAATTTATTTACATTACTAGCAGCCCGCCCCGGCTTTGCACGGGGATTAAAGAAAAATAACAAACGCCATTAAATTTATTGGGTCAACGCTTCCCTGTAAACAATATTACATGTTGTTTTATTTTCTGGCAGCAAAATAAATTGATTTTCAGGTGCTCCGACCCGCCTTAGGCGGTTGGCCAAAAGGAAAACAGATCCCTACTAATTGGAAGGTTTGACCTTGAGACTTATTATTAGTAAAAGCGAAATATGTTTTGATAGGAAATTGAAGCGGTTTAAATGGATTTGGTAGATCAGTTGGGATCATCGGTATCCTCAGTGTATGAGCTAGTTGACAGCTGGTGGTTCAGTTATAATGGTGGCTACAACTTAATTGTCCTTTAATTCCTTTATAAGTAGCCTCGTCCCATTGCACATGCTAAATTCGTGATATCTGTCGTGATTATGAAATAAGTAATTTTGATAAGGATCAATACCAGGATAAAAACTTTTAAAAAAATAAAAAATAGTTATTGGGACGTAACTATAACAGTTAGACATATGCTGTCGCGGCATTTTTTGTAGATATTTATATATTCTTCAAAATCGTAGTACATTATTTTATTCTATAATCGATAGTACCTATTCTCAGCGCACGCGATGTAAGGATTTTAAGGTCATTTTTGGTTACATTAATGGCATTTTAGTAAGGATCCCTATTTTTTTAACTTCCCGCTAAAAAAAATTAAAATTTTTTTTAAAATCGGGAAGTTATTGGTTTCACCCCGTTTTTCGAAAATCGAGTTTTCATCGGATCTCAACGTTTTGAGGTCTTAGGAACCTCCCCTGACTATTTTTACGAGGGTGTCTGTATGTACGTGTGGATGTGTGTGTGTGTGTGGATGTATGTAAACCTCTTATAACTTTTAAACGGCTTGACCGATCGGAATGAAATAAAAAGCATTACAAAGAGTTTCATCTAACTTAGATACCCTGTAAGTTTGAACCGATTCGCGCCGGTAGATTTCGAGAAATTTCAAAATAACCGAAAAAAACAATTGGTAAAAATGATGTTTTTTGGGCATATCTTTTTTGCTATTACATCGATCAATTTCAAAATCTAATCAGCTCTTAAACTTAAAAAACCACGTCAAATGCCGTTTTGCAAATTAAAATCGGTTGATTCGTTCGTGAGATATCGTTGTCGAAAAATTTCAAAAAATTTTTTTTTTTTTAATTTTTGAGATTTTTTTACTAATTGATTTTGCACTTCAAATAACATTTTTATGTCTTAAAAAACTGCGTCGAATGCCGTCTTGAACATTAAAAAAAAACTCAAAAACGTCAAAATAGCTTTGCGATTAAAATTAGCGGGAAGTTGCAAGGATGGCCTTTACGGTCAACCTCTTTTCGAATTTTTTTTAAATGAAACAGCCTATGTCACTCGGGAATAGTGTAGCTTACCAACGGTGAAAGAATTTTTGAAATCGGTCCAGTAGTTTCGGAGCCTATTCATTTTAAACAAACAAAAAATCAAACCTTTCCTCTTTATAATATTAGTATAGATAAAATACCTGTAAGCATTTTAATTTTACTTATTTAACGTGTTCAAGGCAACTTGTCCAGTTTTGGATTGTCTATTGCAGCAACTTTACTTTTTATTAATTTTATCACAGATGTTCTTAGTTTTGGAGTTTGCTGGTAATGTTACTTTTCAATTGACCCCAAAGTAGCTCTATAGGATTAAGAACGCAGTAATAGGGAGGTGGTCTTAATACTTCATGACCTTCCTTTTTTGACAGTCACTCATTTTTGAATGTCTTTGTACTTAACACTTATAATAATTGGTTTTTTGTGTAGCACTCTTTAAAGTAAATATTATTTCGTTCCAAAAAAAATAGATCATTATTAATGGCATCAGTTTCTGGTGTAAGCCACGGTTGCCACATATTGATCGAAAAAATATATATATAAAATAACAATATGTAATAGGCTACTTGACACAACTAATTTCATACAATAAATGAGTGTTTCTTACAGTATTTAGCTTGCGAAAACGAAATATATCGATTTTAATAACTAAATGCGTAAGATTAATTTAAAAATTCAATTTAAAAAATGTGTTTAATTTGAATCGCCGAAAACGCTGTCGGCCATGTTGTGACGTCATATAAATTGTAAACAAACGAGTAATTTGACGTGGTGTTATTACAAGTATAAATATTTCGATAAAAATTCCTTATCACGTTCTTAATTAATTTGCTTTATTGAAAAACAATAATAAATTCATTATGGACGTTGGTTCCACAAAAGAAGACAGCACAAATTTGCCAAAAATTGATACATTATTGGTTCGTAATTTCTTTGCCTTGAATCCAGATTTCTGCTCTGCCGAGCTAAGAAATGTCAAGACTTCTATGTAAGTACAGTGCAGTTGTTAAATAGTAGACATAAAAAGGAAGAATGAGTGTATTTATTCTTTTCAGAAGGGATGCATTCTCGGACGTTGCAATAACGATAATTACTGTATTTTTTATGGAAATTAGTTGAAATCATGTTTTTAAAGTAAAGTAAACTGGAAAATTGTCCGTGTTTATATGTCAAATGATTGTTTACAATACGTATGACGTCATAAAATGGCGGACAGCGTTTTTGCACCTACATGAAGAGATGGATTTTAAATTACAGTTTTGTGGTTTCATAGGTGTTGAAAAAATAAAGTAATATTTTTTTTACCTTAGTAGCACAAATATTAACTATTTAGGACCTAGTTTAAAAAAGAGTCAACTAGCCTATTATAAAACAAAAACATAAACCCTCATTAAGTTAAGAGAGGTCAGTCCGCACGAACTTTGAACGAATAATACGTATATATCACTTATAACAAATTTTAAACTGAAACATTTTGGTAGTTGTATGCAAATGCTCTGTAATGAAATTAACGAAAATATTAATAAATAAAACATGGAATCGCGGGTGCACCAATAGTCTCACATTTGTTGTTTTAACATTCCTGTCTTAGGAAAAAATATTTTTTTAGTTAATCTAGCTTTCAAGACGTTAAATTATGAACATAGGTTACCAGGTTTTTACGTTTTTTTTTTCGTTGTATTATAATTTTTCCTGTTTTGACAGTTTTTATGATTTTTACTAGTTTTTTCGATTGATTCCATGTTTTCTTTCTGTTTTTGTCGATTTTATCATTTTTTTGCCTGTCTCTGAGTTTTTACTTTTTTTTCGTTTTATTTTGTAATTTTTTCTGTTTTGTCATTTTTTGGTTGTTTTTTTTACATTTTTCTTTCATTTATAATTTTTTTTCTTAATTATGTTTTTCGGTTATTTTTTATTTTACTTTCTCATTTGCAGGATTTTTTTATTTTTTTGTGTTTTAATCTCTCCCTAGTTCTATTTCGTACATTTTTTTTCTAATTTTTGTGATCTTTCCTTTTTTCCTATTATAATTTTTAATTTTTTCTAGTAGGAATTTATATACACCTTTTTGTGATTTTTCTTTTTTCTCAATTTTTTGTATATTCTATTTTCGAAATTTTTTTTGGATAATTTTTCATAATTGTCAACACAATTGTTACGATTAAAAACAATATTTTTTTATGAATTTCGACATTTTATAACCATTTTCAACAATTTTTCAAGATTATCTTTCAATTTTTCACGTTTTTTCAAGATTTCTTTATGATTTTGGACATTTTTATACAACTTTTCAAGATTGATTAACAATTTAAATCGTCCTTTTTTTTATTTTTTTATTAATTTGAATAAAAATGTGTTGAATATTTTGGATCAAATTATAACTTTTAAGCAAAGCAATTTTTTGAAAACAATGTTTTGAGTTTCTCCGCAATCTAGATGTCAAGCCATAGCAAAGTTTTTTTTTCTAGATAACTTACACCGTCATCTATTAGTAATTTATAGAACTTAATAATAAATACACGCTTTGCGTTAAAAAATGAAATTTTCGTTTTTAAATTATTATAAAAAATTACAAATTATAGTCTATATGTTACCGAGGACTAATAGCTATATAATTTTTAGATAGCTAGTGTTTCAATATGCAATTATCTAAAACTAACGATCTATCTTTTATATTAGAAAAAATTTTTAGGGCTGAAAATACAGATTATAAGAAGTCTGGTTATGATAGGGGTCATTTAGCAGCCGCTGGAAATCACAAATTCAGTCAAAAGCATGTAGAAGACACGTTTTACCTATCTAATATGGCACCTCAAGTAGGCAAAGGATTTAACAGAGATTCTTGGAATAGATTAGAAAAACATGTGCGAAAGTTAACTAGAACTTATACAAACGTATACTGTTGTACTGGACCTTTATACTTACCAAGGTAAGTAATCTATCTTACGATTGTTTATATGTATTAGAAATAAAAAAAAAGAAGTCGAACGAATTCGAACCCACAGAACCTCTATTCAAAATCAATCCTACTTTATACGCCTTTCACCGACTGCGCCATTGGACCTAGGTAACAATTTTAATTAAAGGAAGTAGATATATGTGTTAGCGGAGTAATCACTCGATACAATTCTTTCTAGTGTTTTTAAAAACTGGTTTGCTTTTTTTGTATTATTGCATTGTCATCGATCATTCATAAGTATGCGGAATTTCAGCTTAATCAGATTCCGGGAAGTAGGTCAAACTTAACTTGCAAGATTCCATCTTCACATACATACAAGTCATGTTAAATAAAAGCGTAAGACTGATCAGTAGAAGGAAGCTATATTTTTTTTCTCACTTTGCAAGTAAAAATAAGTTATAAGTGCTCTATTTGATCATTTGAATTTTTCGGTTTTTCATAACATTATGATTAAACAACAGTTTCTTATGATTTTCATTTTTCTCACGAGTTTTTTTAAATCGCCTGATATACTTTTGTTTGTATTAATGTATAGTTCTGATTAGTTTATTTCTAAACCACGTATGCCCACACATATATAGGTACAATAATAAGTAGGGTGTGTCCCATTTGACGTTTTTTTTAATACATTCCGTCCACCAGAACGCAAATAAAAAGCGTAGCTTCAAAAAAATATAAAGGTTGGTTTCAAAGTTTTGAAAGCGACACCTATTAACCAGTAGAGGAATCAAAATTTATAACCTCATTTAATATTTCATCTTCCATTTGAATACACAAAAAAATTCTATTTTGATTTGTTAATTCATTCTTTGTTTACAAACCATTTGAAATTATGAAAAAAAAACGAATATCGTCGAGTGATAAAATTCTTTGTTTTGGAAGTTTTATCAGGAAAAGAAATTTATACAAAAATGGTGAAAGTGTTATAAGAATCTGCTCCTTTATTTTCAACTATCCATCGATGAGTTTTTTCAGTTTAAACGTGGTCGTACAAGCGTCGAAGATAAACCACGTAGTGGACGTCTAAAAAGGTAAGCGTGAAATTGGCATTTCAGATGAACGAGTACTCAGTATTTTGCAAGAAGAATTAAATATGAAAAAGTTGTTTGGGAACAAAAATTGAATCAAAAACGTTTTAAGCAGAATAAATAAAACCGATTTTGTACGTGGATGAGACTTGGATCTACTATTATAATCCTAAACTGAAACAAGAACATTTATAGTAGACTGAAGCTGTTTATTCAACTCCAAAACAGGTGAAGTCATAACGATCGGCAAACAGGTTATGGAATCATGCAGTTTTTTGGGATGCAAAAGGGAATTTGTTGATTGATTGACTTGAAAAAGACCTTTTGGACCAGTTGGTTAAAAAAATCTGTGAAAAAAGGCCCGGTTCAGAGATGAAAACAATAATTTTTTATCAAGACAATGCATGTGTTTACATAAGTTTGTGTGGTGGCTAAATTGAACGAATTAAAATACGAATTTCTTGAACTTCCACCGTATTCACCAGATTTGGCTCCCTCCGACTATTATCTCTTAAAAACTTGAAACAATTCCTTCGTGGAAAGCGTTTTTTTGTCGAATGAATAAGAAGCTATTGCAGCCGTAGCACAATATTTTGCAAAGTTTCAGGAGAATCATTACATAGAGGTTATAAAATTAATGGAGGATCATTGGAATAAGTGATTCAAGCTGAGGGAGATACTCATGGAGACTAGACAAGGAGTACGCACTCGACCGGGGGAATTGCGAAAATCTGTCCACGGTATCGTACATATTAGGTTTACTTTTTTTACCACTAGCGTCGCTAGTTTTCCTTTTGTACCGGTATGAATATAGACATTCAAATAATCGTGAACTATTAAATTGGTTTTTATTATTTATATCTGAAAGATCGAACTATTTTTTTCATTGTGTAAATAAATTAATAATGAAATAATTGAAAATTATTTATTTTATTTCAAACTACGTCCTCATTGGTCGCCATTTTGGTACAAATGGAACACCAGCGCCCTCTTATTTTGGTAGCCCTATTTGCATACATGAAGTTCGTACTCCTTGTCTAGTCTCCATGAATTGAATAAAAAAAACAATTTTGTTAAAAAATACACATTCTTTGATTTTTGCTTTTAAAACTTTTCAACTGACCTGTAATAGTATTATACGTTACAAAGTCGGTAGGTGACTTATTACAGTACTAGTTAGTTTACGGACGAGGTGACGTAGGAGCCAAGTCCGGAAATAAAAACGAGTGGTGTAATAACACCTAACGACCATGTATCGTATTATATTTTATTTCATCCTGTTTTTATAAATTAATAAATTCATAAAAATTTTAACAGTAGTTCGTAACTTGACTAAAAATAGTTCGTAACTTGATTAGTTAGGTCAAATTACCTTGAAAGCCATCTGTCACTGTCAAATAAATTTTTTTTATTAAGATTTAATTGTTAATATAAAATTGAATAACATTGACTTCTTTTTAAATATGGATGTAAAATTAAGTAATTAATTATTTTATTTTAATTTTATAGTCATTATAGTATTTTTAAATGTCAAAAATTAAAAGTAATTGTCTTCCCTTAAGCAATCAGAGCAGCGTTGCTAGGCAACACATTACAGTACCTGATACCGTAATGTTTTACTTACCGGCGCCAAATTGATTATAGGGAAGTGTATTTACTGGACAGGATGAAATAAATGTACTGATAGCATATTACAAAGTAGAACATTGGATATGAAATTCAAATTTTTATTTTTTAGAAAAGAGAACGATGGTAAAATGTATGTAAAATATGAAGTAATAGGAGCAAATAATGTTGCTGTACCTACACATTTTTTTAAAGTAGTTGTTGGGGAAAAATCTGATGGAAAATTAGAAATGGAAGCATATGTAATGCCGAATCAAGTTATAGATGATAATACACCACTTACAAGCTTTCAGGTATAGTATTACTTAATGGTCTGCATCTACGAGAATATACTAATTAGAGGCAGTCTTTAATGCTCTGAACGCGAACAGAGTAACGACAGAAAAATAAAATAAAACTGGCTGTTATCTCTCTCTCTCTCTCTTTCACCCACTCTGATTGATGATCTTCCATTTGTCTATGGATCTTCCTTAACCGGTTTTCTGGTTATCGTTATAAAAGCGAGGTGCAAGAGATAGTAAATAGTTTCATTTTTTCTCTTTGTTGTTTTTGATTAGTGTATGTCCAAAGGTGTGCACCTTCTTTAATCGGTGATTCTTTGGACCATTTTAAATCGAAATGATTACATTAATGTATGTCTTAACTTCATTTATTTTCAAGATATACTCATCGGCGCGAAAAACGGACACTTTGAAACTTGAACTAAATTTGATAACTTTTTTCTTTTTGACCGATTTTAATGATTTTTTCAACTATTTGTAGTTAAATTATTCGCATTTATAACCTACTCTTTAAAAGGAAAAAGTAAAATGTATTTTTGGCTTAGTTTAAACACTCTTTAGTCATTTAACCGGAAACGAAATATAAAAAGTTTGCAATTTTCAAGACTCCATTTTATCAATAGATTATTTTTGATGTAATACGAAATCATAGTTTTAATTAGAGATGCTAAGTTCTTCAAGTCGTGCATTATAAGAAAACGACAGCTACTTCTTATATACTTCATATAAAATTAATGATCATCCTTATATTTCAGGTGCCACCAGAGAGCATAGAGAGAGCAGCAGGTCTACTATTTTTTGACAAAATTTCTAGAAATAATATCAGTAAAATTAATGGAAAATGATCAAGTTTTATTTGACTACCATCTAGGGCCAAAGATTTTATGTGATATGTTTGTTGTTAGATATGTAAATATATTTTATTTATATTAATCCTTGTTTATTGGCAAACACAAATGTATGTTTTCACGAACTAAATCAGAATCAGTTTAAACATATATTTACAAACTAAGGTAAAAGCACCAAAGCCAGACAGTGAACCAAAGGATGACACTTTCAAAAATAAACTTTTATATTAAGAATATTTTTATTTGTATGGCAACATTGTTAGTGCCAGATACTCTTAGCGTCATCTGTTGATCAAATTACACAAACATATAAACCGTCTTTTGCTTACAAAAATAAAATAGCATTAGTAGTTGTCATCAATGTGACGAAGTGACACGCTTCCCGCCATTTCTTGTGATTTAGGTTAAGGACGCCGCACCGAGACACAGGTGAGTTTTACTGATTTTATTAAGATATTGTTTAGTTTTTTGTTGTTTATTAAATAGATATTTATATTCTCTAAAGATTAGAATAATCTCTTTTTGACTCTGTTATTTTTTTTTCTAAAAAAACATGAGTGTCTATTATTGGGTCCGAAAATAGTCAGGATACCCAAAAGATGACATGCATGTCTATTGTTGGTGTAGTAACGAAACTTATTTCTGAGCGCAGGTTTGTGTAATTATCAACACTATTTTCAACAATATAAGAACTGTAAAAATTGCTACAATATTAGAGCACTCCTTCCAACAGTAGACAGGGTGTCAACTATTGGGGAGCACTTGATGTCAAGTAATGGTGTATTATTTTATTTGTTGGTCAGATTCTTCAAGATGCCACCTATAAAAGGACTAGTTACACTGAAGCCGATATGGAAGCAGCAATAGACGAATGCAGGCGAGGAATGCCAACTTCAACTGCAGCGAAAAAATTTGGTGTGCCAAGGGTAACTCTTCTAAATAAGGTAAAGGGAAAAACACCTATAAAACGAAAAATGGGAAGAACCTGCTATCTTACAGAAGAAACTGAAGCTACGCTTGTTAAGTGGGCAAAAATTATGGTAAAACAAGGGTTCCCAATAGGAAAGGAAAATTTGCTAGATAGTGTAAAGAAACTGGTAGAAGACTTAAATATTGAAACTCCTTTTAAAGGAGGAAGACCTGGAAAGAAATGGTACAGCAGTTTTTTAAAACGACACCCGGACCTAATTGCAAGACAACCACAAAACTTGACTTCATCTAGATCTTCGGTCACAACAAATCAGTTGAAAAACTGGTTTGAAGAAGTTAACATCTACTTACAAGATAATGATTATAAGGACATTTTAAACGAACCGCAGAGAGTATTTAATATGGACGAGACGGCGTTTTTCCTAAATCCCAAAGGTAATAAAGTTTTAGCGGCCAAAGGAGAAAAATCTGTGTACCAACAAGTAAATTCAGATGAAAAAGAATGTTATACCGTCCTTTTAGGTGGAAATGCAGCTGGCAGTGTCTTACCTCCAATGGTAATATTTAAATATGAGCGAATACCAAGAGAATTAAGTATGTCCGTTCCGGAATCTTGGGGTATTGGACGCTCTGAAAGTGGATGGATGACTATGGAAACATTCTATGAATATATATGTAACATTTTTAATAAATGGCTCGATGACAATAATATTAAAAGGCCAGTCATATTATTCATTGATGGCCATACCTCGCATCTTTCGTTTCATCTAAGCAAATTCTGCTCAGTTAATGGCATTATATTAGTAGCTCTGTTTCCTAACGCTACACATCTATTGCAGCCCATGGATGTTGCTGTATTTAGAAGTTTGAAGGGTGCATGGAAAACTGCAGTTCACTCTTGGCGTTTGGATAACATTGATAATCCCGTTTTGCGGAAAATTCATTTTTGTCCGTTGTTAAATAAAGTGCTGCAAGAGACATTGTCACCTGAAATATTTAAAAATGGTTTCCGTAAATGTGGCCTCCTACCATGGAATCCTAAAGAAGTAAGCTGTGTGTCAAGGGAACCAGTTGAAGAACTGAGTGATCTGCAGAGAATGGCAAAAATAAAAGAAATTGAAACAGGGCTAAAATTCTTGAATAAATATATTGAAGCAGACAAAATTTCACTGTTTAAAGATATTGATGAATGGACAGGCTCCATTGAAGATTTGAGTTTATTTAAATTTTACAAAAACATCCAAAAGTTGTTGACACAAAACCATGAAAACCTGCCACATACTGACTTAGCTGACTTAAACAGTCCATTGGAACAACAAACCAGCATTTCTGAAGTGATAGCGTGCAAGTCTCCACTTCCATACCATAACGCCGACGATATTAATATCATATTAGACGACTTCTCAACTCCCATTAAAAATGCCTCTCAAAATCAACTATCTCCGTCACCCCTCCAAACTCAATACATCACACCCGAAAAAAACAGATCAGAAAGCCATAACGAAGGACCGATTACAAGTTCATTAGTATTGCCTTCTACATCAAGACTACCTTTGTCACAAGAGAGTTCCTCATTGGTTCCATCTAATATGATAATACCTAGTCCATTTAAGAGGGCTTTGTTTTGGCCAACTCCTAAACAAAACTTAAAAAGACGTAGGAAAGAAAAAATTCCTTCTGTTGTATCGTCTGTTGCTTGGCAAAAATACCATGAGAGCAAAGAGAGAAAAAAGTTTGACTTAGAAGAAAAGAAAAAGAAAAGAGCTGAGGAAAGAGAAAAGAAGAAAAAAGAGACTGAAGAAGGACGAAAGCTCAAGGCTGCTAAAATATTAACAAAGAGAAATCAAAAGGCTCTGAGAAAAAAATCTAAGACTGATTATTATAGATCAAGTACTGAAGAAGAATGGTTAGAGTCTGGTAATAGTATGGATGATATATCTGATGAATGTAATGATGATGAAAAAAATGAGGATATAGATCCAGAAACCTACCAGGATATAAGTACTATTAAGCAGAGTGATTATATAATTGTTAAGTTTCCCGGAAAGAACAGATTTCACAAATATGTTTGTATAGTCCAGAAAGTTACAAATACAGATAATATTAAAGTTATGGCGATGAAAATTTGTGACCAGTCTAAAACCATATTTATACAAAACGATAAAGATATTAGCAACATTGGTTTTTCTCAAATAATAGAGGTCCTTGATATTCCAAAAATTATTACTAGTGGTGATAGAATAAAGTACAAATTTGATAAACCTTTAGATGTAGACGGTTAAATACATACTGAACTATTAAAAAAAATATAATACTTATTCAGTTAAGTGATATTTTGTTTAGTGTATTGTGTTATCTAAGAATTTCAGTTTAGTTTATTTAAAAAAAATATTTAATATGTGTTTATGTGTTTTTTAGTTTATTTTACTTTGTTTATTATATTTAGGTTTACATGTCAACTATTGGTATAAATAAGTGTCAATTATTGGTGATTTCGATTTTTGCATGTGTCATCTTTTGGTTAGTTTAACCAATTTAAAAAAATGCAACTTTTCTGTTAATTTATGTTTATAAACTGAGTTTTTGTCATAAAGTATAGTTTTGTTTGAGTTATAGTGCAACTTAAATTTTTGTTTTTTTAATTTCTCTTTCAATAAAAAAAATATTTTAGTTTAAATGTTGTGTCTTCCTTATAATGTCTAGCTTTGGTGCCTTTACCTTAATAATCTAAAGAAATTGCAATAAAATATAGACTAGAGAAAGGGAGTGTGTATAAAATTAAATGAGTCTAAACTCCATTGTACAAACTTCAAAAACAATTATTCGGTGTGTGCGATACATGACCTACTGGTTTTTGTATGTCAAAACTGTAACAAGATTATAAATTTCACTAAACTTCAATTAATACAGGAATTAAAACCGCTTTTGCGGAAAGAAAGTTTTGTGTTTTTAAGTTTGAATAAGATTCTCTTCTCTCATGAAGCTCATTGTCATTTAGGCAGATTTGTTAAAAAAAAAATGTCGGTAGTGGGCCGCAACATCTCAAACTAAAACACAATTCGTTTAAAGTTACAGTTTGAGTGGCTATGTCAGCTGAAGGAAACATTTTTGCAAATTTGCTAGTTCAGACCGTAACAGTAAATTCAACTCGCTACACAGCATTGTTACGTTACTTTGTTTCCAACAAGATGGCACGACATTCTTTACATGCGAAGAGTCTTTAGCAAATGTAAACGGAAAGCTGATATCGCATCGAGGAACCATATCTCACACAACTATAGGTTTTTTCTTTGGGGATACTTCAAGGGCCGCGTTTAAGCCAATAAACCGACGACGATGGCCTAGGCCAGTGATTCCTAAAGTGGTCCAAGTGAACCCCTAACGGTCCATGGGGGACTCGACGAGAGACTATGTTGATGTGAAAAAAAATAACGTTTCACAAGTTGTCTGTGAGGGGTCCACAAAAATGTATTTCGTTTCGACAGTAAAAAACAAAAATGTTGACTTCGGTTTACCCATCAATGTAGACAAATAAAAAAAAGGTTACTTATCAAAACTTGCATGTTTATATTAACAAAGGATGTAATTTCAGCTTTTTGAGGAAAGTTGAAATTTATGAAGCAAAATCGGGTAAGAAAAATGATGCCACAAATTATCGTGCTGTGTGTCTACAATCTGAAATACCAAAACTTCTAGATTCCCTTAACTCTAAAAAGCAGTCTTGGGTCACACGACATATAATTAACTTACAACAACATGGTATCACATCTAGAAAATCTACTGCCGCTAATCTACTTTGCTATGAAAATTACATTCTGAAAGTCATTTGAAAATAAATTTCAAGTCAATTCTGTATATACAGATTTTACAAAAGCCTCCGATAGAGTTAATCAGGAATTGCTACGAACAAAATTATTTGTCATGGGTATAAGAGGGAGTATATTCACTTGGCTACAGATTTAGTTGTCAAACAGAATGCAATGTGTTACATATGCTGGTTTCATCTCATCAGTTATAAATGTACCATTAGGCGTTCCACAGGGATCACATCTTGTACCCATTTTGTTCATTAATGATATAGTGCAAGTCCTCTTAGGTAGGTACATATTTAAAATAATTAAAGATTTATATGACGCTTTTATAATACAGCAAAATCTAAATAATTTGGTTCATTGGTGTGATATTAAATAAAAAGAAATGCACCAAATTACATTTTCAAGAAACTGCAACTTCCCTACTTTGAGATGCTAAAAGTCGTTTAAATCTTCAATCGGACTTGATTTGTGTTTTCAATAAAAATACTTACTTACTGGCTCTAATACAATTTAACATTAACGACAGAAGAACACGTTTTACATATTACATTTCACTGGACAAACTATGGCAGGAATGAACCTATAACTAGACTATTGAGAAGTGCTACTAAAATCTCGATTTTTTTCAACTCAACATTGTCAAGATTTAAAAGTCAAGTCAGGAGTAATAACTTTTTATAAATTGTATATGTTTTCTAGTATATCTAAGTAACTCCATATAATTAATGATCTCAAGAATATTATTATTATTTTATTGTTAACTGGTTTATCCGTTAAATAAAAAAATAAATAAATAAATAAATAGTGGGTGTAAATTCTCCCACTTTCCAAACTTGTCACAGACAGAATGTCTTGATATTGATATTTAGACTTACGTTTAACAATTAGATGAGCTCCATGATGACTGCAAAAATAGATTTGAAAATATTCTAACAATGAAAATACCACTATGGATCATAAATCCAATTGATGAAACGCAAGTGAGGTACTTGAACTTAGCACCAATGAGGAGCTGAAGTTGAAATTTACAAAAGTGTAATCAACATTTTACCAGAAAAACATCCTGGGCTGTAAGAAGTTGTGAGAAAATTTTGACACACTTTTCATCGTCATACCTCGTTGAAAAAATATTAAGTGTCGTTAGAAACCTATTAGCCAAGAAAAGGCACAAATTACTTGAGAAAAGGATCCGATTGAGCATCAACCGAACGGGGAGACTTGCGGTTATTCCTGCAAAACTGCTATCAATCCATCAAGTACTTCCCTCTTATTAAAATTATGACTATTTTTTTAAATTGTTGGGTAGCAATGTATATTATGTTTTATGCTCATATTAACGTTTAATTCTATTAAGTCTAATCAAATTATTTTAATAGATAGAACACAAAAATATGCCTTTTTTTTGTACTTCGAATTTAATGTTTAAAGTCAAGTCACGACGCAAATTTCCACCGTTAAATCTAATCTTCAAGACCTTCCCTATGTGCCAAAACCTCAGCCTTCAGTTTTTGGTATATTGTGGTGAGTTAACAGAATCTATACTGAGAGAATGCTTGTCATTGTTTGACTACCAGGAAAGTATAAAAGCAAAAAACATGGAAGAACTTATCAAGAGCTGGTTAGCCTTTATTACAGACACAACTACAAATATTTCTGAGATCGACACTACTGAGGCTAAGCAAGATTTATATAAGCTGCTTATTCTAAATCAAGCATCAGCACTACATGATGCTGGAGACATCTCAGGAAAAATATACAAACATTTATGGTTTTCTCAATAAAAAAGTCAACGTAGTGGAGCTAGCATTGTAAATGAACAGAAGTAGAGTTGATAGCTTCAAATGTGTATTGATGTTCATCCTGAATATAGTATCTAAATTCAAACTTAATGTACTTATAATGTCTTTAGTTGCCCTGGTGGTAGCTGTTGATTTGTCTTTTAGAAAGTATTTAGTAAAAAATATTCTAGATACAGCTGTAAAATATCAGGAAGGTAATGTAATTGAAAATCTTTTATTACCTGTAGGCGCTTATCTTGGTATGGCATTACTTATCACTACTGCTTTTAGATTCTATGGCTATTTTGTTGACATTCGAATGTTAACCTTAATGCGTCAAAAGATAGCTGATATGTCTTTTTGTAGGCTACTCCAGCAAGACCATTCCTATTATCAGAACAATTTATCTGGAAGCTTAGTACATAAGGTCAGTAACTTAATGGATAGTGTGATAGAGTTAATAAGATTGCTTATAGATTGTTTTTTCGGTTACAGCATAGCATTAGTCTTAGCTATTTAAACCTTATCATTAGTAAATATAAAATTTGCAATCGCTACATTCACTTGGGTAAGCATTTTTATTTTAGTATCGATTTTCAGCTTTCGTGTACTTACTGAACTAGCTGATAATTACTCTAAACAAAATTCACAAGTAATAGCTAGGATAGCAGATAGTATTTTAAATGTTATATCAGTAAGGTTATTTTCTCAGCAAGCACATGAGAGACACAAATTTTTTCAAATATGCAAGAAAAGAACTATTGCAGAGAGAAAATTACAATGGGCATACTTTTGTCTTTGGTTTATATATGGCTATTCATTCGATATACTCCAAGCAATAAACTTGTATTTTTTAATTCATGATTATCAATTGAACAAGATCGCAATAGGAGATATTGCTCTTGTACTTGGAATTAATATATCGATTATAGAGTTTCTTAACCATCTAACTAGGAATCTAGGAAGATTGTAGAAAAGTAGCAAGAGGGGTTCACCAGTATCTTTGTGAAAGCGGTATACAAGAAAAAAAGTTTGGGAACCTGTAAATATATATTATGCATTTTTCTGCACAACCTGATGAACGTCCCTATAAAATCTAATAAAAACTTTCTATACTTTAGTTTTTGACAGTATTGAACATTTTGTAAAAATTGGTTTGCAAAATTAAAACAAAGTGTACTAATAAATATAAAAAAGTATGTTCTGGTTAATAAACACAATAACAGTTTTAACAAATTATTAAAGACTGAAGAGTACCTTGGAATTTTTCATTACATTCAAAGTAATCGAGTGTAATGGTAGGTTTACACGCTTAGCAAGTCTCCGCAAGCATCCACAAGCTCAAAGCCTTCACAAACGCTTGAATGCCATTTACACTCTTGCGAGTGCGCTGCGTGTTACGGACAGGCAAACATGGCAGACGTTTGGCTTGACATATTTTTATAAATATAAACCACGAAGTAAATATACTTCTTGATATAAACAAAAGCAAAGGAAGCGACAGGCTCCGTAGAGAAGATGGTGGATGTTAAAAATCCATAGAAACGTAACAGGTAAAGAACTCGTGAACGGCACTACTTCCTTTGATCTGTAATCGAAAACCAACACTAGCCTGGATGGATCGGCAACAAGCTTTTCCCATCTCACACAAGCAAAGCCAAACACCCGCTTTACATGCTTGTTTGTGGAAGCTTACCGAGACTTGCCAAGCATGTAAATCAACCATAATATACAAAATACAAACTTCTGATAGCAAATGAATAACTAAAATATACAAAAAAACGTGTTAAATACAATATATTACAGAATACAGTATACAATATAACTATTAATAGAAAATGAACAATTCCAAATTATCACTATAAAATCCGATCTCTTTATATAATGAAACGTATTATCCGTACACACTTATTAACTAGATATAATTTAACTTAATAAAAGCTCAGAGATTGATATAATATAAGTAAATGATAAAAGTAAATACTTATATTACGGATGACTTGATAGATTGTATCGAAATATATTTTCTTAAAACTGAAATCATTTCAAGAAATTTTTTCTTTCATTTTTCATATTTTCTATGTTTGCTTCTGATTAAAGACATTATTCATTTAAATTTATAGAACTTGATGATCCCGGTGTGTGAGGTGTTTTTTCTAATAAATTACGATTATCAGTAGAATTTTGAAATTTCATAGGCTCGATAATAGCTACAGGTGTTTGCAGTAATGCGGAGTGTTCAAGATACATTCGATTTTTCTCAAGAGCTTTATCTAAAATCTCTTGTTTGTTTACCATTAAATGTTTCGAATTCATACTTTCTGGTACCACTAAGCCACTGGTTATTTGATAGTAAACAGATGTAGAATCAGAATACAAAATCGCTAAGAAAACTAATGGACATTCACTGTTACTTACAAAACTTTGAATAGTTGTGAAATTAATATTCTCATATACACTGATAGGAATAAAAGCACTAAGAGGCCCAACACTGTGGTTTTTACCGGTAATTACAATCTTATTAATACTTTTAACAAACTGATATTTTACATCGTAATATTTTTTTACTTCTATTAATTCTAAATAAATTTGAACTGCTATAGCTGCTTGTTCCTTTGAAACGTTAGCAGAAAACTCACTTATAAGTGCAGCAAGCATACTTTGAATTTAGAAACTATTAAATTTCACACACTATTCTTATATTTCCATTTTTTATAATTTGTAAACATTTAAAATAAAATTTAAAACTTAACCATATAACCTCTCTTGTTGTTTAACGTCATTTCTTCTTCTTTGCTTTCCTTTTTTGACATTTGTCTCGTGCATTTGTCTGTCGATGTAATTTTTTATTTGTTTATTTTAAAGAAAATTTTTACTCTTTTACTTTCTTTTTCTAATCGATTAGTTTTTTTTCTTTAACTGATCACTTTGTTATTTGTCAGATTATTTGTCTGATTGTTTTTCTATTTTTAATTAATATTTTTGTTTTTACTTCGTAATTATAAGGTATTGTTCAAAACTTAAAACAAAGCTAATTAATGAGTTTTTACTTAAATTTTACCCAAGATGTCATAAATATAAACAACTTTCTACTTTCTTTTTATCTACATTTATTGTTTATTAATAAGATTGAACTAAAAAAAGGAAATGTTAAGAGAATTTTCATATAAAAAATGCCTAAAAACAATTAATTCATTAAAATTCCCCTAAAATAATAACAATCGAAGGATCGAAAAAAACGCAAAAACGATTATTTTACATCATCTTTCTTTTAAGGTCACCCGGAGACAATATGATAATATTATAATCTTATATTATCTCTGAGGTCACCACACCGAATCGCATCAATTAAAAAAATTACCAAAATCGATAAAAATACACAAAAAAGCAGTGTTAGCAACGTTGCAAACTGATAATGGGTATAGTACATTCATAATTATAGTAAGTGACTTAATTATGCAGAAATGAAGAGTTGAAGCGATATTACCTTTGAATATAAAACCTCATATTCAAAGGATATTACCCAACTTCATGTACAACTGTACAATCGAAGGCAGATCTTTAACTGTTAGTATAATAAAAAACAATTAACGATAAATAACAGGTAGAAATTTATAGGTTTGTTCCAACAGAGCTCCTGACAGTCAGAAGGACGTCAGACGCTTGCGCAGTAAGATTAGACCGTTCCAACAGAACACCGAATAATCCCACGTACTGTCAAAGTGCTGTTCCAACAAAGCTTCTGACTCGTACATGAACGCGTTTATGTACGGTCAAATCTATCCTTGGTTCGATGCATGGATAATTTGTCAGGACATGCGCAATGGGTACTTTGTTTTCTTTACTCTTTATAACACAGATTAAATTAAACTTTGCTTTATAATGATAAACTCTGCAAGCTCGGAAACTTCTGTTAAAAATATTATTTAAATGAAAAATATGGTGTATAAAAAAATTTGATTTTCTGAAGTTTTTCTTCTTTTTTAAAATTATGTTATAGTCAATATAAACATCTCACACTATTCAAAATCAAAAACTATTGCGTTACTCAACAAAGAATAAATTTATTATTAAGATAAGAGAGAGTAGAAGAATCAAAGCGTTCCAACAAGGACCATCAACCATCAACTAATACATGTACTGGTCTTGCGCATTTCATAGTTTATGAACGTGTTCATGTACTAGTCAGAGTGGCTCTGTTGGAACAAACCTTATATAAATATAAGCCGGTCCTGGCAGCTTGTGTTACTGTGAACTCAACAGCAATAGAGTATTTATTTAAAAGATATTATTTAGTTTTACAGGTATTATTATAATTAATCACATATATTTTTTAAATTTAAACAATAGATTGTAAAATTATCAATGCATACAACCACATGCCGGATTTTGAGTCTATGGTCGAAAAAAGTTCTCGTTTATAGACCGCCCACTGGACCCAGGTAAGGGGTGAATGCAAAGACTCTTTAACCAAAAAAATATTTTCACGTGCCAAATGGGTATATGGGTCAACCATAACCATAATTTCTTCCTGTTCATTACTATCCTGCAGACTGCACACACTGTCCAGCGCACTCACTTACAGTAGTCACCGTTCCTTCGACAGATTTTTCAATAATTGTCTTTTCATTTTTCTCACTTTCACTTGAGATTGCTTTCGTAACACTGTAAAAATCATTAGTTTATAAGTTGTAAAAATTATTGTCTGTAATAAAATTTATATACCTTTTCTTAGCAAAGCTTCGTTTTAATATATTAGGAATAAAATGATCCTTTTTATTAGTTGGTTTGATTAATAGACCATTAATTAATGATGGACCTTTTGGTGTACATGCTTGAATTGATGGAATGGCAGTTTTCTTCAGTCTTTTCTTATGATCTATATAATTATAACCTATAGAAAAGTAGTTCATTTAAAATTAATTTTATTAATATAATTTAAATTATAGGTATTTTAAGTAATGATCTATAGATCGACAGGCGAACTCGCCAATGACCAGCAGTATAATCCCTATATAACGATTTAATACCCATAGTTGATATACCGGGTAAGAAAAAAGTATGGAAACCCCGTTGTAACTCAAAAACCATGGGTCACAGAAAAAAACTTGCAAGGTATAAAATTTATGATTTTTCCCTGGCTATAAGATGGTAATTCTGGATTTGATCATGACCATTTATGGTCAGGCGATGGTCAGTTCAATTTTTTTAAATGGAAACATGTATTTTTGACAAGGGGAATCGAAAGAGCATAAAATTTGACGTCCAAATATGACCTTGACAATTTTTAAAAAAATTACCATCATGGTCATGGTCAAGGTCAAACTAAAAATTCCTAGACCATCGCAATAACTCGAATTGTATTAATCGCAGTCGCAGAGAAAAACTTAAAGTTTATGGTTTTTCCCTGGCTGTAAGATGGTTAAGATGGATTTGACCCTGACCATGACGACCATAATGGTCAGGTCAATTTTTTTAAATGGAATTATGTATTTTTGACAAGGGGAATCGAAAGAGCGTGAAATTTTTCGTCCAAATATGATCTTGACAATTTTTAAAAATTTTACCATGTAGTCATGGTCAAGGTCAAATCCATCTTAACCATCTCTGATAGCCAGGAAAAAACCATAAACTTTAAGTCTTGGAAGTTTTTCTCTGTGACTAATACAATTCGAGTTATTGTCTATGCTTTTTTCTCACCCGGTATATTGACATGGATTTTTCTTCGGGGCATACGTTCCCTCAGTAGAATTTTGGGAACGTGATCTCTCTGGTTGTCTAAATTAAATGTTAGATATGTTTTTGTTTGATTGTTATGAAAAGAAGGTTAAAGAGTCTTTGAAGTCACCCCTTACCTGGTCCCAGCGGGCGGTCTATAAATGAGCTATAAAAGAGACCCTTTTCCGACCCTAGCTACGGCATGTGGTTGTATGCATTCATAATTTTACAATCTATTGTGTAAATTTAAAAAATATATGTGAATAATTTTTAAATTTACATCCAACGGAACCAACCCCTACACAGTAGTATACTGATAATAAAGTATTGGATAGTTATTCTGAGAAATGCATTGGCGAAAACACCTACAAGAGTAGTCGGTGTATTGAACTTGTTGTTGACATCGGTTGTTGGATAATTCGATAATGAGGGCTAATGTGCAAAATCGTATAATTTACTGGTAATTATTTGCAGGTAGTTATTTACTTGATGGAAAATAATCATCTTCTTGAAAATGTGAGCTGCAAATTCTTGTTTTGACTCCAATGTTGGTTATGTTGCACGCTTTTATCCATTGTTCGCGTTTTTTATATTCCCTAGGTAAATGATGGTATGTAATTCCATCTCCAGAGATGCTTGCATTTGTACAACCAAGTACACTGCACTTCATTTTATATTTACACTTTACCATTGTTAACTTATTTGTTAACTTGATTTAAAAAAAAAAAAACATTACTAAAAGTTGTCTGCAGTTCCAGGCTGATTTTGATTTGAATTTGCTTTGGCTTTGCATAGAATACGGTAGATGGCGATACCCATCGCTTCATTCTTGTGTTGCCAACCTTATGGTAATCTTGCATCTATCTTGCTGTTGCATGGCATTGAATGACATTAGTAATGTCAATATTGTCAATGGTTATTTCTGATGTTTTATGCATAGTACCTTGCTGTTTTATGTCACACTGACACAAATTATAAATCAAATTAATCTCTGCTTAGTTTTGTTCGTGCAGTTCAAGATTTTGTTAATTTAATTTGTTGATATTTACATAAAATAACCAAGGAAGTTATTTCTGTTATTGTCATAGTATAGGTGATTTATTACTTGTGATCAAAGATTAGATTATCTGTTGATTTGAATTTTTATAAATATGACATCTGCAACTTTAACAAAAGAACAAAAATCATTTCTAGAAGAATGTAATTTAGAATTTTCCGAAAGGTTTACAGACTCTGATATAGAATTTGTTAAGTTTTTGGAATCAGACATACCTTCTCCTCCTATAGCAGCACCGTGGTTTGGAAAACAGAGATATAATAACAGGGACAGAGACAGACCTGGGGGAAGTTACAACAATTTTAGAAGTAGAGAATATAGAGCCGAAAGAGACTCATACAATCATAATAACCGAGGTTATGACTTAGATAATAGAAAAAGACATCACTCGTACTAAGTGTAAACGTAACTTAAAGGTTAGTTATCAACATTTAAAATAACTACAATTTAAAGTGTTTCGTAACTATATGCATTTAGAAAGTGTTGTTTTTAAGTGGATGTGTTGTAAAACTGCTTCCTGGACTATTACTTTAAACATGTACGAAACAATTAAAGGTAAACATAATTGTTAACAGCATTTTGTGCAATATTTCTTTTAGTTTCTGTAACAAAATGTTTCAATCTATTTCTTAATGCTGTATATGTTTTTTGATAATTTATTATAATTAAACACAACAATAAGAAGTTTTTCATTGAATTATAAAAGAAAATATGTATATTCACAAATAGATTCCTGAATTAAGGGTCTTAAACAGTACATTAACCAGAGTTTTTGGAGTAATATTTATTTTAATATATAAAAATTTCGTGTCTCAGTTTTAGTTGCCATACTCCTGCTACACCGCTGAACTGATTTTAAATACATTTTATGTGTATACTTAGTACGTTTAAGAATTTGTTTTTCATATCTCTAAGTGATAAGGGAGTTTCACACCAGTGTAAGTTAGCTCCATTAAGCTAGCAATGAACAGTCAGCAAAAATGATCTTTTCATGTGAATTTTTAATAACTTAGTTTTGAATGACTGATTTTGTAGCACCAACCGATTCCCCAAGAATTGAGTTACCACTATCGTCACAATAAGCTAGCAGTAAAATCGTAAAACCGGACTTAAATAAAACGACTAATCGGTCGGAATTTGTAGCTGAAGAATAGCGAAAGAAAGATATGAAAAAGATTAAAATCGGCTGAATATAGTGACTGGAAAGGGGACACTAGAGTCCCTGCTGTCTTGAGTTGGGGTTCTTGTTAACAATCATTGTTGTAAATTTTGTTGCAGCTATTTAAACATCTTTGAACCTATTAAACTGTTAAGACATCAGGGACTCTAGTATCCCGTTTCCGGTCAGTAGGTTCAACCCATTTATTGTTTCTATTTTGTTACTGACTCTGTGGGCATCTCTGCTATTAGCAGCCAGCAACAAAATTCACAGCCATTTAAAGTCAACAAGAATCCCGTGTCAAGACAGCAGGGACTCTAGTGTCCCCGATTTTAATAATTTTCATATCTTTTTGTCGCTGTTTTTCAGCTACAAGTTAGCTACAAATTCCAACTGATTAGTCGTTTTATTTAACCCCGATGTCGCGATTTTACTGCTAGCTTATTGTAAAGAGCAGTAACTCGATTTTTGGGGAATCGGTTGAGCTACAAAATCGGTCATTCAGCGACATTTAGCTACAAATTCGCATGACATCTTAATAGAACAGTGTAAGTTAATTTATCCATACTAATCTACACTATCCTTTGACATGGAGGTTCCGGAGATAGCCGATAGATGGGGTATTATTTCGAGTTTTAAATAATACAATGATAATACAGTTAGAAAAATTATTAAAATATGATAAAAAAAGAAAAACTAATAAAAATCTTGAAAATGAGAAGAAACCATTTAAAATAATTAAGAACAAAAAGTACGTAAATAAACAAAAACGCAGAAGCATAAAAGGAAATGGGAAAAAAACAAAAAAGTGTATGTAAAAACTAGAAAAAATTGAAAAAAAAAAACGATAAAATTGGAACAAAAAGCATCAAAGTATATAACAAAAAAGAAATCAGAAAAAATAAAATATACGAAAAATAGGAAAAAACATCGCAAATATTAGAATACAAAAAAAAAACCTTGAAACTAAAAAATCGAAGAACCAAAAAAATGAAATCAATAAAGAAAAATGGTTACATATGGGTAATAGTATATTACTTTACGAGTGGAGTAAATTGCATATTACAGCGAGTGTGTTTGGCCCATGAGCGAGCTTGCGAGCGAAGGGGCTAAAGAAACGAGCTAAATATGCAATTTGTTCCTCGAGTGAAGTACTATGCTTTACCCACGACTTACCAAATGGTTTTGTATAAAACTAAAAATAACAAATATAAAATTTAAATTTTGGCATAAGTTGTCAAAAATATTCGATTTCGCAGACAGTTCTGTCTGAGAAATGTCAAATGTTAGTTTAATTTAATGAAAACTGTAGGTAACCAACATAGTATATACAGGTTTCTATTTACTTACTCCACTAGTTTAGTAAATGAAACTATAACACAACTCCTCAATAATTCGGCACTTACTGACAGAGTTATAGGTTAAAAAATACGCAATTTACTTATGAGTCGTGGGTAAAAAACTAATTACAAACCACAAACTAAAGTTAAAACAAAGTCAATATAAGAAGTAAGAAATTAACATCGAAATTATACATATTCATTATATACATGAGTTTCTGAAACCATTAAAATTTTATTATCAAGGTTATCAGATCTATACCAAAATCAATAGGGTTCTTTCCTATGATATGAAGATTCCATATACCAAATTTCATGACCCTCAGATCTTTTGTTCAAGAGGTATACACCACACAAATAAAGGGAAATATGAATTATATACACGATTTTCGGAAAATCGTTAAAATTTTACCGTTAGATTATTCGATTTGGACCAAAATCAATAGAGTTCTTTCCTATGACATGAGAATTATAAAAATTTCATGATCCTGTGACCTTCCATTCAGAAGTTTAGCACACACGGACGAAAGGACAAACTAGCCGTTCGTAACCTCGAGGGTACTTAATAATGGAAATAACAGTAAAAAGAACGAAAAATATTACAAAAATTGTAAATAAACGAAAAATATGAAAGATCAAAAAAAAGATTGATAAAAAATTACAAAACACAAGGAAAAAAATAGTAAAAACCTGAAAACAATACGATACAATCTCATAGACAATATGATAAAAAAAGAGGAAAATATAAATATAAAAGATCATTTAACAGACTTAAAATTTATTAAAAATAAATAAATATAAATATATAGACAATTTCATTTACGTGAATAAGGGTAAAACATTTTAGGTGTGATAAAACCACAATAAGATTTGTACGTATGATATTAACAATGGATTTGATAAAACTCTTTGTAAATCTACAAAATATAAAACCTAGGTAGGTTTTATATAAAAACATTTATATGATTTTATACATTGTGTCCAAAAGACTAAGTTATTTCTTCCTAGTCCTTTTCAAGTTTCTTTAAAAATTTGATCAAACATCACAAAAGCTAAAATGAATAAAGCTAAATATCACAAAGCGAGTTCATCCACCATAGAATTTGCAAACAATTCTGCATAAACTGGGCAATAGGGACTTGCTGGTCCACCCCATGACCAGCCGTTGGGAATCGCAAGATGTAGGAGTCCCTGTTTCACTACACCTTTTATATGCGTTAGTTGCTTCTCTGCTCGGGAATTGTACAGGATGTTAGTAGTTTGACAACTATTTGCACTAAGTGAGTGATGAACGAAAGTCGTGCTGGTATTTTGCGAGAAGATCGGTTTAAGGTTACCAATATTTAGGTAATCATCTAAAAAAGAGAAAATTTATACATTATGGATTATATAGTAAACTATTATTTTGAGATCTCTCATGGAATTTTTGAAATTTTAAAAAGTAGAAACAAGAATATATTAAATGCCTTTATGTATGTATGTGCGATGTGCGTAATCAGGGGTGATAGATACACCTGCGACCTATAAGATCTATTGTGTCCCTCTTTTCTTGCTATAATGCTGATGTTTTCTCAGACTTATAGCAGTTCTTCTAGTCTTATCTTTCTTAGAATGTTTAGGATATCATTGGGTTTTAAGTTAGGTAAATCTTCCTATTCTGTTTCGTATGATATCCTAGGTAACTGACTCTAGAATAACGTAAGACGATGCAATCTGAGATTATGTGTATTGAGGTTTTGTCCTCTTTTTAACAGAATCAACACTTTGCTTCATCTACCAATCGTAGTTTCTTCATGTGTCCTCTTAATCGGTAGTGCCCGGTTATCATTCCCGTTATAATACGGAACTTGTTTTTACTGAGGTTTAGACAGCTGAAAGATCTCTTCTGGTTATAGTTTCCAAAGAGCGTCTTCGGTTGTCTTAGTCCTTCTGGATCGTTCCAATACTTCCAATTTTTCTCTATCCACCTTTTTTCTTAGTGTTTTAAGACTGTGCTACTTCTGATTTCACAAGATGGTTCTGGTCCCAAATATGGAATATCAACTCTTTTTTGCCAGCTTATCTGCTGTTTCGTTTCCTACTAATCCTATAAGAAGGTAACAGTGTTACTTTGTGCTAGTTCATTTAGTGCCTAAGCATTCTCAGACCATCTTTGCACTGATTGTGTGTGAGTTCAGTGCTTTGATGGCTTAACCTGCTGAAATGATTACTATCTTTTGTCTATGCATGATATTTTCTTACGATATTAAATTTCACACATCTTTCAATGGCGCGGAATTCCGCTTGAAAAATGTTTGTGTATTTACCGAAGGCTTTCTGAGTATTTGGCTCTAGGTCCAAAAACCCTTGCTCCAGTTCCTTCAGCTGTCTTTGGTTTAGCCCCAATAGTCTTTGTCCATTCAGATTTACTCATTCTTAAGTCTTTCTTCATAAGTAGGCCTAACATGGCCAAACGAGTGTCTAGTTACGTGTCTTTGCACTTTTTCTAGCATTTCTCGATCACGAACTAAACGCTTATGCCACGAAGGACCAGCTTATTCAAGGAAGAGTCGAACAAAACACTTGAAGAGTCTACAATAGGTAGCAATAATGGATTCCATTATTTAAGAGACTATTTAAAAGACTTATGGGACGGTAATTTCTGATTTCAAGTTTATTGTCTTTTTTAAAGATTGGGGTCACTGATTATAATTTATAGAGTGGCGAAATATAGCTTTCGGAGAAAGAGGATGTCATAATTTTTGATAAAGGATAAGCTAGGAAATGAGCACATTTTTTAAGAAAAAATGGAGATAGGTCAACCAGACTTTGAGAAGAATCAGTTTGAAGGTGCAGAAGCGATTTAATATTTGATTTTAGGAAAAAATGTTTTCCAAAGATGCTTGGATACGAGCACCCAACAAAGCAAGACACGTATCATTGGTCGGTTTATGGGTGAAGCCGTTAAAGAAAAAGAGAGACAGAATTTCAGTTGTTTCAGACTCAAAACATTTGCTGGGATGGCTACTTTCCAGGATAGAGATACTCATATGTATTAAAATATTTCTTGCTATTGTTACTGTTGGAGGTGTTTTCTTCAAAGCTCTTTCGGGAGATAGATAGCCGGTTTTTCAAAAAGTTGGCAAGTCTCCCGTGTGTCTCAAAGTCGCTTATGTTAGAGGAGTGCTTATATTTCTTCCATAGCATCAGTAGATGTTTCCTCTTAAACCAGGGCTATTAGTTATTTCGGCATACCCTTCATCCAGTCGTGATGATATGAATTGTCTCAAATTGCATTGCAAGTTATTTTAAAACATATATATTAACCCTCAGAATTCAAAACTGAATTACTTGGCTCATTAAGTGTCGCAATTGAAATTAAAATCTGGGTTAAGTTAAAGAGTTAAAGAATGAACACTGATTATATTCAACATTTAAAATGAAGATTTTGAATAGTTACGAACTATATATGTATATACTGTACCTGTTAGTGTTTGGATGTTTGTAAAATCAGCAAACACTATAAGAATGTCAGTTTCTGAGGCCAGTTCTCTAAATTTCTTATTTAAGACATCTATATTTGTACTCGTATTTAAGATTAGATTAACTAGCTGTACATTTAAATTTGCTACTCTAAAACAAGCTACAAGTGCTTCACATTCATTCTTCGTGTCAAGGGGACCTTCATTTAATGATAATAAATCAATTGGAATACCTGAAAAACAAAGTTAATTTTATATTTTTGTTGTATGATGTTTACGCAAACTAACAATAATAATAATTATTAGACTTAAAAACATGAATCTTTTGACTTTTTATGAGATAATAACATAAAATGTAAACTATATTTACTCACAAGTTAGTAATTTATGGATTTCTAACCTTTGAAGTAATCAGGAAGCGACTTATTACTTACTTTACTTTCCCAGCTAGTCGGGAAAGTACTTTCCCGGCTAGCGTCTGTCACTGTATAGTTCATAGGTGTTTTCATACCTCTCCCTGCTTTTTTCAGGAATTATTCCTTCAGTAGCTCTCTCTGCAGCTACCCGCAGTTCTGGTGGCGTACATTTAAATTCACTATCAGACATTTTTGTAAAATAAACACAATTTGATTATATGTACAATTAATGGCGTCGTGTATCTCCTAAATGTCAGATTCAACAAACTTGTTTTGTTACCTAGCAACGATCTCACAGGTTACTTAAAATAATTCATCTTATCACATAATGAAAATGGATACAGATATTTGAAACGAAATTATTATTGGTAGATTGTGAGTATTAGACATCCATAAACTACTAACCGATTGTGAGTAAAATAGTACACAAACCTCGCGGGACCTCATTCTAGCCTCGCGTCTGTTGTTTACCTCGGTGCTTCGCACCTCCGTAAACTACCTTGTCGCTCGGCTGAAATAGAGTACTTTCCTGCTAGGTATGTAATATACTATTACTTAAAAGTTTTATAAAAAAAAGTAATTATGTTTTTATGTTTTTAATGTAAAGTGTATAACAAATATATAGCATTAATAAAAAATATTTTGATAATAATAAAATTTAATTTTAATATTATTTTGTAATTTGTTTTGATTAATAATTATTGTTTATTTTCATGTAAATACAAACAATAACAAATCAATTCATTGTTCGATTTTTTATGATTTTATAAATAAACAAAACAAAAAAAAAATGAAATGATAAAACAATTTTGAGTTTATTAAGTATCATCGAGATACTTTATAAGATTGGCTTGTGTGTATCTCCGTCCGTGTGTGCGGTATATAGAATTCTTATGTCATGATTTTGTTCCAGATCGGATAATCCTAACGGTTTTCCGAAACTCGTGTACATATAAAATTCATATTTTCCTCTATTTGTGTGCACTATAAAACTACAGAACGGAAGATCACAGGTTCATAATATTTGGTATATAGAATTATCATGTCATAAAGAAGAATCCTATTGATTTTGATCGTATAACCCTAACGGTAAAATTTTAACGATTTTCCGAAACTCCTGTAATAATACCCATAACCCTCCGTTTGTGTGCGCTGTAACTCTTGAACTGAAAAACATGGTGCCATGAAATTTGGTATATAGAATCCTTATGTCATGAAGGAGAACCCTATTGATATTGGTCCAGTTCGAAAAACGTTAACGATAAAATTTTAACCGTTTTGCTGTTATTAATTTGTAGTTAAATTAAGTTTGGTTTTGGTTTGAACGAAATTTGTTCGCTACATGAAATTACCTTTGAATTTAACAGATACATAAAAAACACGTTAGTTTAGAAGAAAGGAAATAAATCTATACTAATATTATAAAGAGGAAAGGTTTGATTTTATTTATTTATATTATTTGAAATGAATAGGCTCCGAAACTACTGGACCGATTTCAAAAATTCTTTTACCGTTGGCAAGCTACACTAGTCCCGAGTGACATAGGCTATGTTTCATTTAAAAAAAAATAGGGATCCTTACTAAAATGCCATTAATGTAACCAAAAATGACCTTAAAATCCTTACATCGCGTACGCTGAGAATACTATTGATTATAGAATAAAATAATGTACTACGATTTTGAAGAATATATAAATATCTACAAAAAATGCCGCGACAGCATATGTCTAACTGTTATAGTTACGTCACAATAACTAATTTTTAATTTTTTTAGAAGTTTTTATCTTGGTATCAATCCTTATTTCATAATCACGACTGATATCACAAATTTAGCATGTGCAATGGGACGAGGCTACTTATAAAGGAATTAAAGGTCAATTAAGTTGTAGCAACCAATATAACTGAACCACCAGCTGGTCAACTAGCTCATACACTGAGGATACCGATGATCCCAACTGATCTACCAAATCCATTTAAACCGCTTCAATTTCCTATCAAAACATCTTTCGCTTTTACTAATAATAAGTCTCAAGGTCAAACCTTCCAAATACTAGGGATCGGTTTTCCTCATGGCCAACCGCCTAAGGCGGGTCGGAGCACCTGAAAATCAATTTATTTTGCTGCCAGAAAATAAAACAACATGTAATATTGTTTACAGGGAAGCGTTGACCCAATAAATTTAAGTATACAATAATGCACCAAGTCATGATAAAAAAACTTGGGTTATTACAGCGAAGAGCAGGGAGAAAGGTTTCACCAAGACATCAAAAAAATAGAGCGGGGGTACTAAGGAAGATATATATGTCAATTGATTACTACTGGTCGTTGTAAAGGATCTGACATTGAAAAAACTCTTTTGATAATAAATTAGTACGTTACCATAAAAAGAATAATAAAGTTGATTTTTGTATGGCTATTGTTTTAACGGGACATGATCTGACCTTGACTTTGACATGATGGGGTTAAGTTGACTCCGAATTTAGATTCAGCGATTAAAATAGTATATTGGGTGGCAAGGGGTGAAACAAGACGATTTCTGACGAGGGCGAGAGTTGACTGCCCGAGCTGTCATCGCCCTGGTCAGAAATCGTCTTGTTTCATCCCGTGCCACACACTATATTTTTCATATCACATGCATTGAAACAGCAAGTTTTGATCTCTGTAGCCAGTCGAAGTAAGACTATTTCAGACCAATGCAACTGTCATGTCAGTCAGAAACATTCTGGCCGACTTGAAATAATGACATTTGCCCTAGGGGAGGAAAACGACGTCAGATTTGATCTAATGAAGCCATACAGGAAGTTTGAGGAGAGTATCTATTAGAACTTATTTTCTTGAGGGGCACTCTAACTAATTGCATTAATATATTGAATAAATATAATAATCGGTTTATCACAATAGAAGCGACGAGTATTTCAGTGGATCGGCACGCGGCCAGATGGCAAAGTCTGATTCTAAGGTACACTTATAAATAGTTGTAATTGTCCTTGAAAATTATAGTTTGTATTAATTAAAAACCGCTAGTACACCAAAAAACAGCTAAAGGAATACAAATGTAATATTCAGTAACACATGGCATAAAACGGGAAATTTCAAAATCAGGGCTACGTCTTAGAAGCAATCAAAAACCGTCAAGGGTATATACCAACTTTATGTGAACTAAAATAATAAAAATTCAAGTCAAAACTCTGACTGTCCCAATACACACATAATAATTATTTTTTAAATGAAAGTATTATTTGTTTAAATTTTTACAATAGAAAGGATCCCGATTAAACAATTAGTTTTGATTATTTTTTATAAATTACAATTTCCGATAAATCAATTTTATTCCTGCTCGTGCTTGCAAAAAATAAATTTGCGTCAACTGTTAAGTAGCTAAACGTAAAATCAGGTACATATGTTCTAAACATAGTGCTTATGTACCCACGACGAATATAGACATTGCACCTTATCTATTTAAAGAAATAATAATTGTGTTACATTTTATGGTTGTTACACATTGTAACCCCGTTATTAACCTTGAGCAAGTAATTACAGTTCATACCGTACTACTGATTAAAAGTTTATCTTAAAAACTGATTTAAAAACACTTGTTTCGAGTATTACTATTTCTTTAAGTTACAATGTCAACTTATCATCCACTAAAAATCAGCGTATTAGTATCATTTTTGAATTATTTGTGAAGTTTCAGTACTAAAGAAAGTAAAATTTTTTGTGGTGTCGTGGGACACCAGGTAGGAACGAAGTTCCTTCGGCTAATGTAGAATCGACACAATTTGAAATTATATGAAAATAAACGTGGCTACTCACGAGTAAAATGTATCTATAACGTGAGTATTTGCCACGTGCTTGTCCATGAATTCATTAGTATATACTATGCATTGGCAGGGTGGAGTGGTAATAGAGAGAGAAGGGATGAGAGAACGAAAAGAAAGTGGAGAAAGAGAAAGGTATTATACACTACTCGCTTGTGTATACGACTGTAGCGCCTGCGCACGTCTCATTTAACGGTTTTATTCCACGGACTTTTTTAACGGTTTTATTCCACGGACTTTTTCTTGCGGTTTTACTATTACATTTTTTTCAGTTCGGTCGCGCAGCAAAATCCCTATCTCCTCCAAGCCTGCCGTAAGAAACTTCGTTCCAAAAATTGAATTGCTTTTTGAACCGAACTCCACTGTTAATAGATATCATTTGCCTGAAGAATACTATGTGCGTTTAAATATGTCGCGTTAGTAAAATAAAGTAATACAGATTTAAAGTGATTTTTGTTATCACTACTGTATGAACTAGAAAATAAATTCACAAAGATGGATCATTTCGACGACAATCTTGATGTTTTAAATATTATTATAATAGGATTTCTTCAATAACAGTTTTTTTAAAAATATTATTTATACCGTAATGGCTATTTTTAGAACAAATAAACATGAATTTGTAATTTGCTTACAACAGGTAATAGTATCATAAATCACAGTTTCATACAAATTTCACAAGTTTCTTTTAAAAATAACAGTGTATCTCCGATTGATCAATCAATATGTTGTTTGAATATGGATGTGTTTACAGTTTATTAAATTGTAAAAATAAAATAGAAAAAAACAATATTGATATTTAAGAAATCATTTAGTTTCAAACTTAAATTTGGACGTTTAAGCTATGAATAATATTAATGAAGGACAATCACAATTAATTTATACAAATTGGCACATACGATGATAGGGTAGTTAACCCTAATTATTAGTTTATTAGTTTTATATTTCACAGTATTATTTTGTATTTAATCATCCAGGTCAAATTCAGTACCGTTAAATCTCAAGGCTAGCATAAATAGTATAATTTTTATTCTGACGTAGAATATGAATTGGCTAAAAAAAGCGTCTTTGAGGTCGCACTCAAGGAGTCTGTAAGAGTCACACTTTCGGGTGTCTCTGAAACATACCCTTGGATCTCGCCGTTGTGACTCTTGAATAAGTGTGACATGCCACCATGTAGTGTATTTGGTAAGATTAGGTGGGTTAATGAATATATATATTGTTATTATTCGTTTATCTTCTATACTTATAAAGGGTTTTTCAATAAGGGCGGGTAGATGTTGAAATGTAATAAAACAAGCTGTGTGTGAGGTATTAACAAAATTATTTCTTTATTTGAAAGGCGCATGTATGCCATTAAGTGTGGAATACGACATCATTCAAACGCCCGCCTTGGCTTCTTACGGTGGCACGAATCCGAGTTGTCCAATTTTCCACATAGATCCGGCTGAATTTGAGCGATGGCCTGTTAGTCTAGAATCCCACTGCAAATTAGTGTAGGAATAATGTAGACAATTAAAATTTAATTTTCAAGTAACTTCATAAGTAGGAGAATTCATTTATCATAGGGTGCCAATTAGTAATTAGCCGCCAGTAGTATTAATTAAAATATTTTTAATTGACTTTTGGAAATAAATTTCGTTCACATCGTATGGAAATAAAGCTTACAGCACTTTATAATAGCGTACTCGAATGATTTAAAAAAGTACAGTTGCTGCCGATCATTTAGCCGCTTCCTCTACGCAGCCAGGTGTAAACAGGTATGATTTTGTTTGAACTTTTCGTTTATTCCGTATATTTATTTTATTTCCATAACATTAAAGATCATTTTTTTCTGTACTTAATTTTATAAAGGTGCTTGTAAAAAAAAATCCGCAAATCAGAGTTTCCTGACCTTAAAGATGCTAGGTATTGAAAATAAATAGACAGAGAGTGAGTGCGCGACGCTACTGGTTAGACAAAGATATTTAGCGTCCTGGTCTAACCATGATCTTTAATGTTATGGAAATAAAATAAATATACGGAATAAACGAAAAGTTTAAACAAAATCATACCTGTTTACACCTGGCTGCGTAGAGGAAGCGGCTAAATGATCGGCAGCAACTGTACTTTTTTAAATCATTCGAGTACGCTATTATAAAGTGCTGTAAGCTTTATTTCCATACGATGTGAACGAAATTTATTTCCAAAAGTCAATTAAAAATATTTTAATTAATACTACTGGCGGCTAATTACTAATTGGCACCCTATGATAAATGAATTCTCCTACTTATGAAGTTACTTGAAAATTAAATTTTAATTGTCTACATTATTCCTACACTAATTTGCAGTGGGATCCTACTCTATGTCTTATGTTCACCTTAGGGCATCGGTCGATTGGGGTTTTTTTGCATAGACCTGCGACTTCAAAAAAACACATTTCGTCTAGGTCCATATGGTTCAATTTGGGCCATAAGATATTGGTTATCATCGTTCTGTAGCGCTCGCTGTTGACAGTGACTGCCTCACCAACGCCGTTTTCAAAAAAGTACGGACCAATGACGCCGTCGGCCCAAAATCCAAACCAACCGGTAACTTTTTGAGGATGCATTATCCCCTGGTGAACCTCGAGTAGGTTGGTGTCGTCCCATATACGGCAATTTTGCTTGTTAATACAGCCATTGATCCAAAAATACGCCTCGTCACTAAAGATGATTTTTCGGCCAAAATTGGGGTCCTCGTCCAAACGATTCGAAGCCCAGTCAGTGAACAAACGGCGTTGTCTATGGTCATGAACTTTGAGCTTCTGCCTAATTTGGATCTTGTACGGGTGTAGGCCCAAGTCCCGACGCAAAATTCGCCAAGTTGAAGTCTGAGAAAGGCCGAGTTCTTGTGAACGGCGAGGAATAGACTGCCTCGGGTTCTGTTGTACACTTCCACGGACCGCGGCGATGTTCTTGGTCGATCTTGCATTCCTTGGACGTACGGATGTTGGCTGATTGTTTACTGAACCGGTCGTCTTAAATTTGGCCACCAATCGTTGAATAGTCGACTGTGAAGGGGCACCACGTCTACCTTAAAATGGGCGCAGTGCGCGTAGCGTTTGCGTTAACGAACACTCATTTTGATAATAAAGTTTTATCATTTGAACGTGCTGTTTAATCGTGTAACTTGCCATGATGATTTGGCATAAACAACTGAATAATAAACAAAAGATTTGAAAGCTGTCACCAAACCCAAATGGCCGCCACGGGGTGCCAAAATCTACCCGCGCCAATTGAAAAACCCTTTAATAAATCTGTAAAGAGGTCAATTCTGTACATGAAATATATTTCCAAAATAACTATCAGGGGGTGATTAGGGATCGATACTGATGCCAAAAATGCAATCAGTAAAATTTTTGTCTGTCTGTCTGTATAACCGCTATAGAAACAAAAACTACTAGGCGGATTTTAACGAAACTTGGTACAATTATTTTTCATACTCCTGTGCTGGTTATAGTATACTTTTCATAGGAGCAGAGCAGTGAAGGGAAATGGTGGGAAAACGGGAGAAGTTACTCCATTTTTTAAGCTTCCGTCGCGTGTGCGACCTTAATGGTTAAAGCTATACAGAAATCATCTTATTTTCATAATTTGGAGGTCAACTGTAAATGGATTTTACAAAATTTCACCCACAAGGGGAGCTGCGGGGGCGTGAAAAATAAAAAATAAAATAAAATTTAAAATCTATAAGTCCTACAGGTTTGAAACTTTGCAAAATAGTTATTTTTATCATTTTGAGGTCAATTGTGAACGGATTTTACGAAATTCCACCCACAAGGGAGAATGCGGGGGCGTGGAAAAAAAATTTAAAATCTATAAGTTATTTTTATATAACAATCAACATGCCACGCGAACGACGTCGCGGGTACAGCTAGTCTGTTAATATATTTGTTTTTTGTTTCCTATTCCTTACTTTATCTTCCACTTGGTTAGGTCTCTGCCTTCAGCAGAATACCTACCAGGTGGTTAGATAACCACGGCCTGGGTGGGAGGTGCCTCTAGTACAGCTACCCCTCATCCCAAACCACTAGGGCACATCTTTAATCCCTAGGCGTGACAATACTTTGCTCTGTTACTTTGAAAAAACATTCATTTAAACTTATTTCATCCATAACCAAAGCACAATGAATAACAAAAGTATGTATGACAATGTGAATTTAAAAACTACCGCTCGGAATAAATTATATAAAATAATAACTTTTTGTCATTATTTTCACATAAAGTTAATTAAAGGGACCTTAGATTCCGTTAGAATAAATCAGTTGAATTTAAGGGAACATAATAATTTAGTAATTTATTATTGTACTCTTAGCATAAAGTTAATGCAAATGGCCACATCACAAATATGCCCATATCAAAAATTTGACCAATATAATTAAATAAAACAGTACTTACTACCATCAGAATCATATATAAAACCCAATTTTGAATTATGCACATCTAACATACAAAAATTCCAATTATGATGATTGTTCTTGCCCCATTCTTTTACTCTCTGCAATTTTGGATTGTTCAATTCATCACAAATCATTCTCAACGCCGTCACATTTAAGATATCTTGTATAGCTATTACTGAAAATCTAAAATCAAATCGTTTTAAAATTAATATTGTTATCATAGTAACATTAAAATATTTATTGATCATTTTAGTTACTAGGTACTATTTATTGTACATAACCTGAGTTTATTTTCAGAGATTTTAACATTGTTATTTAACATAAGGGTGAGGAGCGTACAAATTGCAAGTGAAGGCAAATTTGATCGTTTTTTTAGTATCCACGGAATCATTTATCCTGAATATGTTCGCGTTGGACAGAAAATGACTGGAAAATTCTATGTTTGTGTTTTAAAGAGGATATGGCACATGAACTTGCCAAGGACGGTTGTATTTTCCATTTTGTCCATTCCTCGTTCATTGTGCAGGAGTTTTACGAGAAAAAAGAATACATCACTCTATAGCCCTGATATTGCTCCCTGCGACTTTTTTATTCTCCATCATAAAGTACTTAGTGTCTCATGAAAACTCATCATGGCAACCTAAAGGAGGTCCAACAAATTGTAACCGTGGTGTTGAAACGATTAACTTCGGAGGACTACTCAGGATGCTTCCAATCATGGGAAAAACGTTGCTTAGGGTCAGAGGAAAACTATTGTTAAGATCAATAATAAGATTTTGTCCGATACTTCTTTTTTTTCCTTGATAATAAATAATTTACTCTATTGTGGAAGGTGCGCATATATTTCATAAACAGTTATCTAATGGCTTAATAGTTATTTATGATATGAGTGTTAAAAGTGAGGTTTTATTTTGTGAGTGAAAACGTTTGTGAAATGAGCGGAGCGAATTGAACAATTTCACGAACAAAATAAAATCACTTTTAACAAAAATACCATACAATGTTTTTTGTACAACTTCCCTATTTTGATAATGAAACGAGCGAATTTTCAATGACAATGAACCAAACCGTGTTAAAAGTAAACTAAACCGTGTTAAAAGTAAACTTGTTTACATGGCAACGTGTTAAAAGTATTTTTAACACGCTGCTATGTAAACAATCGTTTTTAACATTGTTTGCTATCATTAAAAGTGTCACTTTTAATGACAGTTGTACAAAATAGTTATTTATGATATGAGTGTTAAATGTGAGGTTTTATTTTGTGAGTGAAAACGTTTGTGAAATGAGCGGAGCGAATTGAACAATTTCACGAACAAAATAAAATCACTTTTAACACAAATACCATACAATGTTTTTTGTACAACTTCCCTATTTTGATAATGAAACTAGCGAATTTGCAATGACAATAAACCGAACCGTGTTAAAAGTAAACTAAACCGTGTTAAAAGTAAACTTGTTTACATGGCAACGTGTTAAAAGTATTTTTAACACGCTGCTATGTAAACAATCGTTTTTAACATTGTTTGCTATCATTAAAAGTGTCACTTTTAATGACAGTTGTACAAAAATTTATTTATTAGATTGTTTGTAGCATGATGATGTATTTTCCAAGTATGCTACAATATTTTCAAACCAAGGTTAAATATCAAAGGAAATAAATATATAGAATTACAAATTCCTTTATTTGACCGGAACATAGTAATTAATAATTTAACGAACTTAAGTATCCTTAATATCTAACTACCGTGACTCTCTTATTTTAAATCGGAGGTTTTGAGTTGTTTATATAATAATAGTAAAAAAATATATGTTGATATGGATTTTTTCTCGGGTACACATTTCCTTTTTGGGAATGTGAGTCGCCCTTAAAAAAATCAATAGCTACTTTTAGTTTTGAAATTCTATAAGATAGGTTTTTATTAAATTGTTGTTGGTATTATTTGTACTATTATAGAGATAAAATTGATCACGATTAATTGTCTTAAAATGAATGAAATAGAGCTGTCATGAAATATGAAATGGCAGTAAAATTATTATTAAATTAAAATTAAAATATATATTAAATAGTTATTTATGATATGAGTGTTAAAAGTGAGGTTTTATTTTGTGAGTGAAAACGTTTGTGAAATGAGCGGAGCGAATTGAACAATTTCACGAACAAAATAAAATCACTTTTAACACAAATACCATACAATGTTTTTTGTACAACTTCCCTATTTTGATAATGAAACGAGCGAATTTGCAATGACAATAAACCAAACCGTGTTAAAAGTAAACTAAACCGTGTTAAAAGTAAACTTGTTTACATGGCAACGTGTTAAAAGTATTTTTAACACGCTGCTATGTAAACAATCGTTTTTAACATTGTTTGCTATCATTAAAAGTGTCACTTTTAATGACAGTTGTACAAAAAAGAGTTTATAGTCAATTATAAATGAAAAACATAAAAAGAAGTAAATAGACCACAGGCACCAGAGGAATCTATAGATATACAACAGAGCAGCAGAATGAAGATTCTAACAGGTGTAGAGCAGCAGAAAGAAAACCAGCCACAGGTAAAAGAAAAAAAAATATACTATAATTTTTACATCCACAACAATGTGCAAATTGCTTGGGCATCAATTTTCCCGTTAGCAGAGGAACAACCTTATATTCTGGTAAAATTTATTTTTGTTATGATGATCGATTTTCATAAGAGCAGAATCCACACACTCGGACATTTTATTGATTGGAAGGAGCCCCATGGGAGGAATTCCATATCAATATATATATATATATATATATATATATATATATATATATTATAACATGTATGAATAATAATAATAATATGTTTTAATAATATCAATCACTATGTTATAAAATATTCCTTACCTTTAATTAATTTTAAATTTTAAATATAAATAGTGAATAGGTAAGAATTAACTCAGTGTAATTATTTTCCAATATGATTAATTAAATATGCTACCGGCTATTCCCTTATGTCAAGGTCAGAGTTCAAATATTCAACCAAACTAGATTCAAAATCAATTAATACACAAATTTGCAATAAAATGACTGTATAACCGCACTATCCTAGACCAACAATATTTTCTAGGCGTGAATTGCATATAAATTTCTAACCTTTCTAATTCAAAATGTGTCAAACTTCAAAGATACCGTTGATAAACCCAAATATGCATCAAATATATAAAATGAAATATTCTGACTTGAGTTACTAAACAATTTGGATTAAACTTATCAAAAAGGTGAATAATAATAATAATAATTTAGTTAAATACATAAAACAGTGAAATAAAAATGTTCATCAAAATTTCAAAAATCAAACACATATAAAACTCTTTATTATAACGAGTGCAAAGTTGTTACCATTTGTGTGAAGCTTCTCTCCTCTTCTGGAATCAGGATTCAGTTCTTAGGACAATCTATTTTCTTCCTCCAATACAGCAAAGATTTCAGGAAACTTTATGAAGATCAAATAATCACTTCCTCTTCAAAACCAAGCGATGGATGGCTACTATTTTCTCTTGTAAGTGTAATTATGACTTTCTTTCTTGTTCAATATTAATTTAATCTTCTTTAACTCAATTAAAATACAGTTATACCATAAAATGCTCAGCCCCATAAATTGAAATATCTATTTCTTCATAAAATCATCTAAATTTCTCTTACCAATTGCTTTCTCTGGTTACCTTGGGATAATCTTTATACTTTAAACTGTTTTAATACTTTCTATCATCAATACTTTCAAAAAAAACTCAAAATTTCTACGGAGCAAATTTTTAATACAACTTCTCTTTCAACAACCAGAAAACAAGAGAGACATATCTTCTACAAACTTCTTAACTAATTATTTATAATATAAATCTTACTAATCTCCTTTTAACTTTCTTTTAACATCATAATTTTTACAAAAAATCTTCATCGAAACTTTTTACATCCTTCCTCTTCAGAAGGTCGAAAACAAGAGAGATTCTATCAGAATCAACAAAAAAAACAATTGAAAAATTCAACAAACTTAAATCTATACATCTTTTCCATCTACTCGCCTACTAATTTCTTATTCAAATAAAATTTTTAACAAAATCTAATTCTTGATTCAATATTACAATTTAAAACAATGATCATTCTTTTTTTTATATTCTTATGAAATTTACTAGCACTACAAACTAATAATTTTCTCTTTTTCAGAATATTTCATTTGGCATTTGAACTATTAATAAATTAGAATATGGTTGGTAAATACGTATACTTTAAAAGTAAGTAGAAGTTTTAACATGTATTTTAACTATTTGTGATGTCTTTTTTTTTTTTATAATTTAATTTTCTCATTTACTTACACCCCTAATTCATTTAAAATTAATGTTTGATTACTAACGTATTGGCAATTTTATAAACTTTTAATTATCTACTTTACCCATTTATCAATTTCATAATTATCAAAACTTTATATAATGTAGATTAATCATTTTTGAATCTTTAAATAAAAATCTTTGAAATGTATTTGTAATTTTTTTTTATTATTATTCTATTTTCTTTTTTCTTTTTTAGGAATTATGAAGAAGATGATGATAATCAATCCCAATGTTACTAAATTTGCGCTCTGACTCGAAATAAGAAAATCTCCTTTCTCTACTTTCCATTAGATTTTCCTTCTACATTCTTATTTAATATAACATAGTAACTAATATCATCTCAAATCCCCCAATTAAAATTTTTACATCAAACATTTCATTGATGTTGGATTAAAAATTATAATTTTAATCTATTTTTTTTTTTTTATATAAACACTCATTTTACAAAAACTTTAGCCTCAATTAATATTATTTGCACAGATTGTATAAACCTTTTTTTAATAAAACCATTGAATCTTAATTTGATATTTACATCTTAATACTATTATTTACAAAACTTTGCTATTAATATCATCTACCCCTCTTCTGGTATAAACTTGTACACATCCTTAATATTAAAAACTCCCCTTAATCTCCCTGTATCCGGATATACTAACCGATAGCTGTTTTCAGCATTATGATTATCTACCACATATGGTCCCTCAAAAGGCATTAATAATTTTGCACACAAATTTTCCCTTTTATCCGCTACTTGTAAAGCTCTTATTATGACAAGTTCTCCCTTTTCAAATTTAGTTTTCTTTTTCAATTTCTTTTCTTGTCTCTTGACATATCGTTCTGCGTTTCTTTTTAAATTTTTCTTAACTTTATCAAATATTTCTTGTATTTCTTGTCTTCTATTCCATTCCCACTTTCTTTCTGGTACTCTACCTTTAAATAAAAGCTCTGGACATTCTTTCGTCACTCCATGAGGTGTTTCATTCACATATCTTTGTACTTTATCCAAGTTATTTTCCCACTGATCGTGTTCTTGTATACATAAAATTCTCAAATATTTAATTACTTCTTTGATATATCTTTCAGCTGGATTTGATGATGGATTTCTTATGCTAGTAAAATTTACTTGTATATTATAATGTTGACATGCAGATAAAAATTTATAATTCTCAAAATAAGTGGCATGATCTAAAATTAATTTCTCTGGTTTTCCATGAATTTGTATATAATTTTTAATGCATTTTAATATTGTATTGGTATTTGTTCTTTTACAAGGATACATCTGTACATATTTTGTAAATATGTCTACCATGACCAATATGTGTTTACATCCCTGAATACTCTCCACTAAATTACTTATAAAATCTATTGCTAAAATTTGTAATGGTTTTTGTGTTACTATTGATTTATTTATATTGCTATTATGATAATTTTTTTCTTTGGCTAATTGACATATTGTACAAGCTTTGCATATTTCTTTGGCTCTAGTTAAATCCTTTTTTGCATAATAATTTTCCCTAAATAGCATCCATAATTTTCTTACTCCGATATGACCATATTCGTGATGAAGATTATATAGAATTTCCTTTGCATAATTAGTTGTAATAACATACGTATCCCAATTTTCTAGTTTTTTATAAATAATATTGTCTTCTGTAAAAGTTCTTTTCTTTTCCACCTCTGTCAAATAATTCTGATCTTGTATAACCCTTTCCAAAGTAAATAATCCCTCTTTATCCAATAATTTATTTATACCTATTTTGAATTTTTTATAGTCCCCTTGTTCTTCACTTTCCCTACTCAATGCATCTGCTATGATGTTACTTTTTCCTGGAATATATTTAATCTCAAAGTCGTATTCTTGCAACAATAACAACCATCTGTGTACCCTATTATTTGCATACCTATTTTTCATCATCGCCGTTAAGGCATTATGATCACTCTCCACTATAAACTTTGCTCCTAACAAATAAAACCTTAATTTGGTTATACAAAATACCACACTGGCCATCTCCAATTCCGTAACCGTGTACTTCTTCTCACAATTCTTTGTTACTCTTGATACAAAACTAATAGGTACTTCTCCTACTTCCTGAACTTGTATTAACACTCCTGCTAATCTTTCTATCGATGCATCTGTCCTAAGTATAAATACTTTATCGTATTGCGGGTGATACACTTTTAAATTATTGGTAAAGACAAATTTTAATTCTTGAAAAGCTTTTTCTCTCTCAGGTGTCCATTTCCATTTAACATCTTTTTTCAGTAGCTCTATTAAAGGAACTTCTTTATTTGACAAATCTGGTATTAATCTTTTATAATAATTTATAATTCCAAGGAATCCTCTTAACGTCTTCAAATTTTTAGGTGTTTGATAATTCATAATTGCTTGTACTCTTTCAGGATCCATACTTACCCCTGTCGTATTCAAGACATATCCTAAATATTTAACTTCTTTTTGATAAAATATACACTTTTCCACATTTAATTTTAGTCCAGCTCTTTCCAATTCTTTTAATGTGATTTCTAAATGTTTTTTATGTACAATTTCATTTTCCGAATAAATTAAAATATCATCAATGTAGTGTAAAATGAATGATTCATATTTATTTAAAATTGTATGTAAAGTTCTAACTAAAGCTGCACATGAACTTTGCAATCCATATGGCACCACACAAAATTGATATACAATACCATCTACCATGAAAGCTGTATATGGTCTACTATTTTCTTCTAACGGAATTAACCAGAAACTATGTTTAAGATCTAATTTAGAATAAATTTTTGCATTTGTGATTCTTCCAAAAATTCCTTCCACATTCATAGGACTTTCATATTGTTTGACTGTATAGGCATTTATGTTTCTTGCATCAAGACATATTCTAATCTCTCCTGACTTCTTTCTTACACAAGTAATTGCATTTATGTATGGAGAATCCGATCTTTCTATTATTCCATCCTTCAACATTTTATTTAATTCTTCATATACTTCATCTTTTATTTTATACGGTATCGGATAAGTTTTTATTTTAAAATTCTTAATATCTTTATTCATCTCTAACTTGTGCGTGTAATTTGTAGCTATACATATATCTTCCTTAAACAATTTATAATATTTCTTACATAATATTTCTACTTCCGTCCTATACAATCCACAATTTTCTTCTAATTTGTCAAACTGCATATTTTCTATGTTGTTGTACATAACATTATTATTAATTTCCGAACTTTCATTCTTTTTTACTATAAATGGTATTATTTGTTGTTCCCATCTTAAACATTCATCTTCATAATCGATGATAACCTTATGATTATTTAATTCATCTGAACCCAATATAATGTCATAGTTCAAATTTTGTATTAATAACATTTGAAATTTATACATTTTACACCCTATTAAAATTTCCCCCATAATCATATTACTTGTTTCATATAATTTCTTATTATTCGCTCCCACTAATGATAATTTATTTGTTTTTATCACCATAATATCATCTTGTTTGATTTGTGAAACCACCCTTTGACTAATTAAAGTAACCTCTGAACCAGTATCTATCATAATTTTACATTTAATATTTTGGAAAACCCCCTCTATAAAAATTAACCTTTTTAGTTCATTAAATTTAACCTCGTCATCATTCACAATAAATTCCCTAGGATGTTCATACTTAGAAGAGTAGATGATATTATGCACATGAGAGCGATTTATGCAAAATCCACGCTCTGTCCCTGGCCTTGACCAGTCACATCACTCTGATTAACACTTACAACATTCACCTGTCTACTGTTTTCACCTCTATCTCTCCTTTCGTTCTCCCGATTTACTACATTTCTATTATCATAATATCTATTACTATAATTATTGTCTCTGTTCCACCTATCACCTGATCCTACATTCCTATCATAATTATTATTATTTGGAAATTCCCTATTTCTTCTATCAGAATTCCTATTTTCCCCATTTCTACCATTACTATTATCATTCCTATATTCATTTGCTCTTGTTTCATTCCTATTAAAATTACTATATCCCCTATTAAATTCCCTATTCCTATTATTAAATCTGTAATTACTATCATTCCTATTCTCATTTCGATTCCTTTCATTAAATCTATTACCTCCAGAATTCCTATTATCATATCTATTTCTATCATTAAATCTTTCATTCCCATTCGTTCTACTTTCATTCATTAGACTTCGTTCTAGTCTCTGTAAATAATTTGATAACTGTTCCATTGTTTTAATATTATGAATTGCTATTGTTCCGTCATTTCATGTTTGTACTGTCTCGCCACATACAAAACAATTTCCTCTTCCCTCATTGCAGGTTCCAAATATTGTGCATTATTATATAGTTGCATTGCATATGCATTAAAATTTTTTCCTTTATTATAGTCATATTTACCAAAATACAGTTTTTCTCTAAAAGTAGCTTGTTGGATTTCCCCCCAGAAATATCTACAAAATTGCTCTTCGAAATCTTTTATTGACGACATTTGATTTTCTTTATTGCAGAACCATAGTAAAGGATGTCCTGTTAACATATCCCGGATCAACAGTTTTTTCTCCAAGAAGTCACTAATATGTTTTGTTTTACTTTTTATTATATTCACAAATACTTTTGGATGTATATGATTAATGTTTCCATCAAATTTAATTCCGGTATTGTTGTAGTGTGATATCATGTTAGGAAGAACTCCCACCATATTTCCTTTGACATTATTATCCATAATTTCTTGTAACTTCTTTTGTATATCTTCCATTTCCTTATTTAATTGATACTTGGTTAATTCTTGATTCCTACTACAAACCCCTTTTTGTTTTTCTACTTCTCCCTCTAGTTTTTCAAATTCTTTTCCTAAGTTAATTTTTAAATTGTCTACGACTTCTTCATTAATTTGCTCTTGCATCTTTATCTGTCCTATTTCCTTTTTTATTTGTTCTGTTTGTTTACTCACTTCTACTATTTTCTCTTCTACCATTTTAATTTCCCCCTTAATTTTAATCCCTGTCTCCTGGATTTCATTCCTTAATTTAATATTTTGCTGTTCCATATTCTTGTCACAGTCTATCTTCATAATTTTCATTTCTTCCTTGATCTTCAAATTATCTTCTTTAATACTACTAATTTCTCTTTTAAAAATCTTATTATCTTCTTTTATTTCATCTAATTTTTTTTTAATATCTTCTTTTTGTTGATCCAACTTTTTATTATTTTCTTCAAATTTCTTATCCATATCTTCTTTTTTTACCATGTTCATCATAATACTTTGAAGCATACTACATATATCAGAAGGAATCTCTTCTCCTGGCCTTTCTTGTATCACCTGTACTTCCTGTTCATTTCCACCAGCATTTGCCTCTGTCTCTATTTCTACCATAGTTCGATCCTGCTCTCCCCCTATCTCTATTAAATTCTCTCCTTCTTCCGTTTCTGCTTCTTCCTGTATCTGGCCTGTTTGAATCAGCTCTTCCACTCGGTAATCCCCTGCTCCTAACACTCTCTCTTCATGTACTTGTACCGCCACACTTTCCATCTCAATCTCTCCTCCATCACTACTTTCACTCTCATCTCCTACTATCTTACCATCTCTCAATCTCATTTTTCCCTCCATATTCACAATTTATTCTATCGAGCTAAATATAACTAATATGAATCACAAAAAAAAAATTTCAAATCAAGTTTTCAAAAAAAAATATTTTAAATATTAATTATTTAAATAGGCTCTAGTTTTGATTGTTTAGAGCGAAATAATAAAAAAAAAAAATTTAACAAAATTCTCAAATTTTAATTATTTGAATCGGCTCTAATTTTGATTGTTTAGAGCAAAATAATGAAACAACAACCTTAACAAAACTCTCAAGTTTTAATTCTTAGAATAGGCTCTAATTTCGATTGTTTAGAGCCCCACGTTGGGCGCCAAAATTTATAACATGTATGAATAATAATAATAATATGTTTTAATAATATCAATCACTATGTTATAAAATATTCCTTACCTTTAATTAATTTTAAATTTTAAATATAAATAGTGAATAGGTAAGAATTAACTCAGTGTAATTATTTTCCAATATGATTAATTAAATATGCTACCGGCTATTCCCTTATGTCAAGGTCAGAGTTCAAATATTCAACCAAACTAGATTCAAAATCAATTAATACACAAATTTGCAATAAAATGACTGTATAACCGCACTATCCTAGACCAACAATATTTTCTAGGCGTGAATTGCATATAAATTTCTAACCTTTCTAATTCAAAATGTGTCAAACTTCAAAGATACCGTTGATAAACCCAAATATGCATCAAATATATAAAATGAAATATTCTGACTTGAGTTACTAAACAATTTGGATTAAACTTATCAAAAAGGTGAATAATAATAATAATAATTTAGTTAAATACATAAAACAGTGAAATAAAAATGTTCATCAAAATTTCAAAAATCAAACACATATAAAACTCTTTATTATAACGAGTGCAAAGTTGTTACCATTTGTGTGAAGCTTCTCTCCTCTTCTGGAATCAGGATTCAGTTCTTAGGACAATCTATTTTCTTCCTCCAATACAGCAAAGATTTCAGGAAACTTTATGAAGATCAAATAATCACTTCCTCTTCAAAACCAAGCGATGGATGGCTACTATTTTCTCTTGTAAGTGTAATTATGACTTTCTTTCTTGTTCAATATTAATTTAATCTTCTTTAACTCAATTAAAATACAGTTATACCATAAAATGCTCAGCCCCATAAATTGAAATATCTATTTCTTCATAAAATCATCTAAATTTCTCTTACCAATTGCTTTCTCTGGTTACCTTGGGATAATCTTTATACTTTAAACTGTTTTAATACTTTCTATCATCAATACTTTCAAAAAAAACTCAAAATTTCTACGGAGCAAATTTTTAATACAACTTCTCTTTCAACAACCAGAAAACAAGAGAGACATATCTTCTACAAACTTCTTAACTAATTATTTATAATATAAATCTTACTAATCTCCTTTTAACTTTCTTTTAACATCATAATTTTTACAAAAAATCTTCATCGAAACTTTTTACATCCTTCCTCTTCAGAAGGTCGAAAACAAGAGAGATTCTATCAGAATCAACAAAAAAAAACAATTGAAAAATTCAACAAACTTAAATCTATACATCTTTTCCATCTACTCGCCTACTAATTTCTTATTCAAATAAAATTTTTAACAAAATCTAATTCTTGATTCAATATTACAATTTAAAACAATGATCATTCTTTTTTTTATATTCTTATGAAATTTACTAGCACTACAAACTAATAATTTTCTCTTTTTCAGAATATTTCATTTGGCATTTGAACTATTAATAAATTAGAATATGGTTGGTAAATACGTATACTTTAAAAGTAAGTAGAAGTTTTAACATGTATTTTAACTATTTGTGATGTCTTTTTTTTTTTTATAATTTAATTTTCTCATTTACTTACACCCCTAATTCATTTAAAATTAATGTTTGATTACTAACGTATTGGCAATTTTATAAACTTTTAATTATCTACTTTACCCATTTATCAATTTCATAATTATCAAAACTTTATATAATGTAGATTAATCATTTTTGAATCTTTAAATAAAAATCTTTGAAATGTATTTGTAATTTTTTTTTATTATTATTCTATTTTCTTTTTTCTTTTTTAGGAATTATGAAGAAGATGATGATAATCAATCCCAATGTTACTAAATTTGCGCTCTGACTCGAAATAAGAAAATCTCCTTTCTCTACTTTCCATTAGATTTTCCTTCTACATTCTTATTTAATATAACATAGTAACTAATATCATCTCAATATATATATATATATATATATATATATATATATATATATATATATATATATATATATATATATATATATATAAACATCGTATTCGTATTTATATTTAACACAGAAACACCATTGACAGAAAAAAAAAACAACTTAAATATGGATGTGGAGATGCTAAACAATTTTCCGTAAACCTGGCTGTTGGTTATGGTAAAGTCAAGAGAATATTGCAGCGTAAAGACACTTTTGTTGCCGTTAAGGTTGCAGCTTTTCGAATTATTAACTAAGTTGTTAAACTAGTTTGTAAAATATATATAAAAATACAGTGACTAAACTTGACTTACCCATTTTCTAAAATTGTTCTACAAACAACCTCCTTAACTCCCAAATTCCCCGCTTTTTCATAAGAAAAGTGGTTTAAATTCCACGAAGCCACTCTAAAAGCAGGCTCATCATTTCTGCTATAATTAAATATTTCTCTCATTATCGGCCTGGGGGAATAAGCTGAAAGTAATTCAAATATATCGATAGCATTTGAACTACTAAGACCATTTCTAATTGGTAATCTTTGTGGCATGCCGTTAGGTTTTTGAATGTTGTTTTGATTTGGCATTGTATAACCATTGGTAAGGATTGATGGTCTAGATTCCTCCAAATCTATTGTTTCATCATCATCATCATCTTCTGTGGTTAAATATCGACCAACAGTCGCAAGACGAAGATTGTCTACGCATTTGACTTTTATTAAATCATCTACCTAGAAAAATTAAACATACCTATCAGGAATGTATTCTTTGGATTGAATATGGGTGTTTTTATTTAAACATGAAGAATACTGATAATCAGATTTTTTTATTTGCGCAAATTAAGTATATACATATATGTAAAACATCAAAAATAAATGTTATTTAAACAAAACAAAGCATTAGTCATTTAGTTACTTAACAAGGAAATAATTATAAAAACAAAAATAATGCCAAAAATGTCATTAGTAATTTCCCCATAGAATTTATTTTACTAAACAATTTCATTATGTAATAAAGTACTCGACATACTTATAAATAACCACTTCTGGTATTCATCCATACAAATAATATTAATAATTGAGTATATTTTAAATAGATATCCATCAAAAAATGATTATCTCTTTTGGGATTAATTTATTTGATTTATATAAGTTCGCGCTTTTCAACAATCTAAATTATTAATACAATGAATAAAAAATAACAATTAACAAATATATACCAATTAGCATATTATTACGTCAACCTTTCTTTTTTACTTATCACTATTACAATTGAATCTACAGTTAAATAAAATAAGATTTTTTTTTAAATTTTTACCTTTTTAAATTTTCCTTTCTTTGTGCGATGATGTAAAATTGCAGCAGCAATTTCTTGCGTTATCCCATTAACCGTTTGCAATTCAAACACTGTAGCTTTGTTAATGTTAATCAACTTATTTGACTTCAACGTAAGTCTAGATTCAGAACTTCGTAAGCTATCATAACTCTGAGCTCTAGATGAGGTATAACTTTGACTACGTCTGGATGAGATGCAAATTTCTGGTCTTAATTTTTGCAGCTTATCAGCACCAATACCTTTAACCACTGCTAAATCTTCCACTTTACGATATCTTCCTATTGCTTTTCGGTGTTCCACTATGCTTTTTGCTATTTCTCGGTTTACTCCATCTAAGGTCATTAATTCTTCTTCACTGGCTATGTTAATGTTTAATCTATCTATCCTATCATCATTTTCGTTTATTGTAAATGTGTGACTTAATGTGTTTTGCTTAGAAACTGATTTCTTTGTAGAGGAACGTAAAGACTTTCTTCTGCCTTTAGGCAAGCTGGAATTCTGTCCCATGTTTTGTACCATTGGAAATTTGATTGCTACACAACGACCGTCACCGCATTACTGATACTGACTAATAAAATGTAAATATATTCTCTCATTGTCTGATAAAAATCGAAATTCAAAGTACAAGGTACAATTAAAAAAATCACATTGTGACATACTCATATACTGTACATCTGTAACAAATTTGGTAAACTGACCTCACAATAACACTTTCGAATAATGACATTCACTATAAATAGAACCTACACCGCACGTATCAATATTTATAATTTTAGAAATTCATAGCCAATTCATTTAATACAATTATTTTTATATAAAAGGTAACTAATCTGTCAGTTGGTAATTGTGATGTCACAAATGTCAATCATATGTTTTTCCTTGGGAAACCAATGTGAAAGTTCTTTTTTTATTTGTTTGGCCTCTTGCTTTGGTGTATTTAGACATTCCACAATACCAAAGTTAAGGTTCTATTTAATCAAATTGTCTTCACGATTACACAACATTCAATAATAGTAACTTTAAAATGTTAAACATTTTGTAACGTTTTAATATCTTCATAGAATTATCTCCCCGACCCTTTGATTGAATATTTTAGGTTTGAAAAGACCACTACGGTAATTAAAGTTTTATGTTTTATGATTTTAAACTTGATGTCACGGATGACAGCGCAACTCAATCAAAACAAAAAGATTTGTTTTAAATGTTTATTTCATACAAAAATCATTAATGATAGGCCTTAAAACTAATAAAGTTAAAAAATATATTATTTTATGATAACATGTGGGTGGATGAATATACATGGCACTATGATTATGCTCGTTTGGCCTGGGATACAGGTTTTTGTTTTGAAAAATTTAAATATCCTAACTTAGATAAAAACAAAATATGTAAGTTTAATTGGAGATTGATTTGACTCAGTAGAGTGAATATATATATTTCTAGGTCTGATTGACATCGACCGTATTATTAAAGAAAGGGATGTTGCTTGTGTAGATAGAAATATATCCACTGTAGTTCAGTATGTATTAGATAATGATCAGGCGGAAGTTTTGGATACTAATTTTGTAAAACTTTTTCGTTTAGGTCAATTATCTGTAGATTATTTGTTATTTTGTAAAAAATATTTAGACCGAACAGTAGTTTTACTGAAAAAAGAATTATTTAAATTAAAAGAAGTAAGTATAATTTATTTAATTTGATGTAATTTAAGTATAACTTAGTATAAACTTTTAAGGAAACCAAACAATTGAAATTATATACAGAAGAATTGGAAACGCATCTAGCTTCTTCAAGAAACCCAGTTGTTACCTTCAATTGTGATCATTGCTCAAAAGTATTTTCTTCTGAAGAATATTTAAATTCCCATTTAAAAAGACGGCATAACAACGATGAAAATAAAATTAGTTCAAATTTAGAAGCTGAAAAGCTACATACAGAAATTAAAGAGTTGAAAGAGAGACTAAATAACACAGAAAAGTTTATACAGGAAAAGCCATCTTCTGCAAAAGTTGATAATGTTAAAAGGTATAGTAAAAATTTTTAGTTAACATTTGCTGTTGCCGTGGAATGTGAGTCAAAATATACATTTGTATGTTTCTAACAGCGCATCTTCTCTTAAATCTTACATAATATCTATATTATAGCTGTTACCATTTTTTCATTTTATAAAAACAAATATTGTGACGCCTGTGGGGACAGAGAATGTGTCCTTGTGTTTTGGTATGAGGAGTAGCTTTACTAGAGGCACTTCCCACCCAGGTCGTGGTTATCCAACCACCTGGTAGGTATCCTGACGAAGGCAATAACCAATTGGAAGATGAAGTAAACAACAGGATACAAACAATAAATATATTAACAGATGAACGAATAACAACAATAAGTATATATATGAATAATAAAGAAAGGGTGACTCGAGACTCCCCGTGTTTGACCTCAACGACGCCCTTTTATAGCCAATTCATATTCTACGTGAGAATAAAAATTAAACTATTTAAGCACGCGTCGATATCTAACGTAATGACTTTGACCTAGTTAAATGTAATACAAAACAATACAGTAAGATATATAAAACTAATGCATTAATATGTACGGCAATACTTCCCTACCATCGAATGAGATTAGATTATAATGTTTATTGGGTTGGCTGTTAGCCTGTATCACTGTGACCTTTGCAAATCTATTGTGACCACCCATTATCTCAAGAATAGGATTAGAGCACCTTCTCCAGCCCTGCCCTCTTAATGAAACTTAATAGCCTTGACAGTGGTCTCTCCGCATAACTTGGAGCAGCCGGTTTCTTCTCTCCCAGTACTAGATACCGCGTCCTTGCAAGGCCTTCACATTGGCATAGGACATGAAATGCGGTTTCCTCCTCCTCTTGGCAGTATCGACAGATATCTTCATCTGCTAAGTTCAGCTGACTCATGTATTTCCTGAGCCTACAATGTCCTGTCAAGAGACTGACAATCATTCTGACATTGTTTCGCATTTGTGATAGCAGCTCTGTAGTAAACTTTGCCGAGTGTCCCTTTATAAAGACTTTGGCTTGTCGCTTGCCCGGTGATTTTTCCCACCACTCCTGGGCCTTCTCTGGCCTCCATTTCTCAATGGCTGCCTTTCTGAATGTGTCAGCAACTCCGCCGAATGGTTCCGGACCAAGCATTGGCGTATTAGCTCCCGCATGGGCCAATTCATCAGCCTTCTCATTGCCTCGAAACCCTGAATGTCCTGGTATCCATGCCAGTGTCAGAGAATTTTGACTTGTGGCATGTGTCAGGGCCCCAACGCAGTTCCACATTAGCTGTGAGCTTATTTGTGCCGAGACTATCGCCTTTAGAGCTGCTTGGCTGTCCGAGTATATGACTACGGTTTTACCCGTTATACCCTGACTTACAATCTCCGTTGCACAGTGTTGTATGGCCATTACTTCAGCCTGAAACACTGTGGCATACGCACCTAGACTTAGTTGGACTTTTATACTGTGTCCTCTACTGTATATACCTAACCCTGTGCCTTTCTCAGTCTTTGAGCCATCGGTATACCAGATTGGGTCCCCTTGGATTGGGGGGCCATTGTTCCATTGTGTCATGAGTCCATGACAAATGACAAAATATACATTTTTAATTTTCTTACTTCCACTAAGGGTTACAATTCTTCGAGTAACACTACCTACTGCTAGATGAAGTTATGTTACTTGTTCACAGCTTATATATTCTTTTATTAATCTGTTTTATCATATTATGTATTTGCTTTAACCAGAAACTTATAATTTAGTGATATTACTGAGGATAAAGACGATGATAAAACAAAAAAACTTGTTAGTGAAATTCAATACAGCTTTGAACACTTCAGAAAACAAGTGGAAGAGAAGATGACAAGTCTGCAGTCGGAAAAGAATTTTTTTACAGACAAATACGATAAGTTATTTGAAATTGTTTTACAATACAAAAATAAAGATTCAGAAATACAAAAAGTAGGAGTAGAAAAACAAAAAATTGAATGTACAACCCAAACGAATGATATTGAGGCAAAGAAAAATTGTTCAAAAAATTTGCAAGTTTACACTGTCCAGTTTGATACTTGTGAAAATACGAACAAAAGTGAAACTATTAAAAAAGTATCCGTTCAAGATGAAAATATTGATGAGAAAATTAATAAAACATTGACTAACTTCGAAGAAAATATAGAGACTAAGGTAATCAATTATTTTAATCTATTGTAATAATTTTAAGTATTCACTTGTTCGAGTATTCTTTTAATTTAATTGAAAGAAATATAGAAATTTTGATGTTTTTCGAAGTAAAGTAGTTGCTTAAAAATAGACAAATCTTGACATAATTTGTAGAATTGTTTAGCTTTTTTTTATTTTTATAACTGCATTTCTCCCACGCTTTCAAGTTTCAGTACTTACAAAAACGGTTTAAAAGCTATAAAGTAGCTAACAAACAAATTTGGCAACGGTTGTAGAATTTCACGGACCTCTTTTTTCTGCTTACATTCTTCCTCTCGAAGGCTGGGCACAGACGCTCGGTTTCCTGATTCGGTTTCTGGATCAGGAATTCAGATTCGGAATTCCGTGTGCCTAGCGCAAACATCCGTTTTTTTGTATTAGGAATTTATACTGTCAGCTCGAATATCGACGTTTCTGTGAAAGCATAAATGGACGACGACGATGATTGCTATTGCACTTTTACTGGTGCTAGATATGAAGAAGAAGAGACAACGACGTTATTAGTTTTTTTTCCGTTCTTACGACCCGAATGCACAGAATGAATTCCGAAACGAACGTACGGTTTTTTTCCGTTCGGAAATAGTACGGACGTGTGCGCCTTGTTGAACATTTTGTATGTAAATGAAGCATTCAGGTTTCAGAATGTGAATTCCTGATCCGGAAACCGAATCAGGAAACCGAGCGTTTGCGCCCAGCCTAAATATCACTTTTGACAGCTTAGTCTTAAGGTTTTTTACAGTTAAATCAAGAAAATTAAAGAAAACTTTCACACAAAGCATCAGAATAAGTCTGCGAATGATTTTCTTCATCAGAATCTACGTTTAAAGCTTAGTAATAATGTATTGAGATTTTCATCGGTGGCCAGGGATTTGGGTATTATGGTGGATGTTAATCTTGGCTTTAGATAGCATATTTCTATTTCCGTTAAAAAAGCCTATTTTTCTTTAGAGCAAATTTAGTCCTTTCGTAATTCGTAAGTGTTTACCAATTAGTGTACGTAAGAAACCATGTGACTCCCTAGTACTGAGTCCTTTTAATTTCTGTGATGTTGTTTACGGCCCTTGTTTTTATCGCTTTACTTCTTCTAGGATTCAAAAGGATCAGAATTCTTGTTTGCGCTTTGCATATTAATCATTTGTGACCTTAGAATTTCTGGGTTGGTGAATATGGAGAGTTGGCGTAGTTTCTTTCACAAGATTTTGAGTTTATAAGAGTCCACCAGATTTGTTTACACGTTTTACATTTCGAACGGACATTCACAATCTAAACCTACTCCAAGGTGTCTTCTTTCTAGTTCTTGTCATTCTAGTAATCGTTTCCGTCGATCTTTTATATATATGGCGTCATCTTATAATGATATTTTCGTTGAATGGAAAAGTTTTAAGTCCTTGCAATTTTCGTAAGCGTAGAAGGATGCATCCTCCTCATAGTTAACTCTCTTGACGTATTGGGTTTGGCCATGTACAACGCGTTTCATGAATAGAGCTTTAATTGTATAAATCTAAACTTTAATGTGTTCTTGGCACTTTGTGTTGCTGGGTCGAGTGAGTAGCGCCCTTTTAGTTGTAATTGTGGGTGTTGTTGGAACATTAATGTCTGACTTTTTAAGTCATTCATTGAATCAACACCATTTGCTTAGGTTCATTTGTAGTTCAGGTTTTATGAATGTTTTTCTTATTTCCGTTTTTAATTTTGTATATTAGAATTTACTTTTCAGTTTATTAAGCAATAAAGTATATTTGTTTGATTGATTGAATGAAGAATCACTTGACGGGATTTCTATTACTCACTAACTACTGTTTTTTTTTTCATATTTGGTATTTCTTTGTTTAGTTATAGTTTCAGTTTCCAGTTACTTGCAATAACTCTTCTATTTGTATCTTAGGAATAACCTAACACTTTATAAAATAAGTTTAAAGTGGTCTCTTTTAGTTCATTTCAAGTTAAAATAAAAAAAAAATGCTACACAATTTTTCATATTGCTATGAGAGACAAATGACCCTGCTGGTTTCTTATGGAAAATGGCTCCCAGCCGATCGTTCTAATACTCTATATTTGAATAGTTCTTGATGAGTAGTCAAAAAGTTATCACAGTCACAAAGCTGCAAAAATAATATTTATATAGATGTCAAAAGCTAGGAGTTATAGTAAAAGTGAAGAGTAGACCAAGCGTAGTACACTCGAAGAAGGGTTTTTGAGGTTGTTTATTCCGAATCTACAGCTCATTCAACTGAGCAGATGAGTTTCAAAGTCACCTCAAAGTCGAATGAAGATCATGGTGAGGCGAAACATCAACAGGTTGTTTGTGAAAAATTTATTTCGTTCGATATTTCTAAAACTTTGAATTCAAATAGTTGTTGATTGTAGACAAAAAGTTGATATTTGGTTTAAGATGAATTATTCTCGATATATGGCTGATGTATTTTATGATTGAAGGAAATACTTTACACAGCGGTAAATATGTGTGAATTATTTATGGCTAGTTTATGTGATTCATTTGATATTAAGTAAATTCTGCCTCTGATATCTGTTGGATCGTTAATCACTGTACAGTAGGATGTTAGTAATTACTATTCACGATTCTGTGCAGATCTGAGATTTTAGATAGTTCAGAAAACAAGTTCGAGTCACTCACAATTATGCGCTGTTCTGAGGTCTTGGATAGAGAAAGTAGTTAGTTCTAGTCACTGGTTACGATTCCACGTTGATCTAAGGTACTTGAATAGAACAGAGATGTAAGGTGGAACAATGCAGCTTAAAAACCATTTTTACCAATCCTTTTTTGCAGGTCATGTATGTGGACATTGTGGCACTCACCTGACTAATGTAATGTTTATTATCAGCGCAGATTGTGAGATTTTTCCTTATTTAACCATGACATGGCCTTAAAACTCCTCCACACAAGCGAGAATTTGGAATGACAATATTTTTCTATAGATTGTAAAGCTTCTCTTCGATTGTAAGACGCTATATCTCTTCTTCAGTTTTACTATAACGCATTGCTTTTGGCGTCTATATCTCGGAAAATATTATTTTCTCAGCTATGTGACTATGACAGCTTTTTGTTTACTTACGGCTGTGATCCATTTTCCACAAGGAACCAGCGGGTTTCTTTCATAATTTATTTCACTTACGTATCCATTAACATTTTTTAATTATTGGAGGATTAAAAAAACGAGAAATCTCTAATACAGATTACTATTTTTTTGTATTTTGTTTTAGATATCCAATGGTCTTTGCAACATCGAAAATCAAATACAAGGTTTTTGGAAGCAATTATCGGAAGTGGAACTTACTAAAACAATTAATATAAGAAATGTCGGTGGTTATGATGAAAAAATACTATTAGATTCAAATTCTAAAACAATTTCGCCTCAAAATAAACCAAAAATTAAACCAAGAACTAAATTAACTAAACCAACTGCAATTTCATCCAGAGATTTAAAGAAGGAAACTCATTCTGCTCAAAGAGTCAAAACAGAATTAGAGCAAGTTTTAAAAAAATCTGATAATCTACCTGAATCTAAATTTAAACCTAATCTTGAATCTGAAACGGAACTGAACTCTTTTTCCACTGCAACTAAAAAAATGTACGATACGAGCAGTGACGATATAACGGAGTCTGAAAATTTTTTAGATGAGAAGGAACCTACTTTAAAAGAAAGCTCAAGCTTAGAAGATCGACCTAACACCAATATCTTTACAGTTAAAGAATATAAAGGTAAGAATTCACATTTAAGAACATTGTTTTTACATGTTTATGCAAAGAACTTATTACAAACTGAAATTATTACATACTAGCTGACCCGGCGAACTTCGTACCGCCTACTGATGTTTTTTTTACCATTTTTCCAAATTTTTACGGTTTTGTAAATTATCGATTAGATTATATTATATATTAACTGCGCCACCTTATGGTGGCGTCATAGTACTTAATTACGCCAGGATTGCTAATGTAAATTTGTACCATCTCAACTGCGCCACCTTACGGTGGCGTCATAATACTTAATTTAGTAAGAATCACTTTTTTGAGATTTTTTGACAAACAATTTTTTTATTTTTCGTAAAAAATAAAAAATAATTTTTTTAATAAAAAGTATTCTATTTTACTTCTAATACCTCCAAGAATATATGTACAAAGTTTCATGATGATCGGTTGATTAGTTTTCGCGTGAAAGCGTAACAAACAAACTTACATTCACATTTATATATTAAGTAGGGATAGGGATTATACATAAACCGAATGGGTTTGTCTACATTTACATTTAAAAGGTTCTATTTCGTTTATATTAGAGATTTTTACAATTCTTGATATTTGGGAACTTAACGTAAAAATTGTAAAAAATGTTTGCTCGGAAATATTGTATCACAATGAAACTCAGGATTTATATCAACAAAATATTTAGGTAAGATTTGTGTCTGAAAGTTCTAACGGTGGCGTCGTCTAAGCGGCTATATGCAAAACTAAAAAGGCAACCCTCGTACCTATATTGTGTAACCCTAATTTACCCTAGGCTAGCTCCTGGGTTCGTGGCTTCCCTCTGAGTTTTATCAGTTTTCCCCAAACAATTAATTCTGGGCGCCAAGTACAGACAAACAAATAATACGCAAAAAATCAGTTTAAGATGATTTATTAAATCAAGATTTCAAGAATTTTGTTAAAATATTTGAAATTCTTTAGTTTTCCAGGACTTCTTTTCCAGAGGAGTTTTGAATATTCTCTTCAGGATTTCATTCCTTCAAATAATTCTGGGATGGTACGGCTATCTCTTATATAAATCTTTCTATTCTCAATCCCAGGAAGGTAGGTTTTTGTCTTCGTACGATTTTCAATTACAGCAACAAAATGGCGGACGGCTTGTCACGTTCTCAAATTTATTAGATATTTCTCTAATAGGGCCCTTCTGGATTTGGCAATAACCCTAATAATGAAATTATAATCAAAACTCCAACCTTTAATAATTAACAATCAAGTAAATTCGCTATCTGGTTCTCCGTATTAACGAGAAAAAATTAATTATATTCACATGTTTAAATACTCACAAAAAACCGACTTTTACGATAGCGATTAACTTAAAATTAATGTGTTAGTAATAAATTAAAATAACAAATTCACCGCGATTTGGACAATTTAATAAAAATAAAATTTAAAACTGAAGCTAAAGAATAACTTACTATTTGAAGGGCACCGGTCAGATGAAGAATCAGCGAGTAAATGAACGAACAGATATAATATACGAATAAGGAAACCGACAGATAACCGATCGATTCGTTCCCACTTAATAATAGTAATCGGGCGCAAAATCATAAAATAAATATTTATCCATAATCAGGTGGATTTCGGCACAAAACTGACTCTGACCGTTACAATTGCTTATGCTAATTGTATAAAAAGCAAATTAATTCGTTTAAACTTGAAGACTTGCATAAATTTAATGAACACATATATTTTATTAGAGCCAAAGGTAACTGGAAGGAATGTAGTTAATATAAAAAAGAAGTCAATTAGTCACAATACTAAAGATATTGAGAAATTGAAACAAAAAATACGCAGCCAGTTTAATGGACTAGTTGATGCCAGTTTACAAGAAATAGGAATTAGTCCGCGTTGGAAAGGAATACCTAAAAAAACTTTTGAAAAGGCAATGGAGATCTTAAATCATCAAGCTGCATTAAATCAAAAGGTATAATTGGTTAGTATATTAGTAGAATAAAAATATGTAATTTAAGAAAATTGCAGACCCATCCAGAATATGGCACTTTAAAAAAAAGTATTGAAAAATCCTTAAAAAACAATAAAATAGGGAAAAAAGGCAAACGAAAATCTCATAAAGCTGTTATAGTAAATTCAAGTATTCCAAATCAGCCTAAACAGAATGTTATAAAATTTCAAATTAGAAAACATCATTTACCGGAGTAAGTATTTTATCAATAATAGGCATTTTAGATAATTTTTATTATTCGTAATGAGTAGTCTACTTATTGATAGAGGAATCTTTTATCACTAAAACTTAATCTATTTTTGTTTTGATACGAGTTAATTAATATAATAATATAATATACATCGGCACGAAAAACGGGTACTTTAAAATTTTGACCAACTTTAAAGCTTGATAACAAGTTGTAGCTAAATTAGTCGCTTTTATAACCTCCTCTTATACGAGGAGAACAAAATATTGTCTTTTGGCTTAAGTTTAAAACACTCTGTAGAGTCATTTAACAGGGTACGAAATTTAAAAAGTATGTAATCGTCAAGACTCCTTTTTCTCTCTCTATAGATTGTTCTTTGTTTCAATTCGATATCTTATTTTTTATTGGAGATACACAGTCTTTAATAAAACGCTAACTATTTAAAGTCATTTAATTTGAATCAGAAAATCAAACCTAACTTAATTAAACAGTAACACATAATAATAAATTCGAAGCAAAATTTAATACCTGGTATTACTTTCTCGAGCTCGACAGCATATCCCATAGGTGTTCGATGTAATTTAGATCTGGGCTCTGCGGTAGCCGTTCCATCTGGGCAATGTTAAAATTCTCTGACTATCAGAGCTTTATGAGGAGGCTCGTTATCGTGCATTAGAAGGAAATTATACCAAATCTGCGTGTGGAACAACATAACCTGCTAACATTTCATTTATGTACTTTACAGAATTTGTAGCTCCCTTAGGAACAAGATATAAACCTGTACGTATTTCCATAAAAATGAAAACCCACACCATAATTGAACCCCCTTGAAAACTTACCCTAGGACGAAATATACATTCAGCATAACACTCACCTCTTCGACGCCTTACCCTTTTTCGGCTATTTGGAGATTTTAAGCAATATCTTGCTTCGTTCGTAAATAACACATGCCTCCAATCATTTTCAGTCCAAGTTTTCTGATTTCTAGCAAATCGCAGCAGGGTGGCACCTTCATCTCTCTACTAAGTTCTGGTTTTGTAGTAGGTCTCCTCGATATCAGATTTGCTGCACTTAATCTTCGCCTAAGAGTTCGTTCACTTAAGACTTCACTTTTCTCTACAGCTTGTTTTTTGTTTCATCTCGATATCTTGTTTTTTATTGGATATACATATATATAGTTTAAAGGAATCGTTAACAATTTAAAGTAATTTTTATTTCCAGCGTCCTTTTACAGATTTTTTTTTACAGAGGGCCAGGCTTAGGTGTAGTCCATGGGATTGCATCGCAGCTAGTACAGCTTATTGTGCACCCTCATTCACAGGTCCTCATTCTCCGTCAAATCCCAGGTTCTTAATGAACCAAGAGATCCTTTTGACTATGGTTGCCCGTTCTTCCCTTTGATCTCCATTCGGTAGGCTAAGGGATCTCACACGCAGACCTTGCAGGGCTGGGCACATGAATATCAGGCTGTTTCCTCCTCCTCACCGCATTTTCTACATAGGAGGTTTTCAACCTGAATTCCCATCTTATGTAGATGTCCGCGGAATACCCAGTGGCCGCTGATGAAGCCAACCACTTTCCGCAGGGTCTTCCTCCTCAGCCCAAGGGCATCTGCCGCTATAGCACCAGTAGGTGTCTGCAGCGTTCTCTTTGACTGTATTTTACCTTCTGTTCTTTCGATGTTCTATGCCCATCCACTGGCGAACAGCTCTTCGTGCTGTGTTGTAAGCAATACCACACGTCGGCTCTGGGCCAATGAGCGGGCTTTCAGCTCCTTTGTTTGCCCACTTGTCTGCTCCCTCATTGCCAGCGATACCTTTGTACCCCGGAACCCAACTAAGGATAACCTTGTTGTACTCTCCCAGGGTTTTTATGGCCTGATGACAGTCCCATACTGCTTTAGAGGTAAAGTCAAAACTGTCAAGTGCCATTAGCGCTGCTCTACTATCCGAGTTTATGTATATGGTGTGGCCTGTCATACCACGCTCCAAACACACTCTTGCACACTCTGATAGGGCAACAACTTCAGCCTGGAAAACAGTAGCCAGTTTACCCAGGCTTACGCAAAACTGCGCCTTGGGTCTGACTCCATATATTCCCGCCCCAGTGCCTGTTGGCTTTTTCGAGCCATCCGTATACCAAGTGATCCCTCTTTTCATATATTCAGGTTCACCTTTCTCCCAGACAGCTCTGTCAATAATATTGACATTGTATGGCTTTTCTAGATCTGTGATCTTCACCATCCTGTCTGGTAGCATTTCCAAGGTGTCCATCTGTACAGTGTCCACAATCCTTGTATGCCCACTGGAGGCATTGCCACTGCAACCCATTCTGTAAGCTGCCATCCTTGCCTCCCCTTTCACAATGATGTCGAGAGGTGGGAGGTTTAGCACTACTTCCAGGGTTGCAGTTGGAGTACCTCTCATGGCTCCTGTGATAATCTTATAATAATATTTAACATATATTTGGAATATTGTTGTTTTGGCTAACGACATTCGTAAAACATGATTCTGTTCATTGTCAATTACTTGGACAAAGATGGTTTTAAGTCCAGGCCTGTGGCGGCGATTATTGCTTTAATTCAAGATGATAGAGATCAAAGTTATGTTGCCAATAGATTTATGTGTACAGTGCAGCGTGTTTACACTCGTTTATTTTTCAAGACAGGCTCATGCACAAAAAGTGCAGAAACAAGCCCTCGTATGAGGACTTCCAATCGAAATAATCGTTTTATTGTAAATTTGTCATTAAAAAATCGTCATTTATCAGCAGTACAAATACGTAATCAATTACAGTATGTAAGGGCCGTAAATCTTAAACGAGGGTTAATTGCAGCAAATCTGATATTATAGAGCATCGTGTCACCTGGTTGCGATTTTCTAGAAATCGTCAAAATTGGACTGAAAATGATTGTATTTATCGACGAATAAAGATATTGCTTAAGATCTTTAAATGTTCGAGAAAGGGTATGGCGTCGAACATGTGAGCATTATGCTAAATTTATATTTAATCCTAGCGTAAGCCTTTAAGTTATGGTGTGGCTCGGCATTTCTTGTTCCACACGCAGAGTTGGTAGGAGCTAATTTTCTTGTATTGCACGGTAACGCGCGTCCTTATACAACTCTGATAGTGAGAGAATACTTAAATAATGAAATAATGGTACCATCGCTCAGATGGAATGACCAACGCAGAGTCCAGATCTAAATTCTATAGAACACGTCTGGGATATACTTAGTAGATCAATTCGAAGACTTGAACCTGTATCCGGAACTGTAGAAGAATTGCGACGAGCACTCCTGGAGCAATGCCCTGGAGAGTAGAAGCCATTTAATGGAAAGCTTGCCGAGAAGAAAAAATGCTGTCATCCAAGCTCGAGGGGATAATACACGGTATTAATTTTAGCTTCGTTTTTTAATACTGTAACGTTTATTTATTTTCACAGTTTATTATTTAATTTATTTGTACAACTAATACACTTAATTTATGTTATAACACAATTTATTTACAATATACTAACTTATATGAACACTGAACACTGATTTATATAAACACTTATTTACTTATACTCAACTCAAAAACTAAACTAAACTCTATTTCAAAATAAAAGTCTATTTATATGCGCATCGATGCTTCGAGTAATTGCTCGATTACTCGCGTAGAGATCTTTCTAGTCCCGGTTCTCGTACAATCGGGAACATTCTCAGCCATTCGACGCGTTGCCTGTTTCTCTGATGATGCTTACGGCGTACAGAGGCGGACTCGCCCATATTGCCAACAAGGACAGAGCCGGAGTCGCATTACATTGCCCCCTCCTTAAGAGATAGTTCCTCCTAGAACTTTTTTTAGAGCTGGATGGGAATGATTGTATCTGCATTCGGATCCTCTTCTACAATTTCCAGTTGTATAAAAAAAACAGGGGACGGTCTTCGTTGTAAACTGGACACTGGGCGAATGGCTGCAAACCAATACTTGGACTTCGGTATCTTGAAAGATTACTTCCACCATGTTTCGAATGACCCTCCAGTCTAACTCCTTACACTCGATCTTTGGCATTGCTATATTCTGTATATTGGACTCCAGTACGTGTTCCCTCAGGCTAAGTAAAGATTCCCATACATCTTGATAAGTGGGTCGGTCGTGATAGGTGTTCTTTGTCACTAGATAGAAGAGGTAACGTGATCCATCTTGGAGTCTCAAAGCTTTTCCGGGGGCTGGCAATTGGCTTTTCAGTTCTGATAGTCGACCAAACTTTTTTCGGAAAACGGACGCTAATCCTCGGGCGTCGCTGATACTGGCAGGAATATTATGGACCAACGAGCAGTCATTTGGAAGCGTGAACAGGTCTTGATGTTTCTCAATGGTTACGCCAAATCTTGCTTTCCCGGTACCCCCATAAGCACCCATAAACTCATCGAAGGCAAAATCAGGAGTCTCTTGGAGTCGATTTACATCTTCTTCTTGGTTATGATCTCCTTCAAACGGTGCCAGCCGGTTTCCATGTACTACTTTCGGTTTTCCATTTGGAATCTTACTTATTCGGTATATGACATTATTGATTCTTGTCCTAACGATGTATGGACCTTCCCAAGACGTTTGTAGATTCGGCTAGTAACCCTTCTGTCTTCTTGGGTTATGAAGCCAGACTTTATCTCCTTCTTCGAAACATCCTTCCGTGGCTTGAGTATCATACCGTTTCTTCATTCTATCACTGGCAATTTGAAGATGTGAGCGAACCAGTTCATGCATATCGTCCATTTTCCTTCGTAACTGGATCACATAATCTTCTCCAGCTATATCTTCTCCAGGTCGGCATCCAAACTCAAGGTCGCATGGTAACCTCATCTCTCGTCCGAACAAGACCTTTGCTGGTGTTTGGCCTGTTGTTTCATTAACTGCGGATCGGTAAGGCATCGCGAAGAGCGAAAGGTATTGATCCCAATTCCGCTGGTGGTTGGATACTACTTTTGACAGATACTTTCCAATGGTCTTATTCATTCTTTCTACCATTCCATCTGATTGTGGATGTAATGCTGTAGTTCTTGTTTTCTTCATTCCTAGAGTATCGCAAATTCCTTGGAAAAGCTGGCTTTCGAAATTTCTACCTTGGTCGCTATGAATCTCCAAGGGTACTCCAAATCGACTGATAAATTCTCTTATTAGGACATCTGCAACAGTTGTGGCCTCTTGATTTGGAATGGCGTAGACTTCTACCCACTTCGTGAAATAATCCATAACCATCAACATGTACTTATTTCCATTCTCAGTCGTCGGAAATGGTCCAGCAATGTCTAAAGCAATCCTCTCGAATGGGCTACCGACGTTGTATTGTTTCATGGGAGCTTTCCTTTTTCGCTGCGGTCCATTACTCGCAGCACAGATGGTACACTTCTTACACCAGCTCTTCACATCATCGGAACTATTCATCCAATAAAACCTTTCCCGTACTCGTTGAAGGGTTTTCTTAACACCGAGATGACCTCCTGATGGACTGTCATGTAACTGTCGGAGTACGTCAGCCACTCTAGTTTTTGGAATAACTAACTGCTTTCTGATTTCTGAACCATCATCATTCTCGAGTACTCGTTTCAATAAGTCTTCTTCCAGGATGAAAGAGTTCCACTGAGCCCAATAGGATTTAAGTACTGGACAGAATTTTGACACTTCTTGCCAAGTAGGTCGTCGATCTTCTCTCTTCCATTGGCGCATTTTCTTTAAAACAGGATCATTTTCTTGTTCCTCTCTAATTTTAGTCGGTGCCCAGTAATCGTTAACTACAGTTGTTCGTAGTATAGCAGTTTCTTTGGATTCTGTCTTGTTGCAATGGGAGCAATCTGCTGGGCACGGTCTTCTGGAAAGAGAATCGGCGTTTCTATGGCTTACTCCAGCTCGATTTGCATTGGCCACTGGACGTTTACATGATTTGATGAAGTGTCCCATTTCGCCACAATTGTAACACACGCGGGGCCTCTTCTTTTTGTTTTCAGCAAAGTTCTTCATCATGTTAACTAATTGGTCCAATTTATTTTCGTCTTCTTCGTCTTTTACAGACCTTACTTTACTGTATCCCCCACAAGCCTTCGAAGCCGCTTCATACTCAAGCGCAGCGGACAAGACATCGACTAAAGTTTTGTGACGGGCTAAACGAAGAGTCTTGTTCATTTCAGGATCACGGAGCCCATCAAGAAATGCTTCTACTGCTAAACATTCTATCATTCCTTCATCAGCTGCAGGATAGGCAAATCTGACCAACCTGGCAATATCTACTTCATATTCCTGAAGGGTCTCTTCTCGCTTCTGTTTTCGTATCTTTAACTGTGACCGGTGCAAATTCTCCAGATGTTCATGACCATATCGCATGTTTAATCTCTTCTTAAGTTGTTCAAAGTCATCCGTCTCTTCCACCGGTATAGTCTGAAGAACGTCGCAAGCATCTCCTCTAAGAGCGATCGTGAGATTTACAGCCTTTTCTTTTTCTGACCATCCGTTCGCTCGTGCAGCTGTTTCAAACTGTTTAAGGTAATTTTCCCATGACATTTTTCCATCAAAGGTTGGGGCTTTAATGCGGACCGAACTTTCACTGCTTTCCAGTTTTGGTTTTTGTTCCACTTTACAGCTTGTCTTTTCTTCATCATTTTTCTCTTTTGATTCTTCCACACTAATCCTTTTCCCCTTTCCCATTTCTTCCATTTTTCGTTCAATCTCTTTAATTTTGGTTTGGATTTTGTCTTCTACTACCGAAATTTCCTCTTTAATTTGGTTTTCTAGACCATCTTTTAATGACGTGATTTTATTATTTATGTCTGTAGAGATTTCACTCTTCATGGATGTCATGTCAGCAGAAATTTTATCTTCCATTGAGGTAATTTTACTATTTATGTCTGTAGAAATTTCGTTCTTCATGGATGTCATCTCAAAAGAAACTTTATTTTCTAAAGAAGAAATTTCAGAAGAAATGTCTGTTTTCAGAGAAGACATTTCAGTAGAAATATTTTTTATAGAAGACATCAATGATGAAGTATCGTCAGCAAATAAAAACTCCTCCGGGTCTAATCCTTGATCAACTATCGCTTGTCTAAGTCGCTCCACCAACTCCGACTTCTTTCCTGTAGTGTCCAATTCACGGTCTTCAAGTTCCCGACGCAAGTCTGCCACTTTTAAATCACAAAGTTTTTTCGACATTTTTCTACACTATTTATTTACACTATCCCACTTCTGACACCAATGTAACGTTTATTTATTTTCACAGTTTATTATTTAATTTATTTATACAACTAATACACTTAATTTATGTTATAACACAATTTATTTACAATATACTAACTTATATGAACACTGAACACTGATTTATATAAACACTTATTTACTTATACTCAACTCAAAAACTAAACTAAACTCTATTTCAAAATAAAAGTCTATTTATATGCGCATCGATGCTTCGAGTAATTGCTCGATTACTCGCGTAGAGATCTTTCTAGTCCCGGTTCTCGTACAATCGGGAACATTCTCAGCCATTCGACGCGTTGCCTGTTTCTCTGATGATGCTTACGGCGTACAGAGGCGGACTCGCCCATATTGCCAACAAGGACAGAGCCGGAGTCGCATTACAATACTATGTGTTATTGTTGAATTAAGCTAGGTTTGTTTTTATGATTCAAATTAAATTACTTTATATTGTTAGCGTTTACTTGAAGACTGTGTTGCTCTAATAAATATAAAGATATCGAATTGAAAAAACAACTAAAATCGGTCAAAAAGAAAAAAAAAGTTATCAAACTGTAAAATTGGTCAAAATTTCAAAGTGTCTGTTTCTTGTGCCGGTGAGTGTAGTTCCTTATAGTAGTCTTTTTTATCGTATTTTAATATTTAGAGTAACTGAAAAGATATTTGGTGAAATTTATCACTGTTTAATAACGTTTTATTTTTTAGGACCAAGACAGACCCACCACTAAAGATAAACCGTTCTCTTTATGACACCGAAAGTGAAATAGATATAAAAAATTATTTACCATCCAAATTCGATCAGGCAAAAGCACATACTGCTGTTATCGAAGAACTGCAATACAAATTTTCACAAAAATCGACAAATTTAGATTTAGATAAAAAAGACAATACGGATTCAGATTTGAATTCTTTGATTCTTCCAAATGATATTGATGATATTGATAAAAAAAATATTGAAATGAAAAGTGCTTTAAAGAATTATACATCTGAAGGAGGTTTAGTGAAGAAAAAAGTATTTTTTGATGTTGTAGAAAATAAAGAGGATAAATTAGATGACGCAATGAAAACAGAATCTATAGATGATGATTCGAAAGAAAAAGTTCCACAGCGGGAATATGGAGAGAGTAGTTTTTCAGACTTTGAAATTACTTAATAAAGCTTTGAATCTTCCATTTTGATATATCCTATTTGATTCCAGGCAAATTAAGATTAATGTTGTTCATTTAATACCATGAATGATTATGTTGATCGCTTACATATACTTCTTATGCAACTGATGTATATATTTTTTTGTTATAATAAACAAAGGTTTTAATCAAATATTTCTATCTTTAATAGTATTGAACTAACTTTTTAAATATTACTTGGTTGAAAACGGACCAGCGGAACGTTAAAATTTGGGTAAAATTTAATAGGTTGCCAATCGAGTTAAAAAAATTCGAAAAGAGGTTGACCTTAAAGGCCATCCTTGCAACTTCCCGCTAGTTTTAACCGCAAAGCTATAGTAACGTGACGTATTTTGACGTTTTTGACTTTTTTTGAAATAATTAAAAAGCCATAACTTTTTAACGCCCTATTCGATTTTGATGTTCAAGATGGCATTCGACGCAGTTTTTTGAGACCTAAAAACGTTACCGGGAGTGCAAAATAGGTTACGTAGTCAAAAAAAGTTATTGAAAAAAAAACACTTTTTTTGAAATTTTTCGACAACGATATCTCACGAACGAATCAACCGATTTTAATTTGCAAAACGGCATTCGACGTGGCTTTTTGAACTTGAGAGCTGATTAGGTTATGAAATTGATCGATACAATAGCCAAAAAGATATGCCCAAAAAACATCATTTTTACCAATTGTTTTTTTCGGTTATTTTGAAATTTCTCGAAATCTACCGGCTCGAATCGGTTTAAACTTACAGGGAATCTAAGTTAGATGGAACTCTTTAGAATGCTTTTTATTTCATTCCGATCGGTCAAGCCGTTTAAAAGTTATAAGAGGTTTACATACATCCACACACACACACATCCACACGTACATACAGACATACAGACACCCTCATAAAAATAGTCAGGGGAGGTTCCTAAGACCTCAAAACGTTGAGATCCGATGAAAACTCGATTTTCGAAAAACGGGGTGAAACCAATAACTTCCCGATTTTAAAAAAAATTTTTAATTTTTTTTAGCGGGAAGTTAAAAATATATAAGTTATATACTTACAATTAACAATTGGTATACCCTGAAACGAGGACAACAGAGGTTGGATTAAATATTCAAGGGTAATATAGCAAGACCTTGATTATAGTCGGCTATTTTTGTGGTATCTAGATTTCGAGAATATTTTTAGTATCAATTTGTTGAGACATAATTTGACGTTAATAACCTGATTAAAGCCCGAGAGCTTTAGCTCAAGGGCTTTAATCTTTGATTATTAATGTCAAATTATGTCGAAACAAATTGTAAAATTTTCGAGAAATTTAGCAACAACAAAAATAGCAGACTATTAATCAAGGTCGTGTTATATTTAGGAAGATTATTTCCTGAGCCGTTGTTAAACTGACAAATATTTGACATTTATATTTGACGTGACTATTTCTCTAGAGAAATAGTCGCTGATATTGTTCTAGTGCAATAGTCGCTGATATTTGATTCTGATTGGTCCAATTTCAAATTTTTTTAACATTCTATTGGTTTATTTGAATCGAAGGAAATAATCACAAAAATCGCTAGATTTAGATAAATTTTGATAAATAAAAAACATTCAGATTCTTCCAAATGATATTGATGATAATGATAAAACAATATGAAATGAAAAGTGCTTTGAAGAATTATACCTCTTAAGGAGGTTAAGTAAAAAAAATATGTTCTAATGTTGAAGTCAATACAAAGCATAAATTAGATGACGCAATGAAAGCAGAATCGATGGATCTTGATTCGAAACAAAAAGTTCCACAGCAGAAATATGGAGAGAGTAGTTTTTCAGACTTTGACATTTTAAAGCATCTCATTTTATTCCAGGCAACATAATAGACCGGGAGGCAGTGACACGATTTTGGACTGATTTTCCTATCATTGGTAGACTGCACATGTGATGTTCAGATATGGTAAAGTATGAAAGTCCCAAGTCGGCCGCGCACCAGGACGGCTGCACTTGACAGGAAAATTTCAAAATCCGGAAAATCTAGGAACAATGGACTGATTTTCCTGTTAATAAAATTTATCAGACATGTTATTTATAATATACAGAAAACAAAATATGGAAGCTGCCAATCGCAATTTACGTATCTTTGAAGCTGCCACCCCTCCCAACATGATAAATAGTCCGAAAAATGGACTGATTTTCCTACGGCTGAAACTTTGGAGTATTGTTATTTAATATGTATACAAACATAAAATAACAAGCTGCCAAGGTTTTAGCACGCAAAAAAGTAGCTGCCAAGATGATAAAGTCATAATGCGCCGCAAATACGTTGTAGTTCATCTTTAATCGCCTGGCAGGCAGTCTTGGATCTATGCGATTATTATTATTATTATTGAAGTTTTATAAACTTGAATAGGTATACCATATAATTTACTGGGTGTGACTTTAACCCGTCATTTTACCGTAAAGGAAAAAAACGTTCTTTCAACATTTTAGAAAAATCTGAAAAATATATCGATGCATTTTTGACCTAAGCGATTTCAATATAAATATTGAAGATTTTTTCCAAACAATTCAAAATTACCTTTGTAAAATTTATGGTTTTGACAAATTAAATAATGTGGACTCTGCACGAGTATGTGCTTTTAACAAAGCATTTCCGCTTGGATTTTCGGGTCAATTTCCTTCAGTAAAAAAAATATTGATGGAGCGACATTGCCACCCTGTCAAACAGAAGTATTCCAGCATACAAGGAGAGCACGATTCATTTCACATTTATGGAGACGCTCTCATCTTCCTGTGCCAGTACAGATTTCTCCAATTGACTATGGCTGGGATTTGGCCCATAACAAATATATATTCAAATGGTTTGAAGGTGATCAGATTCCGCAATCCATTGACGAAATTACTTTAGAGTCTGCGATGAATGATGCTGAAGATTCACAACTTGAAGGTAAATAAAATACCATGATTTAAATATTAATTTGTTATGATGTTTTTATAAATTGATTAATGTAATTACTACATTTTATTATTTCATTACAGATGATGAATCGAGGCATATAGATGATTATAAGGACGAAGATGAAGATGAATATGATATTCACTACTCGGATGATGATATTTGCGAGTGTAATTATGCAGATACCGAAGACAATTTTTAATCGCGACTTCTTCTTCTTTAGGTGCCTTCTTCATTACTGAAGGTTGGTGACAATATCAGTTATCTCTTCTCTGTTCATTGCTGCTCTCAATAAGGTGTGTGTGTCCAATCCTGTCCACTTTCGAACATTTTTGAGCCATGAACACTTTCGTCTTCCAGGACCCCTTCGGCCTTCTATCTTTCCTTCCATAAGCAGTCTCCAAAGTTGGTATTTCGTTCCTCTGTATATATATATATATGTCCTAGATAACTGGTTTTCCGTCGTTTCACTCCTTGCAACCTATTTTTTAGGGATTGGTATTAATACCGATGTTTTCCATTCTGGGGAGAAATTTCCTGTTCTGTAGATTCTGTTAATCAAGTTAATTAATAATTGAATATTTTCTTGGTCTAATAATTTTAACATTTCTATGTAAACGTTATCCGACCCTATAGATTTTCCGATCTTAGCTGATTTTAAGGCTGCATTTACTTCTGATGTTAAAATATTTAGTGTTGGTTCATTGTTATATTCTATTTGAGTTACTATGCATCAATAATATGTATGTTTTTTTTCTTTATATTTTTTTATATTTAGTTTTGTTGCATTCATGATATAATTTCTCGTTCTCTTAAGGTAGCATGCAGAGATTAATATTATAACGCTAAAATTGTAATTGTAAATATAGAATAATATAGATCTATTATATGGTATTCCTATTCAAGTTTATAAAAGTTCAACAATAATAATATTCGCATAGATCCAAGACAGCCGACCAGGCGATTAAAGATGAAGAGCATCTACAACGTATTTGCGGCGCGTTATGACTTTATCAGCTTGGCAGCTACCTTTTTCCGTGCCAAAACCTTGGCAGCTTGTTATTTTATGTTTGTATACATATTAAATAACAATACTCCACAGTTTCAGCCGTAGGAAAATTAGTCAATTTTTCGGACTATTTATCATGTTGGGAGGGGTGGCAGCTTCAAAGATACGTAAATTGGATTGGCAGCTTCCATATTTTATTTTCTGTATTTTATAAATAACATGTCTGATAAATTTTATTAACAGGAAAATCAGTCCATCGTTCGCAGATTTTTCCAATACCTGCCACCCCCTTTGCCGCGTCTGTCGGTTGGCAGCTTTCTATTTTCACCACTTATACTAACAGTAGAATTGAAAAAACATAGTGTAAAACGTAATGACGATCAGTCCACAAATTGTCACTGCCTCCCGGACTATAAGATAAATGTTGCTCATACTATGAATGATTACGTAGATTTATTACATATACTTCTTATGCATGTATAAAAAAAATATGTAGGTATGCATGTATTTACGAATGTTAAGTTTTGGGTAAAATTTAATTGGTTGCCAATTGAGTTAAAAAAATATATGTCACTTACAATTAACAATTGGTATACCCTTAAAAGAAGAAACTCTACAACAGGGCTTGGATTAAATATTTTGTAAAACATAATTGTAAATTTCAATTTCAACAATTGGTGGTGGTAAGGTGGTCCACTGATTTGCTTCTATCAATCACTTATATGAACGAGCAAGCATTCTTAAGGGAATGTTTACCAACTCTTTTAAATACTTTATGGTACCCGACTATAGGTAACCAATAACACAGGAAGTTACATGGAAAGCAGGAAGTAAGAGATGTAGAACTAACATCACTAATGTACACTGCATACATACTTGTTGGTACTCAATAGTTTCTTCGGCTATAATTCTAAAACGCTGGAGATATTTTATTTATATTTAGTTTTTCTTTTGTATCATGTAGAGCTTGTAAACTTTAGTATTTGTTTTAATACTATTTAAAAAATATTTTATGTGTACAAACTTTTAAAGAAAAAAAAAATGATCGACTTTTTGGTTTTACTTTAATTTATTCTGTCCACGGTTCAAATTGTTTTTATTGCCATTTTGCACAAAAGTAAGTTATTAGATAATGTGTAAAAATTTCTGAAAATAGAACGATCGGTATCGATTCCTATATCGAGCTTAGTTCAGTGTATGGAGGATTTAAAAAAGTATATATGTAATCTGATTCTCGAAAATGGCTCCAACGATTTTTACGAAATTTAGTATTCAGTATTTAGTATATACTTTTAATTATTCTAAATTAATATTATCAATAGGGCAGTGGATTAATAGTCTACGTTTTGTTTTCACCCCATCAATAAGTGAAAACGTAGAAATTGTTTTTTGTCTGTCCGTCCGTCTGTCTGTAAACACATGTTCTATGGTATTACAAAAGCTAATGTCTGTTTTATGAATAAACGTCAGCTTGAATTGGATATGAAAGCATCGATTTAACTGGTTTAATTTGATGAATTGTACAATAGTAAATTCTCACAATTTTTATTTTATTTCTTTCAATTTAAAAACTCGGCGTGTCCATTTTTATCTTAAGTTTATATATAAAGTGTTTAATGATAAAATTAATTGTCGGGATATTCTTCAGTTTTTTACATCAATTTTTCACAACCCAATGTACTCTACACGTCGAAACTATATTTTTTATGTACCAATTAGTCGTAAAAATTAGTTTTACCTTTCACCATTACAGCGTATTCTGATGCATTCAGATAAATCTTTGTATAGTATAAATAATTCGTGTCCATTTTAGAAGTTAAAAGGCAATGTACAGTCAAAAAAAAATAACATCGTATAAACTCTTCATCTTTTCAATGTTATCAATCAAAATCTAAAAATATTTGTTGCGAAAATATATATGTCGTGTGTACATAATATCAACTAAAATTTGTGTAAAGTATAAGGTTAACACAGACCAAAAAATAAATACTTCTCTGAACTTCTCAAATTTTTTTTTTAATTTTTGTTTAAACAATTCGATTGTCCGTCATTTGTCCGTCAATGTTCGGTATAATTTTTGAAGTTATACTTCTATTCATGCACTCGGCGAAAAAATATTGTGTAGAGTTAAATGTAATGGTGTGAGTAAGAGAGAGACATAAACACTTATAAGGTATATTGGTCGGTAAAAACAAAGGTGAAATATTTATCACATGTTATTAGTCATAACTATAAGTCCTTTGAAAACCGTTTCAAGATTCCGTTCATTAAAAAGGGATAGGTATACAAAAAACAGTCTGAACTAATGTATTGAAACACTTATGGGGACTTTTACACAATTTATTTACAAAATTGTTAAGATACACTGAACTCTGCTGGATAACGTCTAACTACTTGACAATACAATGAACTCTTGTGAATACTTGAACTTGAACTGACGTTAACTGCCCATGCATCCCGTTATATACAACTTTATTTAATCTAGTTAGTGTCTTTAGATCTTTCTAGAATTTTCTAGAAACATTATTTAATCTAGTCAGTGTGTTTAGAAGTTTCTAGAATTTTCTAGAAACATTATTTAAAATGGTCAGTTGATTTTTAGAAACTTCTAAAAATCAACTGTCAATAACAATCTTTCAAATTAAGGTCCCTTCCTTTACGGTTATCCCGTTACAGTATGAATATCATAGTGACGGACCACATGATTATTTGACACACGAAGACTAGATACCAGGAGTCTACACGGTATAGGCTTTTCCATAATATTTCTGGTCTCAATAATCAACCCACTGGCGGCGCGAGGAACCATAAGAACTTATAGAGCCTTATAAGAACTGATGTTTATGACATTTATGACATTTAAATTTCGCGAAATTAAATTCAAATTTATTTATTTAAAATTATTTGTCATAAAAGCCGTCAATACTAACAAAACTTCCCGCGTAAGGATTTAAACGAGTATATTAGGAACACGAGCGCACTCTACCTGCAATAGTTCTGTCCCCTAAATTGAGACCATTTTTTTAACATTACGTTTAAACTCCTGGTATCTATACTTCGTGATTTGACAGATTATTTTATAATTCTGTCACGTAAGTCTACATATAAAGTTTAGCATATATTATATTGATAATAATATTCAGCAATGAGTATTGTATTGTAGTCTAAAGTAACGTCACATGGTTGCAGTATATTCTGCTGCATGCTTTTACGGTTGTTGGCTGCATAAATAGAGTTTTTACGAATAGTCGAGGAAATAAAGCACTAAAACCTCCGAATTTCGTAACGTAAGATAGATAGGAATGCTTTCTTTGCATTGGATTTGTTAGAGTATCAGGAAATTTGTCGCTATTTTTTGTAATGTAAAAATGGGAAATTGCATTTCTGCATTCGAAAAGTGCGTTCCGAACAGACAGAGAAAACTTACAACTCGGTAAGTATTGCTGAAAATAGGTTCAATTTATATATTCGGGGTTTTTGGGGTCGCTGTACACGAATATCATGATGCCGAAAATTATGTAAATTCTGTACGAAATCAGTGCACACTTGGTACTCGGCGGTTTTTTGGGTCGCTAAATACGATTTTAATAATGGCGAGGGTCTTCGAAACACCTGGTGCTTAATACGGACCTCGTCTCCCATACAAATTTATGAATCCGGGTGCGTGCATAGAAGTATAACTTCTGCCGGCAGTCCCACTGACTGCCATACTTTTTTTTATTTGTCCGTTTGTAGTTTATTTGTAAAAAAATAAACAAACTTTTTGTCTGAAGTTAGCACAAACTTTTACAAATTGATCCGATTTTTTTTTATAATAGATTATTTGTTTTTATTTATTGTCCGATCAATATTTTTATTTATCCTATTGTTCTATTTTTAATTTTTTTTTAGTTTGTAATTACTACTGCGCATGCGCAAAGTTATATTGCTTTAAGAGAGAGTCACCGTGTTTATTTAATTAATTAATACTTATTACTTTAAAAGTCGATGTTTCATAATTTTACTGTTTTAATGTAATAAGGTACCCATAAAAGTTTGCAACGTTAACACTGCTTATTTTAGGTATTTATGTCGATTTTGGAGGTTTTCTTTAATGATGCGATTCATAGTGTGATGACATATGAAAGATGACATAAAATAATAGTTTTTTCGGTGTACAATTGTATAAACAGTTAGCTTCCGGGATAAATCTTTAACATTTCTCATTGTTATTTAGTATGTAGTATATAGTTCATACGTAGAGACGATTCCAAAATTAACGCGACAGCTCAGGTTTCCCCACCTATCTTTACCGTCGACTCGAACGCTACCGATTACCCAGTTCGAGAGGTTTTGTGAAGATGGCTCTGGGACTAACAAACACCGCACACGAAATCCGCTAAGCAATTGAATAGTACTAGAATTCTCCGACTGGAGGCGCTGCGGCGCGCGCCGATCGGAGATCGTCGGCGTATATCCCCACATTGCCGAATTTTACTGGAGCTGTCGCGTTATTTTTGTAATCATCATAAAGCCAAAATTTAATTGGTTATTTATATTACACCCACAAACTAACAAATCAATTCGACTAAAATTCAACCCACTTTTAAAGACATAGAATGATGGGGTTAAATATTATGTACGATCAATTTTTAAAAAATTATTAACAATTATAAAATAACAGAAAAAATAGTTTTTTGCAATTATATTCTCTTCGAACTCGATACTAAACCCACCTGACAACATGGAGCTACCTTCTATTCCACGGGCTACCTACAAAATGAAAAATATCACATTTAGGATTAAGCGTGTACAGAAAGTCCTTGCAACTCTAAAACCAACAAAGCCTTTATGTAATACCTGCTTTTCTCTTAAGGGTTTGTGCTCCTGAACTAGCGCCAGTTATCAGCAGACCCCAACGTAGTGAACGCTCTGAGCGTATATACGGATGGATCAAAAACAAAGCAAGGTGTGGGATGTGGAATTTACTCTAGATCCTTAAACCTAAAAATAAAATGGGCTATGGATGGCTTGTCAAGTGTGGTTCAGTCAGAACTCACAGGCCTAACCATAGCTGCAAAAGAATTAATCAATAGGAATATCACAGGCAGGAATATAAATATATACACAGACTGCCGACAAGCACTCCTAACCTTGAATAGACCACGTTTCACTTCAAGTTTATTACTAGAATGTCACCAATCTCTAACTGAGGCCAGCCAGAATAACGTGGTTACTCACAGCTGGATCAAAGGACATGGGAACTCTAAAGGCAACCTCATTGCGAACAATTTAGCAAGGCTGCTGGCTACAAATATGTTAGCCCTCGCCCATCTACCAAGCTAACATTGTCCGCAGTCGTGGACCTTATCAAACAGCACTCTCACCAAAAATTTATACAGTGCTGGGATGAAACTACGAACTGTAGACTGGCCAGAGAGTTATTACCTCATACTGGCGAGGAAACAGCAAAAAAATTTAAGGCATTGACCAGACAAAATCTCCGAACAGCTGTGGGAATCTTGACAGGTCACTGCCAATTGCGACAACATCTCTTTAGGATGAAATTAACAGAATCGCCGCTATGCAGAGGCTGCGAACAAGAAGAGGAAACAGTAGAACACATTATGTATGACTGCTCTACTTTTTCTGAAATCAGAAGATCCGTGTTGGGCGAGTACTGGCTTACACCAGCCGATGTCAGGGAGATCCCCCTCGGGAGCCTCATCACCTATTTTAAATCACTAGGCCTGGTGACAGCCTGAGGTAAGGATATCCCTACATACGGGAGGATGCACAATGGGTCATATGTAGCCTCAGTGCTGGCTGAGCACTAGCTCGCCCCTCTCCAAATTTCCAGATCCTGATAGCGCCAGTTTTCACTAAGCTATTTCAAAAATTATATGATTTTTCCAGAATCTGGATAACTGCTCGAGTACAACCAGTCCATTAGAAAAGCTTTAATACCCTGCCCTCTAACTACAGACATGTTATTAGCAAAACTATGGAGAAATACGTCAATCACGAGATCCTGAGCTACCTTGAGACGCATAACCTTTTAACTGACAGACAATATGGCTTTCGCCAACAAAGGTCCACTGCTGATCTGCTAGCCTATGTAACTCATGTCTGGAGTGATGCCATCCATCGCCATGGGAAGACTGAAATAGTATCACTAGACATCTCAAAAGCATTTGATCAAGTGTGGCATGCAACTCTCTTGAACAAACCGCCTTTATACGTACTCTCTCCAAACCTTTGCGGATATCCAAATTTCTTCCCAACAGGGACATCCAAGTTGCCGTAGATGGACATTCTTCCAACTTGTACAAGATCAAGGCTCCCCAAGGATTGGCTCTGGCTCCTACTTTATTCCTTTTACACATTAATGATCTACTAGAAGGCACTAATAACCCGATACACGGTTTTGTAGATGATAGCAACCTACACTGTAGCAAAGCGCACAACCGTCCCATATCCCTAAATATTCTGGAAGAGAACAGAAGATCCACAACGGCTTCTCTTAATCAAGATTTGAGAATTGTAGACGAGTGGTGAATAAAAATTTTTGTTTATTCCAACGCTTCCAAGACAAAGACATGTTGCCTATCCAACAAGAGGCAAACATACGACTCATCCACCGCAATGAACGGCCAGACACTATACCTGGTTTCGTAGTTCGTTGGCAGTGTATAAGCAATGGGAATAAAGCTTAGGCCAGATTTAACTTAGAAAGACTTACTTATCTTTGTCTTATTAACGCGCAATAGAAAGAGATATGTTTAAGTTAAATGGCAACCGGTGCCAGCGTAGTTCGTTCTGTCATCCAGTGATCGTTCAGTGGCGTGTTTTTAGGCACCGGTTGCCATTTAACTTAAACATATCTCTTTCTATTGCGCGTTAATAAGACAAAGACAGTAAGTCTTTCTAAGTTAAATCTGGCAACTAAGCTTTATTCCCATTGCTTATACACTGCCAACGAACTACGAAACCAGGTGTAGTAGCAAGTGACTCCATTACGCGGGTGGTATAACGATCTCCCAGGACACTCTGAAACGAACATATTGCGTTCATAGCAACTGCAGCAGGAAAGAAGTTAGATTTTCTTTTAGAGCACGGAAATATTTTCCTCCATCCAACTTAGCTACTCTTTACAAATCCCAAATAAGACCTAATCTTGAATACTGCTCGCATGTATGTGGATTGGCTGCTCCGTGAAGGCTCAGAGTTTTTAATGCAATACAAAGAAGAGCAGTTCGACTAATAAACGACACCAGTATCAACAAAAATATAGCCCCATTGTTCCACCGAAGAGCAGGGTCTGATTTTTCCCTGTTTGTATTGCTCAGAAGAACTCCGCTCTATAATGCCTCCACTTACCAGACCAACCAGAGCAACGCGACGTGCCAACTCCATTCACCCTTATACTGTTCAGTGCCAGACATCGAAAACGGATCGATTTGATCGTTCCTTCATCCTCAGGGTCTCCAGATTGTGGAACTCCTTATCTTCCCACGGCTTCCCCATTCGACCTAACTTGCAGTCCTCTAAATCCCAAATTAATAAATTGCCGATTTTTACAAAACCTTGACATTCTTTTGATGGCAGTAAGAATTTATGAATAACTAATACTTATAGAAAAAAAAAATATTACCTTGACTGATTTTATGTATAGTTTAACTAATATTAATGTGAAAACATAACCACGCCCTTTAACCCCAACAAAGGAACCGACTTTCGATTCTAGGTTGTCAGATATATTTGCGAATATTCCTAAGTTTATATATTTTGAAAATTTTCTCTCTACTTTACTATTCAATTGTTCGTCAATAACTCTTAGAAAGATAATATAAAAATATTCTTACAAAATATATACTTAAATTAATTAACTAGGTTCTTCATATTTAAACAGTTTTTACTTCTAATGATATCAATTTTGTATATATTACTTATACTTAAAGAAATTTTTAAATACCGGCAACATTGTGTATGTACTGTCGGGATTTTCAAGTCGGTTCGTAACGCATTGATCTTAACGCAAACAAATGCCGACGGTGCGCTTTTTATCAAACGAAACTTCAAAGAGGGAAATTGCAAAATGCGACAACAGTCAAATACCGCCAATAGTCTTCTTCACCATTACAGTACACAGTAGTGTGATTGATTTTTATTGATTTTTTATATTAGATATATTATATATTACGGTGGCTTGATAGTACTTAATATAGTAAGAATTTCTCGTTTAAATATATAAGATAATAACTACGCCACCTTACGGTGGCGTTATATTATTTGATTTAGAAAGGTATTTTTTTTAGACTTTATTTTTTTCGCATTTTTTCTGTTTTTAATTTTCCACTTTCTCTTAGTTTTTCGTTTATTTATTTATTTATTTATTTATTTATGAATCGAAATTCAACACTATCTATTGGGTTTTCTTACAATTCAGTAATTCTTATGGACAATGTGTCGTATCATTTCCGCATATTAAACAAAATACCTAATAACACAAAAAAAGAATTAAATTTTAAGACTTATGGCAATCAAAAATATCGATGTTCCTAAAAAGTTTCCAGTAAAGAAGGAATTAATAAGAATGATCAAAAGTCAGAATTTTAAAAATGAATACGTCATTGACACCATTTGCAGCAGGCATGGTCATACCCTTTTGCGTTTACCTCCTTACTACTGTATTTTTAATCCAATCAAAATGGTTTGGAGTACTGTAAAGAAACGTTTACGAAAATATAATCAGTCACCAACCTTAAGCGCAGTTGTTCTTGATAATATTCGAGAGGTAATTAGTGGCTTTAATAGCGATGTATGGAAAAATTGCGAAACACATGTTATAAAAATAGAAAAGGAATATCCTGTTTTACCGCCAATAGCACCATTAGTAATTCAACTTGGAAACGATTCTACTTCAGAAGACTCTGACAATTCTTGTTAGTCATTCCAACCAATTTCCTTTACAGCTATCGTGATGTATCTTGAAAACTTGTTTTCAAAAACAAACTAATTTTATATTCTTACTAACATACCCAACCCTTTCCTTTCCAGGCAAGGAAGGCTCATCCCTCCTCGTGTTCCTTGCTGGACAGACAATCTTTTAAGATTGTCAGACAAAATGAGTATTATTTGTAGACAATTGTTTTAAAATCTTATGAGTTATGTACTATTTGAATAATGAGTCAAATGTTCTTATTAATAACTAAAATTAACAAGTTTTAATTTGAAAGAATTAATTTGTTATTTGACAATTTTCAAATTGATACAAAATTTACAAATATACAAAAACCGTTTTTCTTTTGAAATTTAAAACAAAAATTAATAAAAATTTATGAACCCTTTTTATTTAATTCCACGCCAATGGTCGGAAATGTCATCAAAGGCAGTTAAAAACCGCCAAAGAGCACAAATTTTCACATTTAGATTGGATAGACTATATGTGTTAAGATAAGATATTTATTTTCAAAAAATATAAAAAAGAGACTTGATAACAATACTATCTTTTGAAATAAACTAATATTTTGTTAAGGGACGCACTTTATTAATTTTAGAATAACAAAACTAAATTTTTCTTCGAATCATTTTATCATCTATCTATTCTATATCTATATATATATAAATGAATGTTTGTCTGTATGTCTGTATGTACTCAATGAACTCAAAAACTACTGGACCGATTATTATGAAAATTGGTATGTATATGTATTTTTCCACGGAGAAGGTTTGTATGATATGCTCATTGATGCCACTCGCCACCAGGTGGTGCTGCAGACTAGCAACTTCTGTCCCGTTCAACCGATTGTCATGAAAATTGGTACGTGTATGTATTTTTCCACAGAGAAAGTTTGTATGATATGCTCATTGATGCCACTCGCCACCAGGTGGCGCTGCAGAGTATCAAATTCTGCCCTGTTCAACAGATTGTCACGAAAATCAGTACGATGATGTATTTTTAATGGGTAAGATGAATATGATATTCGTATTAATAGAAGTTACCACCAGATGGCGCTTCCATGTATCAAGTTCAATACTGATTTTAATATATATCTATACGAATTCGTACAAATAAAAGTTCTTAAAATATTGTTGGTGCGATAAGTAAAACAAAACCATATTTTTTTTCCTTCCCTATCTCTTCTTCTCTTTTATTTTTCTTAAATTTATTTTATTAGTTGATGGCGTAGCAACGCGCGCCGGGTACAGCTATTCTATATATATAAAAATGAATGTTTGTCTGTATGTCTGTATGTACTCAATGAACTCAAAAACTACTGGACCGATTATTATAAAAATTGGTATGTATATGTATTTTTCCACGGAGAAGGTTTGTATGATATGCTCATTGATGCCACTCGCCACCAGGTGGCGCTGCAGAGTAGCAACTTCTGTCCTGTTCAACCGATTGTCATAAAAATTGGTACGTATATGTATTTTTCCACGGAAATGGTTTGTATGATATGCTTACTGATGCCACTCGCCACCAGGTGGCGCTGCAGACTAGCAACTTCTGTCCCGTTCAACCGATTGTCATGAAAATTGGTATGTATATGTATTTTTCCACGGAAAAGGTTTATATGATATGCTTATTGATGCCACTTGCCACCAGGTGGCGCTGCAGAGTAGCAAGTTCTGTCCCGTTCAACCGATTGTCATGAAAATTGGTATGTATATGTATTTTTCCACGGAGAAGGTTTGTATGATATGCTTATTGATGCCACTCGCCACCAGGTGGCGCTGCAGACTAGCAACTTCTGTCCCGTTCAACCTATTGTCAGGAAAATCAGTATGGTGATATATTTTTAACGGGTAAGATGAATATGATATTCGTATTAAGGGAAGTTACCACCAGATGGCGCTTTCATGTATCTAATTCAATACAGATTAATAGATATCTACACGAATTCGTATAAATATAAGTTCGAAAAATATATTTTTGGTGCGATAAGTAAAAAAAAACTATAAACTTTCTTTCCTTCTCTATCTCTTCTTTTCTTTTATTTTTCTTACATTTATTTTAGTTGCTGGCGTAGCAACGCGCGCTGGGTACAGCTAGTTTCGTATAAAAAAAATACATATTTAATCTTTTATTTATTACATTATAACAGAAACGTGGAATTCACAATTATAAAACTAAATATCTCGGAATAGAACACTGAATTAATTACAATTAGAACATTTAAGTATTTTAATTCGAAAATCACATCTATTTCAGAAAGTATTCCTATTAAAACCCGACATTTATAAATATTTACAATGTTTTGACGATTTTATCTGTTAATAAATCTCACAGTTGACCATTTCGACTGACAGTGGTAAATTCCGAGTTATATTTGTACAAAAACAAAAAAAAACGAAACTGGACATTTTACAATACCATAAAATAAGGCAACACTACCAGTCAAAAGTTTTTGCTTTCTCTATGATCCATTCAACTAAATATACCTACCTTAGCAAATTTCCGTTTCATAATGTTAGCACGTCGAAACGATTTTTCACAAACCAAAAATAAGAGTTTAAGTGATTCGTTTACTTTACACTAGTACATGTTTATGTTTATATTGTGTCGGTGAGTGCAACAATTCAAAACTGATGTTTTATTTTTTTTTTACTCTGAATTATTTCTTCGGTGTTTATGATTGTATTTTAGTCCCAGTTATTTCTGTGAGACGCAAGAACGTACTATGATTTATAATTTATACTTTTTGTACCATGACATACTTTTGTAAGCTTTAAAATAGGTAAAACCCAGAAACTAACGGTTGAAACTCGTGCGTCAATCGCAGTCTTCATTAGCTATGCAAAAATAACCGCCCCATTGCCGTTGAATTAAAAATTAGTTTTACCTATCGTGAACTACAATTTGAATAAATATACATCCACCAGGAGCTTGGTGATAGAAACCGCTAAGGATGGCCTCGAAAACCACAACCGCTGAAGATAAATCTATTGTATTGATGAGCAAACGTGATCAACGACTCACGTGCCCAGAGATCAGGGCTCAGATCAATGAACCTAGGGATCTTTCTTTGAGCACTTCTACAGTAAAAAGGAGATTGAGAGTTTAAATATATGCTGAAAGTAATGATTTGGTCATCACAGTCGCTTGACCTCAACCCGGGACAAATTGGACAGGAAAGTCAGAAAGCAGTGTCCTACTTCCACTTCACATCTTTGGAATATCCTGAGAAACGAATGAAACCAAATAGACGACGATTATTTGTTGAAATTGTTACAGAGAATGCCAAGATTGTGTACTTAAATAATAAAAGCAAATAATGAATTGCGGCAAGGAGATCCGTTGTGAACAGTTTTATTTAACTATGTACTAGAAAATATAATCAGGGAAGCAAATTTAAATAGTTTACTGTACAATAAAAAGCACTAATCTTTGGCATTCGCAGATGACATTGCAATTGTTGCTAGAAGCAAAAGCGAATAATACAAGTATTAAAAGCACTTGAGAAGAAAGCGAAGAAAAAGGGTGTAGTAATAAATCAGGAAAAAACTAAATATATGAGATGGACAGATGACGACTTTATGGCAGGAGCGAGCATAAAAGTAAAGATAGATAGTGGTTAAATATTTAAATTTGAAGAAGTCGATCAATTTGTTGGGAGCAACATTCACGAGAAAACCGGATACAAAGGAAGAAATCAAAGCAAGACTGGGAAAGGGAAATAGATGTTTATATGGTCTAAACCATCTCCTAAAAAGTAATTTAATAACTACCTATTAAAGTATTATTACAGAAAACTGTATCATTGTCGTATTTAATAAAGCGTGTTATCAATAGATATCAAAGATCAAAGAATATTATTATTCTAACGCTTTACAAGTTTTTGAAAAACATTTTCAAAGATAATGACCGTTCAACTAAGAAGCCCAGAAAGTAGTTGTTTCTTCTTAGTTGAACGGTCATTGTCTTTGAAAATGTTTTTCAAAAACTTGTAAAGCGTTAGAATAATAATATTCTTTGATCTTTGATATCAATTTAATAACTAATAAGCTAAAAATTAGATTGTACTAAACGATAATAAGACCAACATTCACATTTGCTTGTGAAACGTGAGTATTAAGGAAAGCAGATATAAGTTCCCTAGAAGTATAGGAAAGGAAGTTATTACCTAAGCAAAGTTTTTCGAGAAAAAAGGAACAATGGGGTATGGGAAAGAAGAAAAAACCAAGAGCTTGCGGATATGTACAAAGAACCAAGTATCACAGGATATGCTGGAGCACAAAGGTTGAAGTGGTTAGGATATGTCGAAAGGATGGCAGAAAGTAGGATTTTAATAATGATCATTAGTAGAAGCATATGAGGAAAAAAGAGAAGAGGGAGAAATAATATAAACATAAAAACCAATCATAAAATATGGGATGGATAAAAACTTTTGACCGGTATTGTGCATATTAGTAACAATGAAATTAAAAGTTAAACTTAATAAATCAAAACTTGTTAAGGAATAGATTTAACAGTGTAATGTTTCATTTTCCAAATTCATGTCAGATTCCGAATACTGCATTAAAATTTCATTTTGTTTTTCAATTTGCTCTTTTAAAATCATCTGTTTTGCTTCAGTCTCCCTTATCTGTTTGTTTATGTCTTCGATGTCGCCAGTATATTGCAATTCTGAAATTAATTTTCGAATAACTGGTAATGTTTCTATATTCGGTACTGTTGCAATTTCTTCAAGTTTTTGCCGTTTATCTTTTAACTGTTGCTTTTGAATAAGTAACTCTGCAGATACTTGGTTGATTTCCTTTGTAAGAGTTTCTTGGGTCTTTAAAAAATAATTTCTATAAATATATGTAAATAAAAATTCTAAGTTGATCTATTCAATCAAAAAATTATCAAATCTATTTTATCTATCTATATATATAAAACTCAAAGGTGACTGACTGACTGACTGATATAGTGATCTATCAACGCAGAGCCCAAACCTCTGGACGGATGGGGCTGAAATTTGGCATGCAGGTAGATGTTATAACGTAGGCATCCGCTAAGAAAGGATTTTGATTAATTCCACCCCAAACGGGATAAAATAGGGGATGAACGTTTGTATGATCTATCAACGCACAGCTCAAACCGCTAGACGGATGGGGCCAAAATTTGGCATGCAGGTAGAAGTTATGACGTAGGCATGCGCTAAGAAAGGATTTTAAATAATTCCACCCCCAAGGGCATAAAATAGGGGATGAAACTTTGTCAATTTTAAACCGTTCGGGCTGAAACTTTGCATGCATATAGTTACTATGACGGAGGCATCCCCTAAGAAAGGATTTTGATTAATTCCACCCCTAAGGAGATAAAATAGGGGATCAAAGTTTTTATGAAACTCTGTCAATTTTAAACCGATCGGGCTAAGATTTTGCATGCATATAGCTACTATAACGTAGGCATCCCCTAAGAAAGGATTTTGATAAATTCCACCTCTAAGGGGATAAACTAGGCGATAAAAGTTTGTATGACAGTTTGTTAATTTTAAACCGATCGAGCTGAGATTTCGCATGCATATAGCTACTATGACGTAGGCATTTCCTAGAAAAGGATTTTAATTAATTTCATCTTTAAGGGGATAAATGTTTGTAATGAACTTTGTTAATTTTAAAACGATCGGGCTGAGATTTTGCATGCATGTAGCTACTATGACGTAGGCATCCCATAAGAAAGGATTTTAATAAATTCCACCCCTAAGGAGATAAAATAGGGGGATGAAAGTTTGTATGAAACTTTGTCAATTATAAACGGATCAGGCTGGGATTTTGCATGCATATAGCTACTATGACGTAGGCATCCCCTAAAAAAGAATTTTAATTAATTCCACCCCTATTTAGATAAAATAGGGGATAAAAGTTTGTATGAAACTATGTCAATTTTAAACCGATCGGGCTGAGATTTTGCATACATATAGCTACTATGACTTAGGCATCCCCTAAGAAAGGATTTTGATAAACTCCACCCCTAAGGGATAAAATAGGGATGAAAGTTTATATGAAACTTTGTCAATTTCAAACCGATCGGGCTGAGATTTTGCATGCATATAGCATGCAAGTTTTTAAAGTTTTAAAATAATAATAGTCTAATACCACTCGCGCTTTACTGAGCGGGTGTGTGGAGCGGTGAGACGGTAGCACGCTGCTGCTGACCGACATGCCACTGTCGATAGACGCGTAGAGTCTTGAAAATTCGAGAATAAATTTGTTTTATTACGTAGTGATGTACTAAGAAATTACTTCCTTAAGGATTTAAAATAGGGGTTGCAAATTTGTATGAAACTCGGTGACAAAAAACTAAAGTCCACGCAGATGAAGTCGCGAGCGGCCGCTAGTTTATATAATAAAACTGTAGGAGAGCCTGTTTGTTCTCCGGCTTTAACGAAAAAACTTTTATAAAGGCTATAATTTATAATTTATAATTTTTTATTATAAATTAAAAACGATAATTTACTTTTCAATGCAATGTATAATTTTATTATGTATTTAGTTCTATGAATTCTTAATAGATGACGGTGTAAGTTAATTTAGAAAAAATCTATGCCATCGTTCCACATTTAGATTACGGAGAAACTCGATAGATGGCGTTATATTACAGTCTCTAAAAAATACATTTAGAAAGATGATTTGAAACTGTCTTGAAAAGACATAGACAACATATAGCTTCCTCCTATTCCACGGGCTCCCCACACAATGAAAAATATCATATTTAGGGTTAAGCGGGTGTAGAGAGTCCTTGCTACTCTAAATACCAACAAAGCAAGTTGCCTCGATGAAATACCTGCTTTACTCTTAAAATGTTGTGCTCCTGAACTAGCGCCAGTTTTCACTAGGCTATTTCAACTATCATAACTGGCATTTTTCCAGAATCCTGGAAAACTGCTCGAGTACAACCAGTCCCCAAGAAAGGCTCTAAAACCCAGCCTTCTTACTACAGACCCATAGCTTTTCTATCTGTTATTAGCAAAACTATGGAAAAATACGTCAATCACGAGATCCTGAGCTACCTTGAGACACACAACCTTTTAAGTGACAGGCAATATGGTTTTCGCCAACAAAGGTCAACAGCCGATCTGCTAGCATATGTAACTCATGTCTGGAGTGATTCCATCCACCACTATGGGGAGACTCAAATAGTATCACTAGATATCTCAAAAGCATTTGATCAAGTGTGGTATGCAGCTCTTTTGAACAAACTGCCTTCATACGGACTCTCGCAAAACCTTTGCAGATAGATATCCAACTTTCTCTCCAACAGGCACATCCAAGTTGCTGTAGATGGACATTCTTCCAACCTCTACAAGATCAACGCTGGAGTTCCCCAAGGATCGGCTCTAGCTCCTACTCTATTCTTATTACACATTAATGATCTACTAGAAGCCACTAATAACCCGATACATGGTTTTGCAGAAGATAGCAACCTACACTGTAGCAAAGCGCACAACCGTCCCATACCTCTAGATATTCTGGAAGAGGACAGAAGATCCACAACGGCTTCTCTCAATCAAGATTTGAGAATTGTAGACGAGTGGGGAAGAAAGAATCTTGTTAATTTCAGCGCTTCCAAGACAAAGACATGTTGCCTATCCAACAAGAGGCAAACATGCGACTCATCCATTACAATCAACGATCAGACACTGGTAGCGGGCGACTTCATTACGCTGGTTGGTATAACGATCTCCCAGGACTTACTCTGGAACGAACATATTGCATCCATAGCAACTGCAGCAGGAAAGAAATTAGGCTTTCTGTTTAGATCACGGAAATATTTTTCTTCGTCCAACTTGGCTACTCTTTACAAAGCCCAAATACGGCCTAATCTTGAATACTGCTCGCATGTATGGGGATCGGCGGCTCCGTCAAGGCTCGGAGTTCTTGATGCAATACAGAGAAGGGCAGTTCGACTAATAAACGACACCAGTATCACCAAAAACCTAGCCCCATTATCCCACCGAAGAGCAGTGGCTGATCTTTCCTTGTTTTACCGATACGTAAACGGATTTTGCTTAGAAGAACTCCGCTCTATAATGCCTCCACTAGCCAGACCAGCCAGAGCAACGCGACGTGCCAACTCCATGCACCCTTATACTGTTTAGTGCCCGACATCGAGAACGGATCGATTCGATCGTTCCTTCATCCCATAGACAAATTAATTGCTTAAATATTAATATTTTTCGAGTTATTAACAAAAACATAATTATCTTTTTTTTCATCTTATTTTGTTAATAACAATTGCAATTTTTTGCCCGCACACTTTTCCTTCAAAAACATTTTTCTAGAGGTGATTCCGCATCCAATGAGCTATCGCTCATATTTTTAGGGCCTTTATTTTAATTTTTCACGTTTTTGAAGATGTTGACTAGAGTACAAACTAGGCGTACTTTGCCTAAGTTATTCCGATGACGTAGTTATCCTCGCAAGAGGGAAATATGAAAACGTCCTGTATAGATGTATAGAATTTAATATTGAAAGAAACGATCGTAGACAAAAGATTGTAATCATGTAAGATCGTCAAGTAGCCATTAAAGCTCTGAACTCACACAAAATCTGTTCAAAGTTGGTCTAGGAATGACTAGGCAAACAAAATGAACTAGGACAGAATCACACTGTTACCCTCCTATGGGTTCCAGAATACACAGGCATAGAAGGAAACGAAACAGCAGACAAGCTGGCAAAAGAAGGTGCTGAAACCCCATACCTGTGACCAAAAACATCCTGTCGAATCAGCAGTAGTACAATCTTAGAAAAACTAAGAAAAAAAACATATAACGAAAAATCCAACGGAACGATCTACAAGGACTAAGACAATCGAAGAGGCTCCTGGGAAACTACAACCAGAAGAGATCTCTCAGCTGTCTTAACCTTAGTAAGAAGAACCTCCGTATTATAACAGGAATATTAACCGGGTACTGCCGATTAAGAGGACACATGAAGAAACTAGGATTGGTAGATTCTGTGAGGTAGAGGATGAAACCTTAATACACATACTCTCAGAATACATTGCATTACGTATTTATAGGGTCAAATACTTAGGGTCATACGAAATAGAAGAGGGAGATCTACCTAACTTGAAACTCAACGACATCCTAAACTTTCTAAGAAATATAGGTCTGAGGAAATCATCAGAAGTATAGCAAGAAAAGGGGGACACAATAGATCTTATAGGTCGCAGGTGTATGTGTTACCTCTAATTTGCTCATACATACATACATACATACATACATACATACATAATACATAATATATACAGACATACATAATATCATTTAATATATTCTATCTATATATATACTTTCTACGATTTTAAAAATACCATGAGAGATATCTCACAAATAATAATTTACTATAGTCAGGCCGTTCAAAGGATGGAATTTAAAGACGCGTGATCAGTGAATACGGGCATCTGGACGGCTTAATCTTACGATGTAACGCCTTCTAAACTGCAATAAACGAAGGACAGTTTAGACTGTACTCATACCAGAGATGATATAAACTGTGGGCCGAAATAAAGGAGTACATTTGTCTTGTGATCATTCCATCTTTTGAACGGACTATAGTACAAAATAAGTTTATTGTATAAATAATAATTTAAAGTAAAAAATCACTTACGAATTGAGTTTCCAGTTTTTCAAAATCCTCGTCAATTTTATTAATTTCTTCTTTAAATTTCTCTCTAAAAATAATTGTTAAAATGTCAATTAAAATTTATCTCACTTTTAATAGGTTTATAGCTTCCTACTAAAACAACACATACAAAATTTAGTATGTTTTACTATTAGTGGAGTGCCTGGAGCATTCAAAACGTTAAAACCTCGGATTAGAGTTACAGTGAATGAATTTCCATAATCGACGTGGGGTTTTGTTTTTTATACTATAAATCACAATGTTCACCCAAAATTTTTTTGTGCACTTAATTTTTTCATTGTTTAAACAAATGATTATGAAAAATTAATTTTTGAGCATATAATTTTACTTTAAATGTTATTTTTTTCATTTATACGTTAAATTTCACCTGAATACATAGAGGAACATTTTTCCAGAATACCTGTGTATTAGGGTGTCCGTTAATTCCCAAATTTGGTTTTGTTCTACAAACGCCCCTCAAATTTTTAGATTATGACCTAAAAAAAATTATCAGACCCAAATTAGCCCTTAATTTTCTCATTAACCCGTGCCTAAATCATAATACATTTCCCATTAAAATAACATGGCATTTTTGCACTTTTTGCCATTAATTTTTTTTTTCACTGAAACAAATGTAGCTAGAAATAATTAAATAACTATTTCTTCTAGGAAATTTAACGCTCTACAAAAAGGATCTAAAGAATATTTTCGATAAAATTTGCCGTTTAAAAGTTATTCAACGATAAAGTTGTATTCATAGTTAAATTCATAATTTTCCTATTTTTTATTTACTATCGCTTTTTGTTTGTACTAAAATTATAATGTAACTCCAATTATATTAATATAGTAACGCACTTCTATATAAATTTGTGTTTTAATAATCTTCTTTTTAAGATTATTGAATTTAAGGCAATTAAACAAAAAGCTAAACGAAATCACGTTTTAAATTTATTCGTTCTGTAATCTAACGCCATCTGTGAGCAACCTGAGAAAACGTACAATAAATATTGTGATACCATTGTGATACTATTATTATTTATAAGCAATAATATACTTTATTTAGATCCAAATTTTGTATTCGTTAATTTTATTACCAATATTTAATATAAATAAAAATTATGGTGAAAATTAAAAAATTAAAATGAATTTAACTCTGATGACAACTTTATTGTTGAAGAACTTTCCAACGGCAAATTTTATCGAAAAAATCATTTTTATCTTTTTTGTAGAGCGTTAAATTTCCTACAAGAAATAGTTATTTAATTATTTCTAGCTACATTTGTTTCAGTGAAAAAAAAAAAATTAACGGCAAAAAGTGCAAAAATGCCATGTTATTTAAATGGGAAATGTATTATGATTTAGGCACGGGTTATTGTGAATATTAAGGGCGGGTTTGGGTCTAATAATTTTGTTAGGTCATAATCTAAAAATATGGGGGGCGTTTGGAGAACAAAACCCAATTTGGGAAATAACGGACACCCTACTGTGTATATAAATAGCAGTAGCAATTTCGAACATGTAATAAAACGTGGAGGGGAGAGCAAAGCGGCAGCTGCTATTTAGCGCCTATCCAAACGCAAAGATGTGAAATCCTTCCGAATTTTTTTTTAACTCCGTCGGGTCCATTTTATACTGTAATTCTTTTATATTTTGTAGATAAATTTGTGAAGCCTTCACATAGGAAAAATGCCCTGATGGATGAAATAATGGAATCATTAGCTCAATACCATATAAAAAATTTAAATTCCTTTCTCCCATACGATCTGCAGCAATGAAGTCCTTCAATATAGTAACCATTCGAAAATAAGTAATCCATTGTTTTGAGGCTTCATTTTTATTTTTAAGCTCCAGTAACTTATTTTTAAAAAAAATAGTAAGCGTTTGAAATCCATGGTTGCCAGTTATTTCTGTATAGTTGAACATTTCAAAAATCATAGAGTTATCATCATCATTTATTACATTTTCAAAATCTGTATTGTGTTTCATAAAATTTTCAAAAACCAATTGTAATAAAGTATGAGCACGTACTGCTCTAGCATACGCATGTCCAGAAGTTATGATCAATTGTATTTTCAGCATATATGGTAGAAAAAGCTTCTTTTATCCCACTTCCAGCTATAATATAATCAATGGATCCCATGTAAGATATTAGAGTATGAAACGAGCCTAGCCTCTACTTGTCAGACCAGCCAGAGCAACCCGACGTGACAACTCCATCCACCCTTATACTGTTCAATGCCCGACATCGAGAACGGATCGATTCGATCGGTCCTTCATCCCCAGGGTCTCCAGATTGTGGAACTCCTTACCTTCCCACGTCTTCCCCACTCGTCCCAACTTGCAGGCCTTTAAATGCCTAATTAATAAATTGTCTCTTCTGCCGCAACAGATGTTCTCGGTACATTTGTATTTAGGTCTATACCTACGAGGACATCCTTAATAAAAAAAAATACACAGCAGAAGTAATATCCCGTGCTTTCATGTATAGAGGTTGATCGAACGTTAAAATGCATGTTCTCATATCCAATTCTTTAGCATTTTTTATTATTGTGTAAATTGTGTGAAAATCACTTGGAGCTGCGTTAATGAAAGGCAAAAAAATTATCGATGAGACATCAAAATCATGGGCATTACTTAATAAATTCATAAATCCATTCCATCCAGAATTTTTTTTATTATTTTTGAACTTTAAATACGTCCACAAAATATTTAATTGTTCATTTGGAGTAATTGATATCCGGTTCAACTTCTGGTAACTTGATTATTATCTTTAAAAATCCTATACCTGTAGAAGCTGGATATATTTGCAGGGAGATATTTCCGTGTTTAACAAATTCAGATTTAGGTGGAAGTGTCTTCAAGCGTTTGATAGGTCGTCGAGGTTGTATGTTGTATACCATCACTTGGAGTAACTATTTCAATGCTTCCCATATAATGGAACGTTCCTTTACCATCAATAGTGTTGATATTGAAATCAGCATTATCATGCACAAATTGAACAAAAATGTCAGGTTTTATTACTGGTGGAGCTGTAAAAGTTGGTGAATGTAATAAATGATTATGATAACTCTATGATTTTTGAAATACAGAAATAACTAGGAAACCATGGATTTCAAACGCTTACTAAAATTTTTGAAAATAAGTTACTGGAGCTTGAAAATAAAATCTTAAAACTATGGATTACTTATTTTCGAATGGTTACTATATTGAAGGACTTCATTGCTGAGATTGGGTGATTGGAATTTAAATTTATATAGTATTGAGCTAATGATTCCATTACTTCATGCATCATGCCATTTTCCCTATGCGAAGGCTTCACAAATTTATCTACAAGATATGAAAGAATTACAGTATAAAATGGACCCGACAGAGTTTAAAAATCTTTCTGAAGGATATTTTACATCTAGGCGCTCGAATAGGCGCAGGCGCTACATAGCAGCTACCGCTTTACTCTCCCCTTCACGTTTTATTACCTGTTAGAAATCGCTACTGCTATTTAAACACACAGGTAATCTCGAAAAATGTTCCTCTATGTCTATTCAGGTGAGATTTAACGTATAAATGAAAAAAATAACTATTTAAAGTAAAATTATATGCTCAAAAATTAATTTTTCTTAATAAATTGTTTAAACAATGAAAAAATTGAATGCACAAAAAAATTTTGGGTAAACATTGTAATTTATAGTATAAAAAACAAAACCCCACGTCGATTATATAAATTCATTCACTATAACTCTAATCCGAGGTAAAAACCTCCAGGCACTCCACTATATATTTAAATAATTTAAAAAGTATAGTTTATCCAAAACCACTTGAATAGGCGTGGTCAACGCTCTTTTCGAATTTTCAAGAATTCTCTTCATGGGCGTACAGGTGTGAGTCGGGAAGTTAAAAGCAACATTAAATAGATATTTTACTAGGTTCGTTCATATAATGACGTTCTTTTGAGTTTCCCCTGGTAAAATCGTAACAATAATTCCTATCCAAGTGGGTATAGTTATACTATAATTAATCCAGACTTCTACTAACAAGAAAACTAGAAAATACATAAATAAATCAGTAACACATCACCTTCTAGTAAGTTAAGTTTTAATAATTGCAACAACAATAAAGAAAACACTAAAAATAATAAAGAACACCAAGTATACGACAACTTAAGCTGGAAATTACAATCCGAAGAATATTGAAATTAGGTAAAAACAAAGCTACAAAATGCATTGCATTATCTTAATTCGAACGTAAAGCAGAATGACTCATTTCGAAACACAAATACAATTTTGAAGTCGAAATGTTATGGTAGGTTAACACGCTTGGCAAGCCTCCGCAAGCATCCACATGCTCCAAGCCTTGAATGCCTTTTAAACGCTTGCGAGTGCGCTAATGTGTTACGGACAGGCAAAGATGTTTTGTAAAACCAACACTGGCCTGGCTCGGCAACAAGCTCTTCCCATTTCGTGCAAACCAAGTCAAACACCCCCTTTACACGCTTGTGTTTGTGGAAGCTTGCCGAGACTTGCCAAGTATGTAAACCTACCATAAAAAGGTTTACAATGCCGATATTTGTCGACACTTGTCAACTGAGAAATAAATTAAATAATTTGCTATTCTTAGGTACTTGGATGTTTAGGATTCAAATAACAACGCACACAAAAAAAGTGATCAGTACTTTTGACCAGACCAACTTTTTTATATGTTTTTAGATGCCCTGCATTGGAATCCGGAGTCCGTTTTCCTCCATCGGGCTTGAGTTTTGAGTAAATTTTTAGGTCAAAAATCTGGGTTCATGAAGTATCCCTGCTTGTTATGATTATGGGATAGTATAGTTGTTATAGAGAACATAATTATGTAAAAAAATAGCCAGCTAAAACAAATTTCTATTCAGGTTTTAAAAATGTTATACGAACAGCATTGATTGATCCTCCTCATTATCTGCTACCACCTTTGCATATTAGAGATGGTCTCATAAATCAGTATGTATGTCAAGATTCTTGATAAAAACGCCACTTGTTTATAATATTTAGGAGAAAGTGACGTAAAATTGAAAGAAGGATATTTCAATGGACCACAAAATTATTTGAGGACAAAAATGTTGGTGCTATAAATGATTGTGAAAAAGTAGCTTGGCAAAGTTTTACATCTATTTTTCAAAACTTTTTGGGAAATAGGAAAAGTGAGAATTACCAAAATTTAGTAGAGGAACTGCTAGTAAATTTTTAAAAATTTAAGTTGATGAACATTAAATTGCATGTTCTACACTCTTATCTTCACTATTCTCCTCAAAACCTTGGAGACTATAGTGACGAACAAGGTGAAAGATTTCATCAAAGCTCGGTACCGAGGAAGGTGAGATGTCAATATGAGGGCGGATTTTTGGATATTATCAAGAGAAACAAATGAAACAAGTAACCGAGAGAGAAATACACTGCACAAATCGATCGAAGGCAAAGAGTGCGATATAAGTGGAAAAGAGTTTTTTTTTATTAATTTTGTACTACCGTTTTCAAAAGTTGTAATAAATCCGCTCACATTAGTCCAAACACTCTAAAACTCATATTTTTTGCGATTTTCAGCAATTTTGAATGTTTTTTGCAGTTTACCCAAAACTCAACCATGATGGACTACAGATTTGAATTCAGGACATCAAAAAACATAAAAAAATTGGTCTTATTACTTTTTTTGTGTACCAGAGTAATTGACACCATCGTGTTCGATATCTACTATCGCAATTTAATGTAGCTTTGACACAGCAAATTTGATTTTCGGGCTATATCAACACTCGACATATAAATTAACTTGAATAATAGTAAAGGTACCAGAAAATATCAGCTATTTTATAAATCTAAGTAGATACGTAGTTAGAGGACTTTAAAGTTTATTTAACACGATTTGGAGACCGAATTCAAAGTTTTTGCGTTCCATGAGTCCATTGGAACAAACATTGTGCTTTTAAATCGACAGATTTTAATTGAACAGTTTAATATGTGTCTTTTGATGGTGTTCTGCATAAAACTGATGTTAAACAAAAATCTTGAAATTGGATTTAAGTTAAAATCGTGTGTTAAAATCGAAATAAAATAGCTTTACTCTTTCATATTTAGAAAGTTTCTTACACATTTATACTTACTTACAATGCGAATATTCACAGGCCCACAAAAAAGTTGTACGTGCTGGGTGTTGGACCCACATAGTATGGCCTATTTACCTATTCCCGCTGCGCCCGACTCTGTAGTTAAAATTGGGGATCAAACAGCAAAAAAATTGAGAAAAATAAAAAAAAACAGATAATTTTATTATTTATGATTTTCTCATTCTTATAAATTTCGTCCTATCCAGACCCTTTTCTTCTCAAATGAATTGTGAATTGGATTTCTGCTGCGATTTGTTCATTTATCTTAAGTTTCTCTCTCTGTAGCATCCAACAGTAATCTACAAAAATATTTATTCTTCACTGTCCCTGAAATCCTATTTGAGATCTTGGTGAAATCTTTCTCCTTGCTCTTCACTGAAGTCTCCGTTGTCCTCCAGGAATTGATCTAGACGCGATTTAAGGAAGTGCATTTTCAAATTTATTAGCCAACCTGGATGCTAAAAGTTCTTTATGATATTTGCCACAATGTTTTGTAAACAGCATCTTTGGTATTACCTAAAAATTTGTTACACACTTCCTTAAAATTTAGCCACGAAGCCTTTTTTCACAACAAACTCTTCATCTTTGAATAACATTCGGATTTCAGGTCCATCGAAGATGCCTTCCCTCAGTTAAGCGTCAGATTTTTTTTTAAACAGACTACGCAGGTACCTAAAGCACTTACTCATCACTGTTTAATTAAACCAATGCAAATACATTAATTCACAACTTATTGTATCGGGATGTGTATAATGATCCGGTAGTCGTATCGTAGCCAGCGAAGGGTCACTGTGTTGCAGAAAATTCCTTGAATATGAGAATTATGCTGTAGTAGGTCCGACGACGAATTGACATATTGTCCCCGTCAAAGTCGAAAAGCCCTCTACTTAGGCCTGGGTAAGTATGAGGGTTGACCCCTAGTCATTTATTTATTTTGACGAATGTACGTTTGTGTAAAACACATAGGGGTAAAATACAAAGAAACTAACAGATCGATTAGTCACTTTCTATGAAAATTTCATCAGTATGAAAATTTCCCTCGATCTCAAAAATTGGATACCAATACCAAAGCACCAGGTCAAGGTGAAGCTTCAATTTAATACTCCAGCGATATGGAAAAAGTGACTTTCTACAAATAATTATTACTTTTGCCAAATAAATGTCAACATTGTGGATTGAAAGCATAAGGATTAAATTTGTTTTCGTTCTGTGTAAAGTGTGCAACAACCTGTCGCAAACTTCATAGAATGTTTGGAAGATGACACGTCACAAGACTAGTGGATTAGACACAATGTAAGTCGACCCTGGAAACGCAGCCTTTATTGACAAAGAATTTGACACCAATAGTAAAAACAGTTCTAGCGAACCTGAGGAAGAAGAGTTTTCGAGCAATGAAGAATAAAGACCTGTTGGTGAAGATCGGAACCCAGAAAAATATGATCAAAAATATCTAAATCATTTATTCAGAGTGGCTAACTTTTAAAAGAAGTAGCTAAAATTTTGGTTTCGAGTGTAAAGAAGAGGAATCTATTGACGAAAGGTACTAAAGTTTCGTTTTACCGGAATCGGGAAGAAATAAATATTAAAAAAAAAATAAAGGCTTACTCTATTGCACTGATGTAAAAGGACTTTTCGATGAATTTAAGCCAAATTTATATAAGCCTGAAGATTGGCGGTTATTCATTTTCTTTCAACAGAGTCTTAAGCAGTTCTTCTCCACAATCCCAAAAAATCCGCTCCACTACTTTTAGCCTAGTCCATTGTACTTAAAGAAGAGTATTCAAATCTCGAGGCTGTTACAATTAAAAAAGTAGTGATCGCAAAAATCACTACGTAAAAAATTTACAGTTGAATCGCATAATATAATAAGGAAACCGCTTGTTGATCCAGCCAAAATTATCATTCCTCCTCTTCATATAAAACTTTGGTTTAATTAAACAGTATGTCAAAGCTCTTGATAAAGATGGCAAGTGTTTTACATACCTGCGTACTGTGTTTAAACAAACATTTGATGCTAAACTGAGTGAAGGTATCTTCGATGAAACGAAAATCCGAAAGTTATTTAAAGATGAAGGGTCATGGATGACCAAAAAAAGGAATCGTGGCTAAGTTTCAAGGAAGTGTGTACCAAATTTTTAGGTTTTTTACAAAAACATTGTGCCAAATATTAAAGAACTTTCAGCATTTAGTTGGCTTAATGAATTTGAAAATGCACTTCCTTGATTCGCATCTCGACCAATTCCCGGAGAATATCGTAGACTTTAGTGAAGATCATGGAGAAAGGTTTCACCAATATCTCAAAGAGAATGAAGAATAAATATGTTTGTAGATTAGTGCTGGATGCTACAGAGTGCAACGCAGCAGAAATCCACGTCACAGGTCATTTAAAGAGAAATGGGCCAGGAAAAGACGAAAAATATAAAAATGATATCATACAGAAATAAATACGAGATCATGATTTTTATCGTTTGTTCTTTGGTTTTTCGCAATTGTTTGCTGTTTGATCCCCAATTTTTACAACAGATTCGTGTTTAGCGGCACAATATACGACAGACTATGTGGGTCCGACATCCAGCACACACCACTTTTTTGTTTGTGGGTCTGTGAATTGTATGTTTAATTGTTTAGGTATAGATGATTACTATTTACATCACTTATACAATACTAGGAACTATAAACGTTTTATAATAAAACTCACGATTGCTTCTGTTGTTCAGTACACAAATTCTCGACGATTTCTTGATAGTTTTGAACAAATTCAGATAGTTCATTATTAGTCTGACAGGTAATTTTGATTTTTTGCATAAAATCTTTATTTTCTATCTCCAAATCTCTATTATATTTTTCGTTATCTTCAAGAACTTTGCGTAGTTCAATGAAATCATTGTACTTTTCCTCATAGAGACAACGTAGATATTCATTTTCTGTTTGAAGCTGATTCAGTGTTTCTTCCTTAAAAGAATTTAGTATATTCACTAACAAAGGCAACTGAATAGGAAAAAAAAACAAAATGGACAACATAGTTTGATTTTTTAATGCCCTTTTGGCAATATCAATACGGTCTTTTTGGCGCTTCATCTTACCCTATACAGCAACCCCTTACAATGATACGTCACACGTCGAAATCCGTTCGGCCGTTTACGAGATACAACGTTAATGACCTTTTGGCAATATCAATACGGTCTTTTTGGCGCTCCATCTTACCCCATACAGCAACCTCTTTATAATGATACGTAACACGTCGAAATCCGTTCGGCCGTTTACGAGATACAACGTTAATGCCCTTTTGGCAATATCAATACGGTCTTTTTGGCGCTTCATCATACCCTATACAGCAACCCCTTTACAATAATACGTCACACGTCGAAATCCGTTCGGCCCTTTTAGAATTAACCGATTCAAAGGCCTTGGTCAGATCAATAAATGAGCTAGAACTCTCTTTGCCCCACTACTAGGGTATAAGGAAGAAGAACCATCTAAATGTATTAAAAATAGTTCATCGGAAGGAAACAAATCAAGGTGGCGCCACTATAGCATGGGGGTAATTTTTAAATGAAGCGCTGAATATTAAAGAATAAGGAGAGGTGGATGTAAACAGATTTAAACACTTCTGTTTTAAAATTGTAGGATTTGACTGTCAATGTTATCTCAAAGTAACTTTTTACTTAATTATACAAACTCTGCATACTTTATGTTTTCTATAATTCATACACACATTTGAAATTAGCGCCATTTCGGTCGAATTTTGATATTTAGTTTACTTTTTACTATCGAACACATTTTCTGCTGAATTCTCATATAAGATGGTGCTCCCTACGTCTACCTTTCATATTCAGTTATAAATATATTTATTTACGACTAGTAAGTTTAAATCTTAAGCATGTAGAATCTGGATAATGGACCAAAATAGTATAATTTTCTTTGTTTCAATCAGAAAAAAAAATTGCGTGATATTTGCCGAGACCCTCCTCTCTCCAACGTAAGTTTAGATGAGATTTGACTCGACCCCATCCCCCCTTAAACATCTCACCTAATTTATGGACGCCCCCTAAAAAGACAACCACAGCTGTTTAAAAAGAGAAAGGTGTATCTATATGTATGTTCCTTTACGTCTGTAAAACATCTTATGTTGTTATAACAAGGGAAACTAAACGGATCTTTTAAAAAAAAATTCAATTGTATACGATTCTGTTTAGTTTTTATTCAAAGGTAATACCACGAGTCCTTAAAATTTTATCGATAAATTTTTAGTTTCTACGAAAACTTTTTTATTTGGCAAAAATACGAAAACAAACTGAAATGTGATAAAATCACGAGTCCGTGGGAGGAGTGATTTTATCATATTCAGTTTGTTTGAGTAGTTTTGCCTAAAATAAAAAAGTTTGAGTCTGGAAAATAAAAATTTATCTATTAAAATATTACAGGACGAGTGGTATTTGAGAAGATTATTTTTTGAACCATTCTGTACAAAAACTACTTTATTTAAAAAACTTCCTAGAACAACTTATATTTCATAATAACGTATGCATCGGTGGCATGGGGCCATGCTTGCAAAACAACGATAGATAAAGTACAAAAACAACAAAACAGAAGTCTAAGGGAAGCGGTAAACGCACCATGGTACATAAGGAATAACACCTTATATCACGACTTAGAAATTAGAAAAATAACAGATACCATGAAAGAAAGAGCTAGGACGATCTTTGAAGGCACGAGGAACCATGTAAACCGTGACCTAAGAGAACTGACAGAATACGATCCAGATAATGGTCCATGGACACACAAGAGGCCAAAGATGCAGCTCCGGCAGCAGTAGAAAAATAGATGATAACATAGCGGCATTTGTGACGAAAAGAGTCACCGTGAAAGTAACGTTAACTGAGACCGCAAAAATACAACGGAAAGCACATAAAATAGAAAAGCACGCAAACAATAGCCAGACACCAGGAATATAGTGCACAGAGCACTGTCTTGGCAGAAGCAGATGAGGACCGCAGTTTCTCCCCAATGCCAAAACGGGGTCCGAAATTGCTGAGGCCCCCTCGGAAGCGACGGGGGGTGGTGGACTGGGAGGGCGAGAATGCCATTCAAACAACAAATATCGTTGTTATGAATGGCATTCTCATCATCTCGGGGCTCAAAGCGTGCGTGCGTGCGTGCGTATTTCATAATTAACACAAACGAAATACCGTTACCCCGCCTATTAACTTATCCTGTACACTAGATAGTATTGACAGTTGTCAGTTGTCGTGAGCGTCGTGAAAACAGGGTTATAATTTGAATAAATATTTATTTTTATACCTATTCATACAATTATATTATTAAAGAGAAAATTACAAAAATAAAAATTATTAGGTATATCTATTTAAAGTTTACCTACAAGACCACATTTACCTGTAGGCATATAAAAGTTTTAAATGCATGCAGAACCAGGAAGCAGGTTAGTTTTAAATTACCTACATATTTGATTTTTCATTATCGTTTAGATGAATTAAATTGTGATAATAATAATAACAAAATATATTTCAGAATATTTAGATAATATAAATGAATGTTGATTTATAGTAAGGTACTTATAAACAAGAAAATTGATTGTTCAATATTATTATTGAATTTTTGACAGTTCTATAATTTTATCAATACTAGTAAACCACTATGTCAACATATTTTAGGATCATAATTAACGTGACTATTTATATTTTTCGTCAAAGAATTGCTATTTTAACTGTTTTTTAATATGAAGTAAGAAAGAGGTAAATGCATTTAATTAATGTAACATCTCTACGTCTGTCTGTCTATCTATATGTTTGTGCGCGCATCACATGAAAACTACTGATCCGATTCGAATGCGGTTTTCACATATGTATTTGTCTTCTTTTAACTTAACATCTGGTGTATACAAATTTCTCCCCACCTCTTTTACGGTGTGGGGGGAGGGGAGAAAATTTTATACAACAATCTAAACATCACGCGTACGACGTCGCGGGTACATCAATATAGAACCCAAAAATGTGGTTATTTTTTTTTGTACGTCTGTCTGTCTATCTATATGTTTGTGCGCGCATCACATGAAAACTACTGATCCGATTCGAATGCGGTTTTCACAGATGTATTTGTCTTCTTTTAACTTAACATCTGGTGTATAAAAATTTCTCGTTCCACCCCTTTAACGGGGTGAGGGAAGAAATTTTTATACAACAATTAACACGCCACGCGAACGACGTCGCGGGTAGGTACACCTAGTTACCAAATAAACTCGTTCGACGGGTGCGTATACACAAAACGTATACTCATATCAATAATTATACCAAAGCTCTTACAGATAAGATTGTTGACAGTAAGTGAACAACTCCACCCAAAGATCTTCAGATGCAAGATTTTTATCTTGGCTGTAGCTTTAGAAATCATTGCGTGAGAGTACATTCTTCTACCCAAGTAAGTGCTTTGGTCAAAATAGTTTCTGAATTTAACTAACACCGTTGCTCCAAGAACTCTTTCCTTATTTTATAAAATTCAGCCGCCGCAGTTTTCATATTCTCCTGATCAGTTGCTTGTAATTTTACTAGAAGATTACGAACTGTGTGAGGAAGAATATAACAGGGCTTTTTGAGAAATACTCTTAAATCATTTGGATATTTGTAGATGTCCAACAAATAGCTTTTTAAAGACTTAAAAATTTTCAAGACTGTCTCAACGGTCTGCATTAACGCAAAGCCACCTTGTTTTAAAGAGTTTCTGATTCTTTGTGTCAGTGGAATCTTTCAGAGATTCTACTCAAACGCTGTAGATTTTAGAAATATGAATACATTTTTTCACAATTATGCATTCGAACTCAATAGGAAGCCAATCAGGGTGGTTTTGATCGTGTTGTGAACCCCACATCCAATAAGAATGAACTAAAGCGGGACACTTTTCCTTTTACTGGAGACTGTAGGACAGACAGTCTGAAAGGGGGACTGTCCCGTCCAAAAACGTCAGGTTAGTCATAACAAGCAAAGATTAGATAAACGTCTCCGAAATCTGTTTTCTGAATGCCGCCATTTGCAACCGGTGTCTGAATATCTTGACATGAATGGAAATGCCCTATAGGTGTCTATATCTTTTATGATTTATTCGTGAATAATTATATAAATTTCTTCAAGGTTATTGCAAGTAACTTTCGGAATTATCCTGGTATTTGTCATTTACAGTTTATTCGTAAATCTAATATATTTAAAGAAGCATTTGTATTTGTTATATATTGATATGGAAATCATCCCTTGGGACTCCTTCCAATCAATAAAATCTACTTCTAATTTCTCCTGCTTTTATTTTTAATTATACCATTTGATTATACTTTTTTCTTTGTTTATTAGGTATTCCTTTATTTTAATATAATTTTAATTCAAATTAATTCTAATCTAATCTAAATTTCTAATGACAATCTAATCAATAATTAATCTCTATAACAACATAAACAAAACAAACAAAAATTTAACAAAAACCTAGTTAATACTAATTCAAAACTAAAACTAGCAACCGATTTTCTTAAGGGCGAATCACATTCCCAGATATCTACTGAAAGAACACGTCCCCGAAGAAAAATATATATTGTTCTGATATCACTGTCTCTAGTATAGTTTAACTAATATTAATGTAAAAAGACAACCACGCCTTCTAACCCCAACAAAGAAACCGACTTTCGAATCTAGGTTGTCAGATATATTTTCGAAAATTCCTAAGTTTATATATTTTGAAAATGTTCTCTTTACTTTACTATTCAATTGTTCGTCAATGACTCTTAGAAAGATAATATGAAAATATTCTAAAAAAAATATATACTTAAATTAATTAACTAGGTTCTTTATATTTAACCAGTTTTCACTTCTGATGATATCAATTTTGTATATATTACTTATACTTAAAGACATTTTTGAGTAAAGGCAATATTGTGTATATAGTTTGTCATTTCAAAGTCGGTTCGCACCCCTTTGATATGAATGTAAAGTAATGCCGACGGCTCTTACTAAGCGCGGTGGTACATCAAACGAAGCATCAAAGAGGAAAATTGCGTGAGTTAAATACCGCGCATAGTCTTGTTCCCCATTACAGTACACAGTAGCGTTGGTGATTTTTATTGATTTTTTATATTAGATATATATTACGGTGGGCTTGATAGTACTTAATATAGTAAGAATTTCTCGTTTAAATATATAAGATAATAACTGCGCCACCTTACGGTGGCGTTATATTATTTGATTTAGAAAGGTATTTTTTGACTTTATTTTTTTCGCATTTTTTCTGTTTTTAATTTTCCACTATCTTTTAGTTTTTCGTTTATTTATTTATTTATGAATCAAAATTCAAAACTATCTATTGGGTTTTCTTACAATTCAGTAATTGTTATGGACAATGCGTCGTATCATTTCCGCATATTAAACAAAATACCTAATAGTAACACAAAAAAGAATGAAATTTTAAGATTTATAGCCATCAAAAATATTACTGTTCCTAAAAAGGTTCTAGTAAAGAAGGAATTAAGAATGATCAAAAGTCAGAATTTTAAAAATGAATACGTCATTGACACCATTTGTAGCAGACACGGTCATACCCTTTTGCGTTTACCTTCATACAACTGTATTTTTAATCCAATCGAAATGGTTTGGAGTACTCTAAAAAAACGTTTACCAAAATGTATCTTGAAAACTTGTTTTTAAAAAGAAAACTAATTTTAGATTCTTACTAACATGCCCAACCCTTTTCTTTCTAGAGGCAAGGAAGGCTTATACCCCCTCGTGGTCCTTGCTGGACAGACTATCTTTTAAGATTGTCTGACAAAATAAGTATTACTTGCAAACAATTGTTATAAAAATATTATGAGTTACGTGCCATTTGAATAATGAGTCAAATGTTCTTATTAGAAACTAAAATTAACAAGTTTTAATTTGAAAGAATTAATTTCTTTGACAATTTTCAAATTGATACAAAATATACTAATATACGTTTTTCTTTTGAAATTTAAAATAATAAAAATTTCTTTAATTCCACGCCAATGGTCGGCATGGTAAACAAAGGAGTTTAATATTCCGACAAAGACCAAGAGATTTTACATTGACTTTGGAATGAGTATACATAAATAGAAAACCTGGTTAAAGAGTCTTTGAAGTACTGGAAATAGCAAGCTTGTGAAATGAATCTGACGAGGAGACAGTGACTAGTTTTTGTTTTAAATTGATTGATTATAAAATAGGAATGTGAATGTGAAAGGGACAGTCGTGAAAAAATTTATAAAATGTATCAGAACTTACAGTTTAAATAAAAAATATTAATAGTTTAAAATAAAAAGTATCTAAAATTGTAAACAAAAAAACCCAACCAAAGAAGCCGGAGCAGTAAATCCAATTTCAGTAAACATCCATTCCAATCCAACCATCCAACCACAACATATATTTGGTTAGGGAACGTATGGCAAAAAAAATTCAGATGACGTAGAAAGAAAACCAGAGACGAGAAAAGAAATTAGAAGTTCAAAAATCTGCAACTAAATAAAAGAAATTTGACAAAAAGCAACTGAGATATTTGTAGAACAATAGGACTGGAATTGGGTAAGATTTCTTATTTAAATTATTAGAAACAGTGATTATTGGGAAGACATTTCAAAAAAACAAAATTTACTATACATATATTATGAAGAAAGAATCAATTTAAAATAAAAAAATATTTAAAATTAAAATAAAGAAGATTTTGAAACAAGAAGACACAAACAAAAAAATTAAGAAATATAAAAGGAACAAGATGAAATATATTTTTCCCAATACAACTTGGATAAGCATCGACTGGCGGCACATACAACTACAAAGAATATCTCTCCATGGGCGTGCGACTTATTATTCATATTATTCTTTTATTTTAATGTTTTATTTTATTCGGTGTTACTGATTTTTCAATAACCTGATTAACAACATCTTAAAAAATCTCCAAAAAGCCATGTTTATTAACACAAAGACAGAAATCTGCACTCAGATATAATAAAATTTGTCTATACATTAAACGGTTATACACTGTCAGAAAATATCGTTAGTTTCTTAAAATTTGTATGTCTGTATGGTTGTTAACGCAAATCTCTGAAACGGCTTAACCGATTTGGATGTAGTTTTAAGAAATATATTGTTTCACAAGTCAAGAAGTTATGTCAATTTTTCTCAATAAAACATAATATGTAACAAGTAAAATAAAGATTTATCTGATTAACCATATTGAATAGAGTTCAGTTTATCAGTTTAGTCTGGAAGCTCGTCGCAGTCAAACACGGCGATCTGGAAGTGGGAAGGTATGGAGTGCAGGGGCGATCGGGTTAGAGAATGGTTTAGATTTACTATTTGGTCAACTATAAAATGTTTCTTTAATTAATATTTCATTTATTGTTTAGTTCTACGAATTTTTAATGGACAGTGGTGTTTGATAATTGATATAACTCTTTATCAATGTTTAATATATATTATGTGTAGACACACGGTAGATGGCACTGTGTTTTGATTTCTAGATTAGTCACTTAGAAACGAAAAAATCGAAAAACAATTACATATTTGTTAAATTAAGGAAGCAATAAAAAATCAGTTACGTGTTAATGCAAAGTGGGTCTTTATTATTTAGTTTTAAAAATTCCCTAAAGATAGCGGTGTTAATTTATCGAAAAAAATACCTATACCATTGTTTAAAATAAGGTTGCAGGAAATCCCAGTGAACAGCGTTGTATTTTGCTTCTAAAAATTGAAAAAAAAGGAAACTAAAGTAAAATAGAAGATAGTCGAAAGAAAAAAAAAACAAAAAAATTGCGGAAAAAAACAAAACCAAGATGGTACTTACTAAATTAAGTACTATGATGCCACCATAAGGTAGCGCAGTTGATATCTTATATAATTAAAGGAGCAGTTCTCATTAAATTAAAACGTTCGTAAGGTTGCACAGTTGATACCTTATATATTTAAAAGAACAATTTTAACTTCAATAAGTAATATGACGCCACCGTAAGGCCGGTCGCATACTTACAGGACATGTGTTTGCAACATGTCTGCGACACGTCGCTTCAACACTGTTGAGCACCAATGTAGGAAACAAAACTCCGTAGTTCGCACATCAGTCTACATTATGTGGTCGGATCAGGTTTGGCAATATTATCGGTTCTAATATTGCGAAGGCGAAAGAAGAAAAATACTCGAAAATATTGGGTTCATTCATATAGTAAAGCTAATCTTCATCGCAGTACATTTATAAGTTGTACTGGTGAAGAAATGATGGCAGATCCAGTTAAATTTCAATCATTTTATAGAATGTCACGAGAGACATTTTCAGTACTTCTGGACATAATTGGACCTTGTATCAAGAGATCAGATACAAAATTTCGGGAATCCATTACACCAAAGGAGAAACTAATTATTACAATGAGGTAAGTAACTTATTTAAAGTTCATTTTTATTGTATATCTATATATATAAAAGAAAGTCGTGTTAGTTACACCACTTATAACTCAAGAACGGCAGAACAGATTTGGCTGAAAATTGGTAGGGAGGTAGCTTAGAGCCAGGAGATGGACATAGGATACTGCTCATTGTTGCCACTCGCCACCAGGTGGCGCTGCAGAGTAGCAACTTCTGTCCTGTTCAACCGATTGTCATGAAAATTGGTATGTATATGTATTTTTTCACGGAGAAAACGAATATGCTATGCTCATTGATGCCACTCGCCACCAGGTGGCGCTGCAGAGTAGCAACTTCTGTCCTGTTCAACCGATTGTCATGAAAATCAGTAGGATGCTGTATTTTTAATGGTTAATATGAATGTGATATTCGTATTAATGGAAGTTACCACCAGATGGCGCTTCCATTAAACGAGCAACCACTACTCATTTGATTACTTTATATCACGCCACCGTAAGGTGGCGCAGTTAATATCACATATATTTAAACGAGCAATCCTTATCTACCTATATATATAAAAAAGGATGTTTTTGTATGTATGAAATCGATAGACTCAGAAACTATTTGACCGATCAATATTAAAATTGGTATGTACATATATTTTTCTACGAAGAAACTTTATATGCTATGCCCATTGATGTAACTTGCTACCAGGCGGCGTTGTAAAGTATCGACTTCCGCCCCGTTCAACCGATTGTCATGAAAATCAGTATGATGATGTATTTTTAATGGAAAAGATGAATATGATATTCGTATTAATGGAAGTTACTAGCAGATGGCGCTTCCATTAAACGAGCAACCACTACTTATTTGATTACTTTATATCACGCCAGTTAATATCACATACATTTAAACGAGCAATCCTTACTTAAGTATTGTGACGCCACCGGAAGGTGGCGCAGTTAATATCACTTATATTTAAACGAGAAATTCTTACTAAATTACCTAAGTATTGTTATGCATCTTATATATTTTACCGATAAACTACAAAATAAAACGAAAACAAAATGGTATAAACCTGATAACTAACGAAAAAATATGATGAAAACGATAAAATCAAAATAAATTAAAAAAAAACGAAAAATTGAAGAATGACATAAATGATTTGCGGTACGAAGTCCGACGGGTCAGCTAGTTTATTATATATTACAAATTGAAAAATGCATAATCGACAGTAGTGAAGAGTGCGAAGATTGTGCTTGAGAACATTTGACAATACCGATAGTGGTCTAAATGTTGGATTATCTTCCAATATTGAACCATATACGTGAATACGTGCATTAGGAAGCAGCTGTCGGACACAAATGACGCTTGAAATTGGAGCAAGCAGTGTCGTATAAAAGTTGTTTTCGACAAGTCTCATCCTGTCCGCGGTGTTTCTGTTTGGTTTACGACTCGCCATAAGAACCGCTGTGTTGGCAATGAAACGACATGTCTGCGACATGTTGCGAACACATGTCTTGTAAGTATGCGATCGGCCTAAGGCGGCGGAGTCCAAATCTCATAAATTTAAACGAACAATTCGTAGGTAACGCAGTTGATATCTCATCGTACGTCCGTAAGGTGGCGCAGTTGATACCTCATATACTTAAAAGAGTGATTTTAACTTTAATAAGTAATATGACGCCACCGTTAGGTGGCGCAGTTAATATCACATTTAAACTAGCAATTCGTAGGTACTAGATTAAGTAGTATGACGATATCGCAAGGTGTTGCAGTTGAAATCTCATATATTTAAACAAGTAATTCTTACTGAAGTAGTACTATGAAGGCACCATAAGGTGACGCAATTTATGTCAATATATTTAATTGATAAATTACAAAACGCAACGAAAGACCGGGAACTGACGAGAAAATAGCATGAAAACGGCAAAAACAAAAAAAAGGGTGTGGCAGTCAGTGGGACTGCCGGCAGAAGTTATACTTCTATGCACGCACCAAGTGCCGCGGAGACTTTCGACATCATGATATTCGTGTTCAGCGACCCCAAAAACCCCGAGTACATAAATTGAACCCATTGGGAATACTTACCAAGTTGTAATTTTTCTATCTATTGTCTGTTCGGAATGCACTTTTCGACTATTCTTAAAAAATCTGTTTATGTAGCCAACAACCTTAAAAGCATAGTGCAGGATATAATGCAACCATGTGACGGTACTATGGACTACAATACAATACTCATTACTGAATATTATAATAATAATAATAATAATAATAATAATAATAACATATTAATAATATAAAATACTAAACTTTATCAATACATAGTATAAAACAAAGTCGCTTTTTCTGTCCCTATTTCCCTTTGTATGCTTAAATCTTTAAAACTACGCAACGGATTTTGATGCGGTGTTTTTAAATAGATAGAGTGATTTAAGAGGAAGGTTTATATGTATAATATAATAACATCCATTAAATAGTGGAGAAATACTGTTGTTTTTGAGGTTTCTAATATGATGTCGTTAATTTTACGAATTATATTAAATAAATCGATTATCTGTCAATTCGGCTGACAAGTAAAACGCCATCTAATCTAAAATCTAAAACCAGTCAGTTAACCGAAGTTGACATTTACGTTTAGTAAACACAAAATGTGATCGAATTTCGCCTAAAATCGACGAAAAACGCGTAAAAAGTGTAAAAAAGTGTAAAACATTGCAAAATGATCGTTAAACCCTAAAAATCACTACATAGTATAAAACAAAGTCGTTTTCTCTGTCCCTATGTCGCTTTGTACTTTGTATGCTTAAATCTTTAAAACTACGTAACGGATTTTGAAGCGGTTTTTTTAATAGATGAGTGATTCAAGAGGAAGGTTTATGTGTATAATAACATCGATTAAATGGTGGAGAAATACTGTTATTTTTAACACGCTTTTATTAACTTCACCTGTATGTATGTATGTATGTTTGTTTGTAACTCTCCACTCCGTTATATAATTATATCTCGAAAAGTTATCGTTTTTTTGAAAAAACACAGGAATACTTTTTTGTTTAGAATTAATTTTTACATCAACTGTCAAATTATGACAGCTGTCATATTGACAGTTTTCGAAATAAACACTATTTTGTGAATATCTCGAAAAGTTATCGTTTTTTTTGAAAAAACACAAGAATACTTTTTCGTTTGGAATTAAATTTTACATCAACTGTCAAATTATGACAGCTGTCACATTGACAGTTTTCGAAATAAACACTATTTTGTTAATATCTCGAAAAGTTATCGTTTGTAACACGCTTTTTATTATTTTATTAATTAACTTCACCTGTATGTATGTATGTATGTATGTTTGTTTGTTTGTTTGTTTGTAACTCTCCACTCTGCGGCTGCTGCCTCGGGTGAGTCCCATATCGTTATTTTTAGTCACTTCCTCCCCGTGCCGGGAGTGGGTAATAAACAATACGTTTAATTATAAACGATATGAATGAAATTGTCCTAGAATTAATCTAACAATTCTTTAGATTTCACAATAGTATTTTTTTTCCAAGTTCTGAAAACAATACGTTTAATTATAAACAATATGAATACAATAAATATAATTTGAGAAATCAAAAAAACACGCTTTCAAAGCATTTCCAACTAAAAAAACGAATAATGATTGAGTAAGGGTCTTGTAATCGTCACAGCAAATTAACGAATCTATTGAAATAAAATAAATTGGACTAAAAAGTAAAAAATAAATATAGTTTAAAAAAACTAAAAAACACGCTTTTATAAAGCACGTTTCTGAAAAACATCGAACTAAAAAGTTAAAAATAATTTTCAAAATAAAATTAAAACCAAAATAAATGAAAAGTACTAGTATTATTGTGAAAAAAGCGTGGGCGCTGCATACCATATTTTTCAAATGTCAAGCGCCCACGCTTTTTTCACAATAATACTAGTATTTTTCATTTATTTTGGTTTTAATTTTATTTTGAAAATTATTTTTAACTTTTTAGTTCGATGTTTTTCAGAAACATGCTTTATAAAAGCGTGTTTTTTAGTTTTTTTAAACTATATTTTTGAGGTTTCTAATGTGATGTCGTTAATTATCAATTTTTTTCCGCTTACATTGCAAACGCAGGCTGAACCCTACGAGATTTATCAAAATAAGGTACTAATTATTTGTACATATTGTAAAGGTCTACAGAAAACTCCTGGATGGTATATGTCTGTCTCTTATGGATATCCCACAATAACATTTTTTTACCATTTACTTTTTACGACAAATATTGGCTAATTTTTGAAGCGATTTTAACCAATACAGCATTAATCCTTATGCAACTAAATAGCTTCAATACATTGTTAATTTAACATAGATCTATATGGTTCTTTACAGCATAAGATTTAAATGAATATTTTCGAAGATATTACAGATTTACAATTGCGGGACGTAGCGCTTGCGGTGGTACTGGCCGGCCGGGGCGGCGGAAGCGTGCCTATAAATAGTATAAATAGCGCATCGAAGGCCGCGCGATTTTTCCTATAGCACTTTGAATTTTGCAGCGATCGGACGCGTTTATTACGAAATTAATCATTATGACGCTACCCTAAGGTGGCGCAGTTGTAATTCTTACATAACTAAGTACTATGACGCTACTGTAAGGTGTCGCAGTTGATATCTCATATATTTAAAAGAGCAAAACTCACTTACCTAAGAACTGTGACGCCACCGTTAGGTGGCGCAGTTAATATATAATATGCCTAACCGATAAGTTACAAAGTACTATAAATAATAGTAAAAACTGGTAACTAACGAGAAAATATGAAAAAAAATACAAAAAATTAATCGTAAAAATAAAAGATTGGAAAAAACATTAGTGTTAGGCGGTGCGAAGTTCGCCGGGTCCGCTAGTATATTATAAAATAATCTGTCAAACACACTGTAATACGTCACTATGATATTCCAAAACATTAGCTCAGACTGTTTTTTGTATACCTTTCTCTTTTTAATGTACTGAATGTTTAAACGGTATTTAAAGGACTTATAGTTATGACTAAACATGTGGTAAATCTTTGTTTTTACCGACCAATATACCTTATATGTGTTTCTGTTTCTCTCTTACTCACACCATTACATATGTATTGATTTTTCCCATTTAACCCCACACAAATCGAGTGCATGAATACAAGTATAACTTCAATAATTGTTTGTTAAAAATTAACTGTATTCAATTAAATAAATACTTAGAAAAATAAGACCAGTTGATGTGTGTCCTTACTTCAAACACGAAAACTAAACAGTAAAACGATCAATGTACAAAAAAAGTGTTTACAAAACCCCATAGTGCAAAATATAATGCAACCATGTGACGGTAGTATGGACTACAATATAATACTCATTACTGAATATTATGATTAATATTATTAATATAAAATACTAAACTTTATATGTTTACTTACGTGACAGAAATATAAAACAATCTGTCAAACTATCAATGTCAATGTAATACGTCACTATGATATTTCAAAACAATAGCTCACACTGTTTTTTGTATATCTATCTCTTTTCAATGTACTGATTACTTATATGTGTTTCTGTCTCTCTCTTACTCAAACCATTACATATGTAATGATTTTTGCCATTTAACCCCACATAAATCCAATGCATAAATTGAAGTATAACTTCAAAATAAATAAAAATAAAAAAACGAGACCAAATTGTAATAATTTGAAAATGAGAAAAATACATAAGACATCAATGTTAGGCAGTACGAAGTTTGCCGAGTCAACCGACTCAGTATTGAAATAAAATAAAAATATATTTATTAAAAATCCTTATTATTTTTCTATTCATACTCTTTTTAATACATTTATTAAATTAAAATGATACATTCATTTTTTATATTAGGATTTCAGTATTTATAACTAAATTAATTCAATTATTGTTACATTCCTTATCATTACAACCGGTTGAGTAATTTTTATAATGAACGATAGAGAACGCTAGATACGTCTATCAACTCAACCCTTTTCACGAAGTACGCCAACGTGTTTTGAGTAAAGTGGCGAATAACCTAAATTCCATTAGGAACTTATTTCATTCTATGTTATGCGCTAAATTGGTCAATTACCCAAATTGCTAAACACATTAACCCGACCCGACGGGAAAATATGACTAATAGACAACTTTTGAACTTTTTAATTATCGCACGTATAAGCCTGACCAGAAATTCCGATTTTATTTCTATTATCAGAAAGCAAAGTGAAACTGACAATTTGATAAGAGAGCAAGATAACTGTTTCCTTTATTAATAATCTCGTCATACTAATATGTACATAGTGTCATTATAGCTAAGTGATAGTGGTTTTATTTATTAAAAAATAAAACTTTACATTTAAAATATATCGTGTTTAATATGTGAATCTAGGAAAATATTAAGTAAGTACTTAAAAGTTAATTAAAATATCAATTATGTGAATTTATAAGTTTTTATAAGATAAAGTGACAAATTTCTTATATTGCACGCCCTTAGAACTTTACGTCATCACTAAAGTTTACGAATTGTTAATTAAAACACTCATCCATAATATAGTTCAACGTTAAGTGTAATTAAAACAATAATTAGAAGATATTTTTAGTAATTATAGTTACTTAATCATTGTATTCGACTAAAAATATAAAATTGGGAAAATATTCCATTTGGAAAAATATTCCATTATCATCCTCAATAGTATATTATGGAACAAGTGGTTGAAATGACCACGAGTTGTATATATACTATTTTTTTCTACAAATGAGATTGAAATCACCTATTAATAAAACCAATAGAATGTAGAAATGTTTTATTTTTAGTATTATCGCCAATTGTATTCACCAATTTATCTGCATTATTTTTATTTGTTTGACTAGTTTCGTTAGTATTTAATTGTGTAGATTCATTTGGTATAACTAAATTCGAACCTGTTCATTAAATAATTTGGCCTCTATATCTTTTCTTATCGATAAAGATTCATCTATGTAACTTTCGGTTTTAACTAACGTGCCTTTTTAACATAGGTAGGTTGCTTCCTGCATTCACTAACAAAGGGGCTGAAATTCTTCTCATTGTGTGCCCTGTATATTTCGGATTTGGTTTCAGAGATTTTATAAACTGTTACTTAATTTTTTTTATATTTTTTTAAATTATTTATTCGCATTTTGAGCTTCAAATAACCTTGAACTTGACGTGATAGAGATCAACTGACCCAGGATTCGAAATCAGTGACCCAAAAATCGAGGATATCCTAGGGTTTTTGGGAAAACTCTAATAGTGAGATCTAGAAATACTTTAAATGTGGATCTGTTCTACTAGAACTATCTACGAGGGTTGTCATTTTAGTTTTACATAGAAGACGCTACCAATAGAACCTTCAGACACAAATCTAACCTCAATCTTTTGTTGACATAAATCCAGAGTTACATTGCGATACAGCAAGTCGTGTAGATAGATTTTTGAAATTAGCAAGTCGGTCGAAAAATGGATCTTAGCCGAGAACGTTTTCGAGCAATATTTTTTTACAATTTTTGGAGAGGATTATTCCAACAGCAATATGTCTCGCTGACATTGTTTCTGTGTTTGGGAATGAAACACCATTCCAGTCAACTATTTTTCGCTATTTTGGGTAGGTCCACTCAAAACAGCAAAACACTGATGTGGTTCGTCAGCTAATTAAGCATGACTGCCGTGTAACATACCGTCAAAATCTGCTCATGTCGCAACAATATGGCTTTAGAAGATCGAATAACATCAGATTTGTATATAAACGTTTTTTATCAGAAGTTACCGCGAAATTCATCCTACATCAGGACAAGTGCTCGCATTGCCCAAAAGATAATCCAGTTTTTGAAGCTTCAAAACATCGAATTGTTAGACCTAAGTCTCTACGACTATTTCACGTTCTCAAAAATCAAGAATTTAATGCGTGGGCAGCGATATCAGTCGCCAGAAGAATCAATCAATGTATTTAAAACAGCGATTTTGCAGGTGTCAACTGAAGACTGGAATAATTGTTTTAACAATTGATTTGAACGTATGCAAAAATGTATCGATCTTAGTGGGGCATATTTTTAAAAGCAATAAAGTATAAAATTAATACACGCAATCGTGAGAAAGATCTTATTCACGATAAAATAGTAGATGTAATGCCGGTATAAACGTTTTTCTTTTTATTTTCTCCGTGCAATTATTATGCTGATACTTATCTAATCAGTTTTTCTCGTAACATATTTACCGATAATAGATACGTATATATATCGTATATCACTTTACATTTAAAATTCTTTTAAAAACAATCGAAAAACTAAGATTATATGCAACTCGCGTAGGATTTTTGGATTTTGAAAATGTCCTATAGATTAAAAAACGCGAAAAACACTAGCTTAACTATCATAATTCTCAGATAAACAAAAAACTATATTTTCTGAAAATTATAAGATAAAAATAAAGCATTATGTACACGAGTTTCGGAAACCATTAAAATTTTACCATTAAGATTATCCAATCTAGACCACAATCAATAGGATTCTCCTTTTTGATATGAGAATTCTATATACCAAATTTTATGACGCTGTGTTGTTCCGTTCAAGAGTTATAGCGCACACAAACTGAAGGAAATATGTAATATATGCACGAGTTTCGGAAAACCGTGGAAATTTTACCTTTATGGTTATACAATCTAAACCAAAATTACTAGAGTTCTTGTCTAAGACAGGATTCTATATACCAAATTTCATGAACCTTTGATATTCCGTTCAAAAGTTATAGCACATACAAAATTAAGGGAAATATGCGTTATATACACGAGTTTCGGAAAACAGTTAAAATTTTACAGTAAGGGTTATTCAATTCAATTCAATTTCAATTCAATTATTCAGTTGGATTCTATATACAAAATTTCATGACCCACTAACATTCCTTTTAAGAACTATAGCGCACATTGACGGAGGGACACACAAGCCGATCTTATAAAGTACCTACCTCAATGGTACGCAATTTTTAGGAAAAATGGTTCCAATTAAGTACACAAAAGATTTTTATGTTTTTTATATTAAACTTTATAATCTCCATAACAAAAAATAAAATAACATAAAAAAAATTAAATGTTTTAAAATACATATTTTAGATAAGTAATACGTTGAGAGTTATCTCAAAAATAATAGTTTACTAATTATGTTTGTGCTCCATTTGACCTCGGTTTACTGCCCTACCTGCTGTCTGTCATTTTAGATTTAGGCTCCTCAAGGAAACAGCATTACATGGTTCAAATGGCGGACATATTATCGATGACGATTTTTTGCCCAAATTTTAGCCCTCTATATCTTTGTATCCACCATTTTAAAGTTAGGCAAATCAAGGGTCCCACCTTAAGAGCTAGAAATGAGGGACATTGACTTTTGCCCATATTTTGGGCCTCCTTACCCGTTTTCGCCACCTTCTTTGTATCCACTCAGTTGTCTGCCTGTCGGGATTTCAAATTGTCGTATCAACACCTTCGACTGGGAAGATTTTCATCCATATTATAGATAATGACAATTTCCCAAAAAATTGGCAACTTGCACCCCTTATAGCTACCCCCTATATCCACTAGGATGTCCGCTTGAGCAGGAACCTAAATACCTGTATTTAATGAACATGTTGCAAAAGAAAAATGCTTTATGACGGTGACGGCGAAATTTCGGCTCTAGTTCTCCTGCTATTATATTAGTCGAGCAATGACTCCGAAATTTAAACGGCAAGACGGATTTTAATGATCCTTTTTGCATTCGATTTGTGAGTGCATCAGGGAACTTTCTGACCTTATGCGATCATGTACCTAATATTTGAAAACTGTATTGGTGGATACAAAAAATGCATTTTTCTACAACCGTGCGTAAAGTATTACCTTTACGCACGGTTTAAGGTTCGTAAAGTATTACCTTTACGCACGGTTTAAGGTTCGTAAAGTTTAACTTTTTTGTATAATATTATGCAAATACTTTTATGTGTGTTAGTGGCCGAGGTTGTAGGGTATATAGCTTCTACCCAGATAACTCGGGTTCAATTCCGGGTAAGGAAACTGTTTTTTTTATTACTTAATTGTGTAAATTTGTGTGAATATATTTAATTGTTAAATTATTGCAGTTTAATACATACAAAACTGGATATTAAATTCAGTAATTTTTAATTTGATTTTTAATATGACAGAAATGTCAGTTCATGAATAAGGGTGAGTATTTTTATTTAAATGACTGATTGACCATTTCAATTAATTTATAATTCAAGCATTTCGCGTTTCTACGTACCGGTATTATAAGGTGAGATTAATTTAGAAAATAAATATTTTGTTATCTAAAATATGTTTTAAATATAATGTTTTTTTTTTCAGTAAAGCGTAAAAAAAGTCAGGCCTATACTTGTATTTCTTGTAAAGAAATTCGGTTGTAGAAAAAATATTGTATGCAACTCGTGCGTAAATGTTCCTTTTTTGGCTCATGTGATTGTCGCATTCGCCTGCGGCTCATGCGACAACATTCACATTCGTCAAAAAAGGTCACTTTACGCACTAATTGCATAAATAACTATTTTAAATTGCATCTCAAACAGGATTTATTTATTGGCTGAAATGAATTAAATTTTTTTATCTACTAAAGGGCTTCTGAGATCGCTAAAAACAATAAATATGTCATTGAAAGTAATCTCCGGAGTACCTAGTGCCCAGGATACTTTCTGCTTACATCGCCTCCTGGAGCTTTCGGTAATATCGTTATAAAATTAGTCATAACTCAATACTCGGTTATTTTTGAGCTCGCCGAAAACGAATTAGACATTAGAAGTGATATCCGCAGTACCTGGTGATGCCCAGGATAGCTACTGTTTACCTCGTCTCCTAGACAGTGCCGAGCCGAGCCCTACCAGCGCCGTCGGGCAAAATTTACGAAGCGCCTTTCTGAAAATTTGTTTAATTCATATAGACATTTAATTACAACCATAAATATAAAATTTCTGATTTTTCTAAATCAGGATGTTATGCAACTACTTTAAAAAATAAAACAAAAATTAACGATTGGCTTAAATTTGTGCACTTTTTTTAATTATTAAAATGAGCAGTACTTTTTTCGTGTTTACTGTAAGATTCCGCCAAATGTTTCCAATCGTTTGTTCCGTTGCAAAATGGAGATTTGTTTTTTGAATCGAATAATTTACAGCTTAAACAAAAAACCGCATTTTTTTATTTAGAATAAAGCAACTACTCTCTATGAAACTTTTCACCATTTCTTAAATGTCTTTCATAATAACAATCCGAAAATTTTCGTCCCGAAGAATCACGCGGAAAATTATAATTTTTTACTTGCGTAATCGGGGTTTCTATTAAATATTCAACCATGTTTGAAGTGAAAACTTCTGGACAAAGTCCTGGGTCATCTTTGGGAAAAGCTGGTGCTGGTGTTGATCTTTCTTTTGGTGGCGGTGGTGCATCAAGCGCAGGTCAAGGCCATTCTTTAGGCGCAATATCTTAAAATACAAACACACAAATGAGTAAATATCGCCCACTATAGGTACCAAATGCATTTTAAATGCATTAATATATTTATTTAAAATTTAAATAAAATGCTGAATTTTTTATAGCTTTTAAAAATATATACATATCTTTAAAAAAAGCACATACCACTGGACACGTTTTTTAATTCCTCACTTTTGTAAATCTCTTCCTCGACACCTAGCGATTGTTTTGATGTGGACGGTGCCGAAGACACAAACTATTGCTGTATTTTTGCATGTGGCATTCTTATCACGCTCTTCTTCTCGTTTGCGTTTTTTTATTAAATTCTGGTAACGAGACAATTTCTTTTTTTATCACTCATCACAATATTCACAATTATTAAGTATCGCAAAAACAAATACTAAAACAACTCTCGATATTGCACCATGCACTCACTTTCGGTAACTGAGAATTCTTTTTGGTCATCTGCTCGCTAAACTCAAAAATTTGTTTTGCATTTTGTCAGTATTTATAAAATGTTTTATTGGGCTTTATTTTATTGAAGGGCAATAACGCTTTGCACCATGCCACTCACTTTTGATAACTGATCATTCTTTTTCGTCATCTGCTCGTCATCTGCTCGGTAAACTCAAAAATTTGTTTTGCATTTTGTCAGTATTTATAAAATGTTTTATTGGGCTTTATTTTATTGAAGGGCAATAACGCTTTGAAAGATCGCCTTTGAATAATTCCTATGATATCATTAAAATGTATTTAGCGTATTTGCATTCATCTAAATTCCAAAATACTGACCAACTGCTGAGATGAAGAATTGTAAAAATGATGGGGGGTTGCTAAATTTATTTTTTATGTAATTTGATAATTGAGTTTAAAATTACAGTCACAAAAAAAATCTAAAACGTAAAAACATTTTTTGGCTACCACATTTCTAGCTTTTATCCGGTCTAAAATCTCAGAACGGCGCCTCTATCACCTCGGCGGCGACTTGCCCATATGGACGGCTCGGCACTGCTCCTAGAGTTAACGGTAATGTCGTTAAACAATTAGTCAAAACTCAATACCCGGGTGTTTTGGGCTCGCCAAAAACAAATGTGACATTAAAAGTGATCTCCGAAATACCTGGTGCACAGGATACCAACTATTTACCTAGTCTCTAGGAATTTTCGGTAAATTCATTATACAATTAGTCAAAACTCAATACCAGGGGGTTTTTAGGCTTGCTGAGAACGAATTTAATATCGAAAGCGATCTACGGAGTATCTAGTGCTCAGCACAGCAACCTTACGCCATCTCCAATAGTTTCATTAAATATATTGAAAAGAAAACCCTTTTTTTTTAAATTTGGTGCATAAACTCCCCAATTCAAGAGTTTTAACTAATTGTAGGTATCCTGGAAACCAGATACTTTGAAAATCACTTTTAATGTTGTAGCATTCCCAAAAAACCACCTTAAATAATATTATATTCTCGTTTACACTTTTGTCGGTAGGCAACCAACTTTACCTATTCCGAAGACAGTTACATTTAAATAATATTATCTTCTCGTTTACACTTTTGTCGGTATGCAACCAACCTTACTTCAAATTTTGACAGGCGGAAGCGGATATCGAGCGTTAATACTCGATAAGACCCGAGTTAAGCAACCAGGGTGAGAGAGCGCCTTTGAACAGCACTTACGATTTTACGTAGCAAGCGAAAGGAAGTTAATTCCCTCGTTTGCGAAAATTAATGGCTGCCGGTTAATTCACAGCATTAAGATTACCGTTTGTTCTTGGTTTATTCCGTATCGGAAGTGTTTGAAAAAATACTGCATTTCAATTTGGATATAGATGTGCTTAAATTGGAAGTACAATCTGTTTGATTTATGGTATCAATAAAATTCATGGTGCTACGTGCTGTCTGTTGGAAGACTCCATTTTGAAATTTTTATAAAATTATATGGTACCGAGGTAAATGGATACCTAGTGATCTAAAAACCTTATGGATGGTTTTATAGATGATTTCCTATGTGCTGGTGTTTAATTATACATGGTTTTTGGGTAATTATGGTATGTTTAAAGAAGCTTTATTATCGTAGAAGCGTGACTTTCCGGTCACGAAGTATGAATTTTGGTTCCGGATTACAAGGTAAACTTTCGACTATTCTTTCTGTTATTTCTCTATGTTCGATACTTAGTTGAACTGCGAATATTCTAAGAAACAGTCACAATTTTAGTGCTTATTCGGAAGAATATGCTTTTGGAAACTTTTTATAGTGATTCTATTTAAACTTAAATTGTTATAAGCTTTTAGCGGTATTAAATCAGTTAATAACATTAGTTACTATTCAAATCTATGGAACTATGATTGAATGATAAATATGTAGTGTTTTTAAATTTTGTTTTTTAACTTTCTTCAAAGTGTTGGTGTTCAATCGTAATCTTACATGATTATTACCTCTATGGTACTTGTATTGCTAAATTTCATATTTGTATTCATGTATATGGTAATTTTTAGATATTTAGAACACTCAGAGTGTGCACTCTTTAGAGAACTGAATTTTGTTTTAAAGAAAGGAAATATACCTTCAGTATATATTTTGTTTTAATTGAGTTCTCTACATACTTTCGTTTATTGAAAATAGGTTATGCAATTTAGATAAAATCTGTAATATTATATGTACAGGAATGTTAGTTTTTTAATAACCGTATTGTCAAATACCGGTTAATATCTTTCACTGTATAAACAGAAGTGTTAGTTTTTTGGTGATAACCGTTCTCACTAATACTGGGGATTTTTGTTTTATTTTTTTAATACATTGTTTTATTGTTTTTATTGATATCGTTGAGTATTTATTTCTTATACCTTCCCAGTAACTGTTCTGATTCAAACCTCTTGTTTAATAAAGATTTAGATTTTAATAAGACAAAAGGATTCAAGGAATTGTAGAATCAATAAGGTAAGTTTAAAATAATTATTGACTTAAGGATATAGCTCAATTAAAGTGTGTTCCCTAACCATTTCAGATTTAATAAACTGTTTCCCAATAGGTTTCTTATTTTCTTTCCTATTTCACTATAAAAAAAAATAAGTGGCGCCCTTTACCGATTTGTAAATATTTTCTATGTTTCCTTCTTCCTAGATACTCGCCCAATTGCTCCTTCGACCCACGACTCGCTCTCCTCCTACCCCCTGAGTGCCGTCCGCATTTGGCTAACCCTTTGTGAGCCTTTAACATCAAAAAAAGGGGTTACAATGTCAATTTGTTTTCAGCAACCACAACAATATCTGAATAACAAAATTGAACTCATTTCTGCCAACAAATAACGAGTTATGTTTGAAATGCATTTTAAAGATGCGTTATTTGTATGCACAGATGCAGTTTTTTTAATATTACATGGGTAACGAATCGAATGTAAAAAGAATCATTATAATCCGTATTGCCATTTAAATTTCGGAGATAGGCCAATTTTATTGTCGTGTCGTACATAAGAAATAACTTATCATGATTAAAGTTAAAGCTAAACTGATACTTTTTCAAAATACAGAGAATTTCATTACCATTTAATTTAATAACTGATTAACTAAACAATGATAGTATTGATTTAAAATTTAAAATATAACTTATCATTATCAGAAATTGTTGTTACATAAACAAATTTAAATCAAAATACCTTAACTATCTACTTGAAAATTTTTTGCTCAATTAGAAATCCAATGAAATCAATTAATTTGTGGTCATCTGATTGAATATAACCAATAAAACCAACATTATACTGAAAACAGATCCCATGGGCTGTTTTCACTCAATCATGTAGCTATGGATACCTACATTTCGTTTCATTTCGATTTTGACATTTCAAATATTCAATATTTCAAAATGTCACGATTTGGTTGTAATACTGATGAGAATATTAATGAAATTATCGAATCAAATATACCAAAGAATACTGTTTACAGTAAAAAATTTGTATGGAAAGCCTTTATGGCTAATTGTTCCTTTGTTAATTGCACATTTAAATAAATTGTTTCTGCTCTGTATTTTTTTTTCATAACCAGCAAAAAATTTTCTATCCGAATAACCCTCGAACATTGATAAATGCTCAAAAAATTTTTAACAACTTTCTCAAGCGTGTTGCTTACAGGCAACAGACCTCCGCCTACGGCGTCGGTCTGTTTCCAAGCAACAAGCTTTCGAAATCTGTTATAAAATTTTTTCGAACAATTATCAATGTCCTTGGGTTATTACTACTGAAAATTAAACGAAGTTTTTTTTTTTTCAAACCCGTTATACAAAGAAATAAAAAAAGCTGACATTTATATTTTCAAAATATGATCACAGAACTATGTATTTTTTACTTTTCTAAAAATAACATAAACTGTATTTTATTAAAAAAACTAAATTTCTATGGGATTCGGGGAATTTCTTTAAGCTGGTTCAAGTCATATTTGGGGAATAGGAAACAATTGGTTAGAGCAAATGGTGCTGATTCTAGTTGTAAAACGACTACTTGTGGAGTACCTCAAGGTTCTGTATTAGGTCCTATTCTTTTTCTGCTCTTCATTAATGACATCACTTGCTTAAACATTAATGGAAAAATTTCTCTCTTTGCTGATGACACTAGTATTACCTGGAGCAATTCGGATATTTCAACTCTTTATGCAATTATTACCGCCGATTTACTTAAAATAAAGGCCTGGTCTGATTCTAACTTACTTTGCTTTAACGTAGATAAGACAGTAGCTTTATCTTATAAGGGAGCCTTTCAACCACTGCTTCTAAATAACAGCCAAATCAATATAGTTGAGTCCGTAAAATTTTTAGGTATTTTTATTGACAGCAATCTTAAATGGTCCCTTCATACTGATTCCTTGAATAAGAAGCTGGCCTCAGCTTGCTTTGCAATAAGATCTGTGTCGAAAGAAATCAATTTATCATCTGCCAAAATAGCATATTTCTCTTTGTTCGAGTCTCATCTTCGATATGGTCTTCCTTTCTGGGGTTCTGGTACAGCTGCCCAATTCAATGCTATTTTCAGATTACAGAAAAGAGCAATTCGATATATATTTGGTCTTGACCAAACAGCGCATTGCGAGCAGTGCCGTTTTATCCATTAGGCATTATAGGCAACTGCCTAGGGGCCCTGCCACGTTCAGGGGCCCCTGTGCTACAGGGAAAAGAATAGGCAATGTTTCTTAAACAGTAAAAAATTAATTTGAAAATTTGCTCTGTACATTACATCGACGCTATTTTAGTACATTTCGGAACGCATTCCTTATTAGATATTATTATTATGATAGTTTAAAAGTTTATAACGCAGTAATATAATTGCAAGCAATTTTATCGCGGTAATTTAATTAAAAACGCTCAAAACTCTTTGTTGTGAATGCACACTTACTATACTGGTACCTACCAAGTATGTATATTCTATGGCCAAGCTACTTTCATAAGGTTGGCAGTACTGGTTCGTTGGCATGACCGGGGAATTCCCCGAGTCGTTAAATACGTATTGTATGATGTGTCATAGACATTATTTTCGAACCATTTTCAATTAAATCGTTCAATTTTTACTTCGTGCAATTCGTTTGCAAGTTTCACGGCTGTGAATAAAAAGAGAGTTTTACAATTTGTGTTTTAAAAATTACGAATTTAAGGATAAGTGTTGGATATTTATTTATAAAGACTGCAGAAGTGCTTCAGGCTTTGTGAAAATCGGTGAAACGACGGGTTAAAAACAGTGTAGTGGAAACTAAAGTTTCATTAACTGAAGTTAAAATTACTTTACGTAAGTTTTATTATTTTTTACATATTTTATTACCTGATACAGGATTTGACAAATGTGAAGTGTCGTTTTATTATTCAATTGGATATTTTAATTAATTTCTATGTTATTAAATATTTTTACTTTGGGTGTTTATTAATATTAAGCAGGAAACTATTATTATTATTATATTGTTTGAGCTGCTAAGGTGAAATTTTCTTTACTGTTTTAAAACAAAAGATTATTCCTTTCAGGAACAAAATGTCGGAGGTACCCCGGGTACCCGTAAAGAAAAAGCATCAAAGTGGTTCCGAAAAACGTAAAAAGCGGCAAGAGCAACAAAATAAACTTAATGAACAATTAAAGAAGACACAAAACCTTTTCGAACTCGGATTTAGTCGCGAATTAAAGGAACATCAACCTCATGACACTCCAAGTACGTCTTCTACCAGCCACAAGATGGAAGTAGACCCAGTAGAGGTTCCTTGCGAGCCTTTTGAACAGATTGGCCAGGATCAAGAAACACCTACGTTAGTCAGTGCAGAGGAAGGTGAGGCCGAGACAGGGGTCATACATCAAAACGTAGTTCATCTAGGGGTGGAATACCAGAATGACATTGGCTTATGGCAAAATATTACCAACGAAATGCAAGATTTTTGGTGTACTAGAGACCCTAACGAATGTCAACACTTTGATTGTAATTTTTCTGCTTCGGCCCGACAGTACGACGACAGTAAAAGATTTTTTTCTCAGTCTATGTTTTTTCGGAAACACATCAGTGGTGGTAAAATCAAACGGGAGTGGCTCATGTATTCTCCGTCTACTGGAAAAGTATACTGTTTTCCATGTATCCTTTTTGGTGAAGCACAAAACCGATCACAATTTCAAACTGGATTTTCTGATTGGAAAAATGCGTTGCACCGAATCCAATCGCATGAGAATAATGCAACTCACCGAGTATGTGTACAGACACTCATAAGTAGACGACGCATTCACGGACGAATCGACACTTCTTTAGAGATTACATTTAATAAAGAAAAAGAATATTGGAAAAAAGTTTTAGAAAGAATAGTCTCTGTGATAAAATTTTTATCATCCCGTGGATTAGCATTTCGTGGTGACAATGAAATTCTCGGTTCTCAACATAATGGCAATTATTTGGGAATTTTAGAGTTAATCGCAGAGTACGATCCTTTTCTTAGTTCGCATTTAGCAAAATATGGTAATGAAGGCAAAGGAAAACAATCGTATTTATCTGCAACGATTTGTGAGGAACTTATTGAAATATTGGGAAATAAGGTTTTAAAATATATTGTTAATGAAATTATTGAAGCCAAATACTTCTCAATAAGTGTCGATTCGACACCTGATATATCACACACTGATCAGTTGACTGTAGTGCTGAGATATGTTACGTCGAATGGAGAAGTGGCTGAACGTTTTCTTAAATTTCTTCTCATACAGAACCACAAAGGGGAAGAACTAGCCACCGAAATATTAAATTTTTTAAGCCAATATAATATTGATGTAAGAAATTTGAGAGGTCAGTCTTATGATAATGCGTCGAATATGTCTGGTCGTTACAATGGTCTCCAGGCGCATATAAAGAAAATAAATCACCTCGCACACTACGTTCCCTGTGCAGCGCACTCACTGAATTTGGTTGGAGTACGTGCAGCGGAAAGCTGCGTTGGAGCAATCTCATTCTTCGGATTTGTACAGGCAATATACAACTTTTTTTCGGCATCAACTCATCGCTGGGCAATTATGCTCGAAAATCTTGAAAAACGTGATGAACGTAAGCATAATTCGTCATTGGTTCTGAAAAGTGTATCCGATACAAGATGGTGTGCAAGGGCCGATGCTACTAAGGCTTTGGCAACTGGTTACAACAGTTTTCAGAAAGCTTTGCAGTCTATTGCTAGCGATGAGACTCAGACATCACAAGCGATTCACGAAGCTAAATGTCTATTGAATGACTTAAGAAAAAAAGAAAATGCTGTAATGGCCGTATTCTGGGCTGCCATACTAGATCGGATCAATGGTGTCAGCATATCTTTACAAAAGAAAACAATTGAACTACGAACGGCAGTCGATCTTTTAAAATCGCTTTTAGATTTTTTAATTTCACAGAGAGATTTATTTGACGACTACGAGACTAAGGCAAATGAGAAAACTGATACTCAATACAGTGATGAGAATCAGCGTGAGCGAAAAAGGAAAAGGCATCACGATGACGGATCAGCAGAAGAAGTTGTGCTCAGAGGAAAAGAGAAGTTAAAAGTTGATACATATTTGCCAGTACTAGACATGTTATTTACAGAACTGTCGCGGCGCCTAGAAGCTTACCGGGAAATAAATGATCTGTTTGGGTTTCTAACAGATTTCTCGACAAAATCGGACGCTGAAATTAGACAGGCTTGTACAAAATTTAAGGATCATTATTTCGAGGACATTGAGCCTGAGTTTATAGACGAAATGGTGCAGTATAAATACTTCATCTTACAATTAGATGACGCCGGACAAAAAAATATGCCAGCCGAGGAGTCTTACAAACTGATTATTGGTAACATGGCACAGTCAACTTTCCCGAATGTAATGACAGCTTTGCAAATATATAGAAGTCTAATGATTACAAATGCCACTGGTGAACGAAACTTTTCCAAATTGAAATTAATTAAAAACTGTCTTCGTTCAACGATGTCTCAAAACCGTTTAAATTCATTGGCTATAATGGCAATTGAAAATGACGTGTTGGAGAAGATTACCTTTCAGGATATCTTGAACGATTTTGTATCAAAAAAAGTTAGAAGAGTTAATATTTAAGCTATGTATGTTTTTTTTAAATGCATAAATAAACATTCTGTTCATTTGATTCAACATTTTTATTGAATAATATGATGATATACCCAGGTTAGTAAAAAACGGTGTAATTTTGAATTTTGTTGTGTTAACGTAAAAATTAGAAGAGGGTAGGGGGCCCTGGATGAGCATTGCCTAGGGGCCCCGACAGGCATAACCCGGCCCTGATTGCGAGAGCTATTTTAAAAATCATAGAATTCTGACGCTTCCCTCTTTATTTATTTTAGAATCTGTTTGTTTAATTCGCAAACACCTACATGTTTTACCGACAAGACCTAACCATGGCTACTCCACAAGAAAATCGGATCATGATGTTTATTTACCGATCCCGTCTACGGAATTGGCAAAAAAATCTATACTATATTCCGCAAAAAGATTATATAATCATCTTCCGATACACATTAAATCTGCAACATCTTTTATCAGATTTCGTAATATGACAAAAGCATACCTCTCTACAAGACCGTATTATTCAGTTGATGAGTTTTTCAATGAATTAAACGATTAAAATCAATAACAGGGGATGAAATAGTATTATTTTCAGTTGGGTATCACTCTCAGTAACTTCATCTTTTTTATATTTTTAAATATTATCTGCATATTATTATAACCTGCTGATTTTTAAATTCATTCAAATTTTGTAGTCATTATGTTGTTTTTTTTTACTAATTTTCTTTATTAGGTTTGCGACGACGTATGAAAGTTGATATAAATTGTTTGTTTGTATTTGTTTTTTGGTATATATTACTTATTTTTTATATTTTGTTATATTTATATTTAGCTTTGTCCATAAAATTGTATTATTTTCAGTGACAATAAAGCATATTTCTATTCTATTCTATTCTATTCTATTTTGTTTTAAAATAATCACAATTTATAAAAAGAACTTTTTATAGTAAAAAGTTTTTTTAATGATTTGTAGGTCACATTACTAAGATTTATGTGGGAATTTTGTAATCAATTTAAACCTCATATAAACCCGAAATTGTGTAAAAATCTCTTTGCATATTCCTAAACACACTTGAAACATGCATTGTCATCCAGTTCTTAGCCATCCTAAAAATTTCAGAACTCTAGGTGGTTGGGAAATAGGTTTTAACTCGATTACAAAATTCCACACGGAATTACAGAGAGAAAGACAAAGAGACAAAGAAAACGACGGAAATAAAAAAACTTTCTATTTTCCCATATAAAATTTAAATTTTTTTGAAATTGTGTCAAAATCTCTATGTTTATGCCTAAACACACTTGAAACATGCATTTTCATCCAGTTCTTTCAGAATTTCAGAACACTAGATGATGGGAAAATAGCTTTAAATACGATTACGCAATGGCAAAGAGAAAGACAAAGACACAAAGAACACAAGGAAAATAAAAAAACTTTCTAATAAAGTAGTTCCGTAGGTATGAACGTATCGATTAACAACAATTTTTTTAACATCTTTGATTAAACCAGACTTTTCATAGAAATTTTTTAAAAGAAATAAAAAGAAAACGAAAATATACATTATATCTAACAATTTAGAATATTTGCGGCTGTTGAATTCTCATGCCATCCAAATTATATAAAAACTAATTTAGAATTAGGCTTAAGAAAAACTAAAAATATTTCACATCGTTTCATAAAAAAAAGCAAATAAAAATGTCGCTTCCAGCAGGACTCGAACGCGCACCCTTTGCCTCAACGCGGCAACGCTCAAACAACTATGAATGCTTAGTAATTATTTCGCCTTTTGCTCGTTAAATTCTACCTATGTCACATGTGACACTTACTCACTTTTTCCCTAAGCACAAATAGCATAACGTTAATGAGAGAGTGATTTTTTCAATTGTTCCTTAATATCATTTAATATATTCCTGTTTGTATTAAAGACGACCAAAAAGTAAAATAATTACTAAGCATTCATAGATTAATTGTTATGGAGGTTGCGGGTTCGAGTCCTGCTGGATGGGACTTTTTTTCAATTTTACCTTAATGTCATTTAATATAAAAATGCTTAATATCTCTCTCTATCTCTCGTAGCGTCACAACCCTTCGTGGGTCTTAGCTGCATCTACGACTTGCCTCCACCTATCCCTGTCCAACATCGCCTCCATCCAGTCCCGTACTCCTAAGACTTTTGCATCCTCTCTGATATTGTCTCTCCATCTGAGCCTTGGTCTTCCTACTGGGTTCTCCTCCCATATCCTCGTTCGTTTGGCGATCTCTGTACGTGTCCGGCCCATTTGAGCCGTTGTGCTTTTATTTCGTTTACTAAACTCGGTCTTTTGTATATGTTTTTAAGCTCCTCATTTGTTCTTATTCTATATTGGCCCGTTCTCTCGTTTACTGTCGGCCCAAAGATTTTTCGCAGCATCTTTCTTTCGAAGCGTCTTAGCACTAGTTCGTTCTGCTTCGTCAGTGTCCATGTTCCCGAACCGTACATAATAATTGGCTTGATTACTGTCGAATACATCCGTATTTTAGAGTTCGTAGATATTAGTCGGGACCTAAATAGATCTTGCAAGGCGAAAAAAACATGTATTGCCCTTTTGTATTCTTGCTTTTATTTCGCTGGTGATATCGTTGTCCGAGGTTATAACTGCTCCTAGGTACTGAAATTGATCTACGCATTCCAAATTGTAGGTGTCCATAGTTATATTTTGCCCTATTCTGTCCCTTCCTGCTTTCCGTCTGACATGCATGTATTTAGTTTTATCCTCGTTAATCGTGAGGCCCACCTTCTTGGTCTCCTTCTCTATGTTCATGAACATTTCTTTTGTTTTGATCGTACTGCTTCCTACCGTGTCAATGTCGTCGGCATATGCCAGGATCATTTCTGGGCCCTTATTTGTGAATATTTCCATACCGATGTTTGTTTCTTTGATAGCCATGTCCAGCACTATGTTAAAGAGCAATGGTGACAGGCCATCGCCCTGTTTTAGGCCATTGTTGATAGAGAATGTTTCAGTGTTGTTCCTTCCTATCCTAACTTTGGCTTTAGAGTTTTCTACGCATATCTTGGTTAGCTTTATGATCTTTTCTGGTACCCCTATGACTTCCAACGCTTGCCAGATACTTTCCCTGGTGATGCTGTCGTATGCCTGACGGAAATCTACAAATAGTTGGTGGACCTCTCTGTCAAACTCCCAACTTTTCTCTAGGAGCTGTCTTATGGTGAATATTTGGTCTGTTGTTGATCTCTTGGGTCTAAACCCGCATTGGTAGTCCCCTACGTTGTCTTCTGCATATGGGGATATACGTCCTCTTAGCACATTTGATAGTACTTTGTATGTTATATTTAGCAGGGTTATTCCCCTATGGTTTTTACACGCCAGTCGGTCTCCTTTCTTATGAATGGGGATAATGATACCCTTATTCCACTCTTTTGGTAGGGTTTCTGTTTTCCATATGTTTTTCAGTAGCTCTAGTATGGCAGTGTATAGATGTTTTCCTCCATTTTTTATACACTCCGCCGTTATGGAGTCCTCATCCGGGGCCTTGTTATTCTTTAATTGGTCTATTGCCCTTTTAATCTCCTCTAGCGTGGGTTCTGGTACATACTCCTCCGCTCTTTGGTATACTTTCTTCGTGTTCCTAGTTACTGCGTCTATGTTTAACAGGTTTTCGAAGTATTGTTTCCATGCTTCCATTACTTCTTTTATGTCGGTTATAAGTTCGTTGTTTTCATTTCTTAAGATGGTGGTCTTTGGTATGTAGCCTTTCCTTATCATTATTATTTGTTTAAAAAAGTTTCGGCTGTTTGTTGACCCTGCCTCTCTTTCCACTTTCTCTATTGTTTTATTGTAAGCTTCTCTTTTTTTCCTTCTTATTATTCTTCTTGTCACCGCTCTGAGGTCGTTGAATCTTTGGATGTTTCTATCACTTGGGCACTGCAGAGAGGCAATTCAGAGTTCATATCTGGCTCAAAAGAACATTCCATGTGGAAATACTGACCACATTCAAAACATGTCTCACTTTCATTATCATTTGTTTCATTGGATTCATCTTCATGTTGTTCAAGCACAGTGCTGTTTGCATACTGAATATTGCCTTCAGTTTCACCAGTCCTTTGTTCTTGCTCTAGGCTACTTTGAATCGATGACAGTTCCTGCTCAAGTTCCTCTTCACAGATTATCCGATTACAAACGTCAGCTGTCAGGACAGAGTCAAGTAAACCATTCTTCTGTGGTGCACCGAACATAGCTTCGTAAGGCGTCATTTTGATTCCGGAATGGTAGCTATTATTTTTTGTGTTTTGAACAATGCGTAGACCAGTTGCCCAACCAGAAGTATTGTTGTCGGCCATCCAAGCTACTAGACTGTCTCTAACATCTTGATTGGCCCCTTCGACAGATCCCTGACTTTGGGAAGTGATTTCGAACTTTGCGCAAAATCAAAATACCCACAACGCGTTGCGGACAAACTGTTCTGCCCAAAACGCATTATGGATATTTTAAATTTGCACATAGACCGAAGTTAAAGTTTAAGTCGAACATTGAGAAAATGTGTTTACCCGCAACGCGTTGTGGGCATTTCATTTCGGACAATGACCGAAAAGAAATGCCCACGACGCGTCGTAGGTATTATGGCCTACCCGCGTCGCGTTGTGGTTAAACATTTCGGTCATTGGGCGAATTCGAAGTTTGATTGATAAAACATTTTGTTTACTGATTGATTTTCCGTACTGATTTTTGTCTATTTGTGTTCGTGAACCTAATTAAATAATTAAATAAATAGATTAATAAGGAAAGATATTTTTCTTCAGAACCAGATAATGTTTCTAAATATTAACAAAATAATTAATTTTTGATAAGCAATTTGACAGTCTACGTGTTTTCAAATTCTTACAATTTTGTCTCGTTTTTTAAAGTGAAACTTTTATTACATCGTCCCAAACTTTTTGCTCTGTGTAGCGCATGTCGCATGTCGGTCGACCGCCGAGTAGGTATAAATAAAGTACATATAAAGTAGGCGGCGCCTATAGTTTGCAGCAACTGACCGTGTAGTGTATAGCATTACTCATTTGTGCCAGTGCTCCACGCTATATTATTTGTGTTTAATTTTTGTCAGTGTTTAATTGTTAGAACTTTTTGCTGGTGCTTGTTGTTGTTTATGGATTTATTTCAATTTTAAATACTTGAATTTATTATTTTGTAGCATGTCCAAAAAACACTATGCAAAATTTTTATTTTTTTAATATATTTCTTTACTTAAGCCGACCCTGATCTTATTACCTTCTAGAAAATTCTCGGCTTTAACGGTTTAACCGTCAAAACTATCGATTTTTCGAGCCCGACCAATCAAATCGGAGGAATAAGATGATGTGGCGCAAGAGGGGTGGTTTAAAGCGACGCGGTTTTAATTTTGACCGCGATCAAAGAGTCAGTCTAGCGTGGGTCCTTGTGCTGATAAGTCGATTTCGTATAACCCCTAGATTCAAATACCGGCAAATTTCCTTTAAATTTGCAAATAACTATTTGCAATTTAGTGTTTCTAAGTAAAGTAAAGTCAGTGAGCAAGTGTAGAACCTCTCTGATGAAAAAGCTGTCTAGTAGTATCGAAGAATCACCAGTTTTTACTGTAGCGTATGAATTGGGTGTGGCCCCATTAAATTCTCTTATCTAGGAAACAAACTGTAAGTTTTTTAATATAATTACTATTTCTAAACTACCAGAAAGATTGGGATACCATTTTTTTCTTTGGCACAAAAACTTAATTGTGACTCACCGGAATAATAGTGTGGGTAATTAACGTAAGAAGTGCTCATAAAATCCACGGTGAAACCGGTTTTTATAAAAAACCTAGTACCTTATCAACAGACTCCTACAGTGTGCAAATTTCTAAGTAGTTCGTCGCATACATGCTTTAGTTAACAGTGAAAGCGTTACGAAGGGTCTGACTAAATATTTTTGTAACACCTTTATGATAAATTTATTTTGTTTCTTGATGTTTATCTTAATTTTAATGTTTTAATATAAATTATTATATGGTACCCCCAATTTTTTACTCGAGTAAAACATCTCTTAAGCTAAAAGTGATTTACAATTTTTTTATTAAATTTTGATACTTTTCAATTCTTTTTTCATATCACATTCTGCTTAAATGGGTACACAGAAATAACAATATAAAAATACTTAGCTGTTATTGAATGTGTAATATTGTTTCTATATGTGATTAAACACTAATGTGTTTTACTGTATTTTACCTTATTTAATTGTTGATATTTTATATGTCTATTTGTTTCGTTCATCTGTTTGACTTATTACTACACACAGTAATAAATATTGTTTATTGTTTATTTATATGTTTTATTTTCTGACCTGGTGTAAGTTATTCTGATCTAATCTCATTAACAACAAGAATAAGACGTATTTCACTCATAAATTTTAGTTTTTGACTTGATCAAAATAAGTAGAGCCGTTGTGATAAGTAAGAACAAAAAGTAAGTATAACTTTCTCTTTCTAGTTTTTCTAATAAAAGTGTTTAATTTAAAAATTTTAACCAGAACATCTACCGGTTTACTCAATATTACTGCATCTTATCTTACGTCCCTTATATCTTTCTTATTTTAACTTTATCTATAACATCTAATACATTATTTTATCCAACTTCTAGATTTAACATTTTTTCCATTTGGGTTTCTTATATTTCCCCATCCTTAAGATAAAAAAATAAGTGGCGCCCATTTACCTTTCCCTTATCCATCATTTCTCTCATTTTCTCTTTAGTCCCTTTTAACTTCTTATATCTTATTTTTCCTAGCAAATATATCCCCTTATATCTTTCTAGTAAGATTTCATCGAGCTCGACCGAATCCACGCCCGCTCTCCTCCTACCCCCTGAGTGCCGTTCGCCATTTGTTAACCTCGATAAACGAGCCTTTTAACATCTTGAAAAAAAAAAGAGGTTACACATAAATTTGACGCCCACAACGTGGGGCCCGATGATAAAATCCCTATTTTTCCGACAATAAAATTACACACTTTTAATTTCGACAATTTCCGTTACTTTTTCTTATCACAATGGCCAATTTTGAGGTAACTTTTCTAACAGCAGACGAAATTAACTACGAGTTAAAGATCAGAGGAACAGCCACCAACAGAAAGATAGAGGATAAAAGGAAAGTCCTCAAAAGATTGTTAACCAAAGAAACAAACGGTACGTTCACTTTAGAAAACATTAACTTAGAAGACGAAAAGGTAGCAATTAAAAATTCTATCGACAGCGTTTCCAATTTAATAGAAGAATTTGAAGGTTCTGCTTCAGATTCATGTTTTCGTAGAGTAAAATCTAGGATCGCTCACTTGTTAGGCAGAATACAACGTTTACCTCTACCTGAAAATCCTTCCGAGGATGATATAAATTTCCGCGATGAATCTAAAACCACTTGTCTCCTTCTCGAACAAGAAATGATAGATAAAACCATTCCCTTCAATAATTCACCTTCTTCTAGTTCAGTTCCGAATACAGAAGGCACAGTACCTATAATCAACGTCTCTACCCCAGAAATTAGATATTTAGATCGTTTTCCTTTATCGAAATGGAATATTAAATTTAACGGTGATCCTAAAAGCGTTTTTGAATTTCTAGAAAAAATTAAAGAACTAGCTGAATCCCGCAACATCCTACCTGAAACCCTTTTTCAATCAGCGGTTGAACTTTTCACCGGGGATGCTTTAATATGGTTCCGCAGCATCAAAACCTCTCTCAACTCTTGGGATGAACTTACTAACGTTCTCAAATCAACCTTCCTACCCCGAGAAAATGACGAACAACTCTGGGAGGAAATTAAAGGCTATAAACAGAAAAAGAATGAGTCTATTATTATTTTTGTTGCTCAACTCACCTCTCTCTTCAAACGTCTCTCTCGTGAACCAGCTGAAGTCAGCAAATTAAAATACATCACCCGAAATTTACTTCCGGAATACATTCCTCACGTAACTCTCTCCAATGTAAATACCGTCTCTGATTTAATTCAATTAGTCAAAAAATTGGAGGATGCTAAATCACTCTCTTTTCAAAAACCTTCTTTCCAAACCAAAGTATCTGCTATTGACTCTACTAATCATCGTCCTAAACAACGAACTAATAAACCGAGAACATCTAACTTACCTTCTACCTCCAACAACGTAGCGAGTACTTCTAATCCAACTAATACTTCTAACAGTAGGGATGTTACCTGCTGGAATTGTCATAAGAAAGGACACATTTATTCTAGCTGTCAAAATCAACAAAAATCCTATTTTTGTTATCGTTGTGGTTCCCCAAATGTCACTGTTTCTACCTGCCCCCGATGTTCAAAAAACTAACTAGGGGAGAATGTCGTATCGGTGCACTCTCTCTTTACCGCCCTAGTAAAACCGATATCAAAAAACAAGATCAATGGGAGAAATGGCTAAAAGTTGTTAAAAATTTCTTTCAAAACCCCTTACAAATAACTGCCCCAGTTTTACTGAACAAGTCTACCGATACAAGACCCTACCTACCCATACAAATTTTCTCGACAGATTTTGTCGTCCTATTGGACACCGGTTGTTCAATCACCGTAGTTGGCAATAAAGCCCTCAATTTCCTTAAAGTCAATAATGTACAAATAAATTCTTCTGAACATCGAAATGTTTCCCTAGCAGATGGCACTAACCAAGTTGTCTCTGGTACTGTAGATCTACCAATTGTAGCTAACAATATCTTACATGTCATTAAAGCACTAGTCGTCCCTTCACTACCTTGTACCTTCATTCTTGGAAATAACTTTGTAAAAACCTTCTCACTTATTATTGATTTCTCCAAAAATACCTGGTCTTCCAACAGCACTTCTAAACCCCAGTTTCTCTCTGAAATGGAACCAGAATTAAACACCACATCCCTCAATACTCTCGAAGTTCTAACTCCCGTTCAACAGACATTAGCTAAAAATACTATAGAGTCCTTTTCTGTTATCAGTAATACTAATCGGCTAGGTCGTACCGATAAAATACAAATGCATATTGATACCGGGGATGCAAAACCCTTCAAAAAACGACCATTCCCAATGTCTCCCTATATGTCGAAGATTCTTAACGACGAATTGGACGAAATGCTTCGTCTAGGTGTTATAGAACCCTCAAATAGTCCTTGGTGTTCCCCAGTACTTCTCGTCAAAAAAGCTAATGATGAATATCGTTTCTGTTTCGATGGTCGAACCCTCAACGATGTAACTAAACACGATACCTACCCCTTGCCAAATATAGATCGAATTCTCTCTCTTCTCAAAGGTACCAAATTTATAAGTTCAATAGACTTACGAAAAGCTTTCTGGCAAGTCCCTTTAGATCCCTCTTCGAAAGAAAAAACCGCTTTCAGTGTTATCGGCAGAGGTTCTTTTCAATTCACTGTAATGCCTTTTGGATTGTGCAATTCAGCACAAACCCAGCAACGTTTAGTTGACGCTATCTTCGGTCCGGCTTACGAACCAAATATCTTTTGTTATCTTGATGACATTATTATCTGTACAAATTCATTTGAAGAACATATTCGTCTCCTATCTGAAGTCAGAGATAAGCTAAAAGATGCCAACCTAACGATAAATGTCAAAAAATGTGAATTTTTCAAGCCAGAACTAAAATTTTTATATCGTAGGGAACAACATTCTAAAAACAGATCCTGAAAAAATTTCGGCCATGATCAATTATCCCCGTCCAACAACTTTCACAGAGGTCAAAAGATTTATCGGTATGTGTTCCTGGTACCGTCGTTTCATCAAAGACTTTTCTTCCCTTGTCTCTCCTATTAATGATCTATTGAAAGGTAAAAAGAAAAAACAATCTATCGAATGGACTAGCCAAGCGGAGTTCTCCTTCACAAAAATAAAAGAAGCCCTTATTTCTGCCCCTGTGTTAACACAGCCAGATTTCTCTAAACCGTTCATAATCCAATGTGATGCTAGTGATACTGGCCTTGGCGGTGTCCTCACACAGTCAATTGATGGTTCAGATGTCGTAATAGCTTATGCTAGCAGAACCTTATCCCGAGCAGAGCGTAACTACTCTGTCACAGAACGAGAATGTCTAGCTGTCATCTTCAGCATTGAAAAATTCCGTCCCTATATTGAAGGTACCAAATTCCAAGTAATTACTGACCACCACTCCTTACTTTGGTTGAAAAATATCAACAATCCCTCTGGAAAACTTGCTCGATGGGCTATGCGGCTTCGTCAGCATAATTTCGACCTTATCCACCGTAAGGGATCTTCCCATCTCGTTCCTGATGCCTTGAGTCGTGCCTTCCCTGAACAACCCCAAATCTCGTATCTTGAGGTAGACACTAATCGAATAGACGTATGGTTCGATGAGTTCCGTACTAAAATTCTCCAACACCCTGAGCTCTATCCTCAATGGAAAGTAGATAATGACCTGGTTTATAAATTAATCCCTTCCAAATTGCCTTTCGCCACTAATGAAATAGAGTGGAAAGTTTTCGTACCAAAACCCCAGAGACATGACATTATGTCATCTTGTCATGATCCCCCTACCTGTGCCCATTTCGGATTTTTCAAAACACTGAACCGAATCCAAGAACGATATTATTGGCCTAAAATGAGAAACGATGTCCTTCGTTTTGTTAGATCTTGTAAAGTTTGTGGAGCCCAAAAAATGCCTACCTCCACTAAAATAGGTTTAATGGGAAAAGAGAAATCTGCCGAATTCCCATGGCAAATTATCGCATTTGATCTTATTGGTCCTCTCCCTCGCTCCAAAAAAGGATATACCTGGCTCTTAGTTGTTACCGATTGGTTTTCTAAATTTACTTTATTACAACCCTTACGAAAAGCCACCACCAAAAATATCGTTAATTTCATAGAAAATGAAGTATTTCTCATGTTTGGTGTTCCTCAATTCCTTATCTGCGATAACGCTAGAAACCTTAACAATCCCATGATGAAACATCTCTGTGATCAATACAAAGTCCAAAAAATATGGTTCAATGCCGTCTATTCACCACAGTGTAATTTTGTAGAAAGAACGAATAAAACCATTGGAACCGCTATTAGGTGTTATATCGATGAACATTCTAACTGGGATAATGAACTTTCTAAAATCCGACAGGCTATCAACACCGCTAGACCCGAAGTCACCAAATATTCTCCATCATTTTTAAATTTCGCGAGACATGTACCGATATCTGGAAATTAATATTCCTTTAATGGCGCTGATCGTCCTATGTCCCTTAATACCCCTGAACAATACGATAAATACGTTTCAGATATACAAGGGTTAAAGGATATTTTTTTTGAAATACAACACAATCTTCACCATGCCTATCAAAGAAATTCCAAAACTTATAACCTTCGTCGTCGAAACATTCAATTCAACGTTGGTGATAAGGTGTGGAGGAGAAATAAAGTTCTCTCCAAAGCTGCCGATAAGTTTATGTCCAAATTAGCTCCTAAATATCTCTTATGTACGGTTGTCCGTAAACTATCTCCACTAGTATATACGTTACAAAATCCCGATGGATCAAAAGCAGGAAACTGGCATATAAAAGACCTTAAGCCTTATGTCTCTGATTCCGATGATTCTTCTGAAGATGAACTCTCCGAATAGAAACTAATGTTTCTCTGTTTTCTCAGAATTATCAGTATAAGCTTTCCTTTTCCATTTTCGTTGACTTCTCTATATCTCAACCTCTCGCTATGACTCAACACTAAATAATTTTCTCCATGCCAAACTTTTATATTTTTCGTTTAAGTGTATCCAGACTTATAACTATCGCTTATCTATCGTTTAAGTATATTACCACTTGATTTTTTCATCTCAAAAGGGAAAATACTTTTCTCTTACCTACCGTTTACCTACCTAATAAGTACCTTAATACTTATCTCTATCGTCTCGAAAGTAGGATTTACTTTCCCTCATTTACCGTCCATTTACCTAATAAGTGTATTAACACTTGTTTTTATCGTACCGAAAGAGAAAATATGTTTCTCGTAACTACCGTTTATCTACCTTATGAGTGTTTTAACACTTGTAATTTTTTTTTTCTTGAAGGAAAAAATAGTTTTTCCTTTATCTACCGCTTACCTACCGTATAAGTGCGTCAGCACTTGTAAATTAATTATCGTATCGTTCAGTAATATCTATTACTGTTTTTTGTTTAGAAACTTTTTTTAGTACCTTATTTCTCGTTCATCATCCATAAACTACTTGTTATCTTTGATATGGATATAAGACGATTATCGTACCTTAGTGGAAGACACATGAAAATTTTTAAAAAAAAAAGAAAATTTTTTTTGAAAATTTTTTTGAATTTTTTAAAAATTATTTTTCGTTCTTTCATACAATTTTATACCTTTACGTATCGTTGGTTTAAAGAATTTTGATCCGTAACATGACTACTATTGGAATCACTTTACTTTTTTGACTAACAAAATTCAATCTTAACTACTTCTTCTGGAATTTTATTTTGACCTTGCAATTCGTCACGAGAGATAAGCCTAGGAAAGCCGTAGGGAATTCTTTCCGGTAGTGGGTCTGTTGAGATTGTAAGGAAGATAGATAAAATTTCTTTCTACTCTCCTTCTTTTCCTCTTTTACTTACTCTATTTTTTTTCCCAGCTAGGATTGAAGACTGTTAGGATAATTTGTTTTTAAGATTTGTTAGATTCCTGTCAATGTCTTAGTGTGATCTATTACCTTAAGATTTTTTTTATTAAATGTTCTCAATGAGAACTATATTTTTAGTAATTACTGTTTTCTTCTCTTCCTTACTGTATATTCGTTGATATCTTTAACGTCAACCAAGCAGGACGGAACTTTTCCAAACATCTTTTCAGATGTTAACGTATCACGTACTTACCTTGACTGTCGGATCTAATGGAGCCGGTAGGCTTATTAGATTCCTAATTATAACTATCGTCCGTGTTTCTTTCTTCCTTTTCAAAATTATTATAAACAGTTTGGTTTAAATTCAGCTTTTTTCTTTATAGGAGTTCCTAAAAATGGAAATACGCGTTGTGCCTCCTATGGGAAATTTTACTTATGGGAACATAGCATTCTTTACCTTCTTCCTTGTGTGTGTGAATGTAGCGTGTGTCCTGACATCTTATGTCAAGGGCAATATAAATACTTTTTTGTCGATTTGCATTAAAGATACCACTTAGTGCTGCCCGTCTAGGCCGAGCTGTACACTTTTTTGTTTCCGTGCAGAAACTTCGGAGTAGACCTGTTCCCGATCACTTTGTGATCTTCCGGTTGGCCGGTACCGTTTATAAAAATCTGGTCACTTAGTATCAAAGATCTTCGGATCTGATACATTTTACCTACCTTGTTGTTCTTCAAACTCTCGTGTAGTTTCACTTGTATATTAATGCACTAAAGAATAGTGTGAACATTATATCACATTCAATAACCGACACTAATACCCCAATTCTACCTAGATAGTTGTCGTTCTCGTTAAGATCGCTTTTCTACATCTTGATGTTCACTACCTTTATCAGCTTCAGTTTTTTAGACACACTACTGTTGTTCCAACCATAGCTTATCTTTCTTTAAAAACTGTTTTCTATCCAGTTTTTTTTCTTCGGAAGGGGCTGTGTAGCATGTCCAAAAAACACTATGCAAAATTTTTATTTTTTTAATATATTTCTTTACTTAAGCCGACCCTGATCTTATTACCTTCTAGAAAATTCTCGGCTTTAACGGTTTAACCGTCAAAACTATCGATTTTTCGAGCCCGACCAATCAAATCGGAGGAATAAGATGATGTGGCGCAAGAGGGGTGGTTTAAAGCGACGCGGTTTTAATTTTGACCGCGATCAAAGAGTCAGTCTAGCGTGGGTCCTTGTGCTGTTAAGTCGATTTCGTATAACCCCTAGATTCAAATACCGGCAAATTTCCTTTAAATTTGCAAATAACTATTTGCAATTTAGTGTTTCTAAGTAAAGTAAAGTCAGTGAGCAAGTGTAGAACCTCTCTGATGAAAAAGCTGTCTAGTAGTATCGAAGAATCACCAGTTTTTACTGTAGCGTATGAATTGGGTGTGGCCCCATTAAATTCTCTTATCTAGGAAACAAACTGTAAGTTTTTTAATATAATTACTATTTCTTAACTACCAGAAAGATTGGGATACCATTTTTTTCTTTGGCACAAAAACTTAATTGTGACTCACCGGAATAATATCAGAGTGTGGGTAATTAACGTAAGAAGTGCTCATAAAATCCACGGTGAAACCGGTTTTTATAAAAAACCTAGTACCTTATCAACAGACTCCTACAGTGTGCAAATTTCTAAGTAGTTCGTCGCATACATGCTTTAGTTAACAGTGAAAGCGTTACGCAGGGTCTGACTAAATATTTTTGTAACACCTTTATGATAAATTTATTTTGTTTCTTGATGTTTATCTTAATTTTAATGTTTTAATATAAATTATTATATGGTACCCCCAATTTTTTACTCGAGTAAAACATCTCTTAAGCTAAAAGTGATTTACAATTTTTTTATTAAATTTTGATACTTTTCAATTCTTTTTTCATATCACATTCTGCTTAAATGGGTACACAGAAATAACAATATAAAAATACTTAGCTGTTATTGAATGTGTAATATTGTTTCTATATGTGATTAAACACTAATGTGTTTTACTGTATTTTACCTTATTTAATTGTTGATATTTTATATGTCTATTTGTTTCGTTCATCTGTTTGACTTATTACTACACACAGTAATAAATATTGTTTATTGTTTATTTATATGTTTTATTTTCTGACCTGGTGTAAGTTATTCTGATCTAATCTCATTAACAACAAGAATAAGACGTATTTCACTCATAAATTTTAGTTTTTGACTTGATCAAAATAAGTAGAGCCGTTGTGATAAGTAAGAACAAAAAGTAAGTATAACTTTCTCTTTCTAGTTTTTCTAATAAAAGTGTTTAATTTAAAAATTTTAACCAGAACATCTACCGGTTTACTCAATATTACTGCATCTTATCTTACGTCCCTTATATCTTTCTTATTTTAACTTTATCTATAACATCTAATACATTATTTTATCCAACTTCTAGATTTAACATTTTTTCCATCTGGGTTTCTTATATTTCCCCATCCTTAAGATAAAAAAATAAGTGGCGCCCATTTACCTTTCCCTTATCCATCATTTCTCTCATTTTCTCTTTAGTCCCTTTTAACTTCTTATATCTTATTTTTCCTAGCAAATATATCCCCTTATATCTTTCTAGTAAGATTTCATCGAGCTCGACCGAATCCACGCCCGCTCTCCTCCTACCCCCTGAGTGCCGTTCGCCATTTGTTAACCTCGATAAACGAGCCTTTTAACATCTTGAAAAAAAAAAGAGGTTACAATTTAACTTATTTTGTATGAATATTAAATTAATTATTTTTTTATTTATATTCGGTCCATTCCAATTTTCCAAGTATAAAATTAAGATTGATAAAGCGATTTTTATACCCTTAATGGAATATTATTCGAAAAATTTTTAGTTAAATGTCTATAGTGTGAAAAAAAGTTTCACTTTTACCGTGGTTTCATAAAACCACACAACGGCTTTTTTATTGTTTTTATTATTTTTTTAATATATATCGTTTGCATTATATTTTCTTGAAGTTTCCATTTTTCTATTTTCACTATTTTTTTCGTTGTAATTTATAATTTATTGATTACATAAACCTTACGGTTAGTGAAAATTGCTCGTTTAAATATATGAGATTTCAAATGCACCACCTTACAGTGCAGTAGGTAATAGTAATTAATATAGAACGAATTGTTCGTTTAAATATAACAGATATTAACATATTTTTTAATTCGGTTAGAATTGTTCGTTTACGGTGCCACCATAGTACTTAATTTAGTAAGCATTGTCTTAGTTTTCTTATCATCCCCAATTTTTTCTTTTTTTTCACTTTACTTTAGTGTCTCCTTTTTTGTTTATTTAGAAATAGAATAACAACGCCATCCACCGGGTTTTCCAGTAAATTTTTCCACTAATTAACTAACACTTCCATCTATTAGGAATTTTTGAAACTAAATAATAAATATACACTTTGCATTGACACAGCGTACTTCGAGCCGCACAACAATAAAAAAAAATTAATTCCTTTTGTTCATTAAAAGTGATTACTTTTCGATGATTCTTTTCTCGTTTTTAAGTAAATAAATCTTGTAATCAAAACACAACCCTATCTACCGGATGTCTACCGAACATAAATGTGAAACGTTGATAAATCAATTAACTTACAACGCCGTCAATTAGGAATTCGTAGAACTAAACAATAAGAGAAAAATTAATTAAAAAACATTTTATACAGTAGACCAAATAGTAAAAGTAAACCAGGGTGGAGAAAAGAGGTGTTCTAGCGATTTGTTTGGCTATGTCACATTATTTACCATTTCATTAAATGATTGGTAGATGGCTCTACCTGTTGCGGTCCGTACATAATAATAATATCTAATAATAATTCGAAACATGTATTTTTTTGCAAATACTGCTTGTAAAATGAATAACATATATTTTAATTAATACAGTATATAATCATAATGATAATGATAAAATAGATATCTGTTGTATCACATGCTTTACATACAACAGCATAGGACCGAAGCCTAGTGTGACATCTATATTAAAGATAGATATACAAGGACCAAGCTTTGTGATACTGCTTAAAGCATTGTGAAATACAGTCGTTAGACCACCTCTTTTCTCCACCCTGATGTAAACCGTTTGCAAATCCATGCGCATCCCGCACACTATACCCTCACGCTTCCCATGCGTGTCGCGTTTTTCTTACGCACTTCCAGCCTTAGATGAACCCTAATTTATATTATTTATTATATAGATCTGAGCCGAATTTTTCTTGGGATATATGACGTAAATTGACATAATTTATTTATTTGTTAACCGATTTAAATGAAATACAACTCTAAATGTTATATAACAATATATTCCTAAAAACGGCATCCAAGTCGATTAAGCCGTTTATGAAATTAGCGTTAAGAAACATACACACCTACAGAGTACAGACCTACAGAGTTAGATACATTTATTTTATTTATTTATTTACAGACGAAATAAAAAACATTGTTTTCCATTATGTATTTTTAAACGTATTTGCATGTACAGACAGCGATCAAATACATTTTTATATTATGTTGCTTTAAAAATTAAGAAACATAAATATTTAATCTTCTTTTTTATTTCTTTTAGTTACTACTATGACAGGTGTAAAAATCACAGTGGTAGGAGATGGTATTGTCGGGAAAACATGCATGCTCAGTACTTACACTTCTGGACAGTTTCCTGCCGAATATGTACCCACTGTGTAAGTAAAATTTTTATATTTTTAAAAGAGTTATACATTTTTAAATTAATTTAGGTAATATCTGTTTAAATTATTAAATATTAAAATCAAATATTTTTTAGCAAATATTATTAGTTGAAAATTTCTAAAAATTCCTGTATCATACATATAAATACGTATTATAGCTTATGTTCAGATTTGTAATTTAATCGTTGCTGTATATTTTTTAAATAATTTAAGCCAGTTCTAAAAAAGTAAACTTTAATACTGTAATCTTTATATCAATTTCTATAATCTTTAAGCAGCATTTATTCATAAACGCCTTGAATCAATATAGAGATTCAGTAGAAGTTTATCTGTAAACTTTTCTAGGTAAAAAATAAATCTGCATATTAGTTAGGGAGCTGCCACTACGTTCCGTGACATATAAAAATGCGGCGTTTAAAACAACGTGATTAGGTTAGGAAGGGACACAAGGCTGCATGCCGGGTTGCCATTATTTATTTATACTTAAGATTATGTTAAATGATTTCTATTTATATGTAGTTAATATTTGATTTATACAAACATATTGAATCACTTATGTGAACTTTAACACAATTTATTCACCAAAATTATTACAGATACTTAAGAACTCTTCTGGATAACGTGCAAAATAGTTTTACAATTACAATGAACTATTTGAACTCCCCTTAAGGTGATATACTCCAACATTTTGGCGCGAAACCTAGAAAAAACAACGATACTCAAACAAACCCAGTACAGAGAATAAATGTAAAAATTTTGTCAGGTATAAATTAACCCCGACATTTAAAACAGATACTGATTCACCGAACTGTACTGGGAGGTTCATAGTAGAGGGCGTTTTAAATCAAAGAATAGAATATTTTAAATCTGTATTGCGTTTTTCTCAAAAATTTCAAAATATTTTGATTTGAAATTTTAGGCATGAATAGTTTGTTTCATTTTACGTGGTAGACGCATACTTTTATTTTGAATAAATGATAACTTAAAGAAAATTATGATGGTTTATAGAGAGAAAAAATAATTTTTGTAATAAACACATGCGTCTACCACGTAAAATGACACGAACTATTCATGACTAAAATTTCATATCAAAATATTTTGAAATTTTTGAGAAAAACGCAATACAGATTTAAAATATTCTATTCTTTGATTTAAAACGCCCTCTACTATGAACCTCCCAGTACAGTTCGGTGAATCAGTATCTGTTTTAAATGTCGGGGTTAATGTATACCTGACAAAATTTTTACATTTATTCTCTGTACTGGGTTTGTTTGAGTATCGTTGTTTTTTCTAGGTTTCGCGCCAAAATGTTGGAGTATATCACCTTAACTGCTCATACATCCCCTTATATAGAACAAACTAATATTCTAGGCTTTGCGAGAACATGATCTAACCTAATAACTACATGCTCGAAATTTCTAGAGTATATAACCTAAAAACAGTCTTTATATTAAAGGTCTCTTCGTTATTCGGTTATTCCCGGAATGTTATTTCTCCACGACCATTAATGAATGTAGGAATTCCGACTTCATTTTAAATAATAGAAAGTGTTAATTCTGACTCTTGAGAATATTCATTCTGAAACACTTGCTTCTTATGTGTTTTGCATGTATTTCCATGCTATAACTAGTTACGGAATAACATTCTGTAATTGCTCAACAAAAAACATAGATTGCCATGAATTTCAAAACTGTCACTCAGTTTGTCAGTGCGACGTTCTAATTGTTTTGCTACAAATTTCAATTTAAATAAACATGGTCGTGGAGAAAATACAGTCTGTTACACGATTAGAATGAAAATTCGATTTACTCGTGGTTCCTCTCGCTCGCTAGGCTCCTTATCTGACTAGATAGCTCCTCTTGCTGACTCGTCATTCGTTGTGACAGCTGGGAGAGTTGTTGTGTCTGTTTTTCTTGTTGGTTCGTCATTCGTTATGATAGCTCTTCCTGTAGGCTCGTCATTCGTTTCGACAGCTGGGACATTTATGCGCTAGTTCAGAATTTGCTTTTTGAACTGGGCCTTCGAACTCCACAGCGTCAGGTAGTATTCACGGAGCATCTCTAATTCTGAACTATTTGAACTCCCCTGAACTGCTCATACATCCCCTTATATAGAACAAACGAATATTCTAGACTTTGCGATAACATGCATGATCTAACCTAATAACTACATAGGTACTTGAAATTTCTAGAATATATAACCTAAAAACAGTAAAATAAAGGTCTCTTCCTCGTTCGGTGATCCAGTTACAATATATATAATTTAAACTATTATTTGAATACTAGTTGTACTCGCAACGTCGTTCGCGTGGCTTGTGATTCTTGTATACAAATTTCTTACCCCACCCCATTTAAGAAATGGGAGAGAATTTTTTATACACCAGATGTTAAGTTAAAAGAAGATAAAAACATCTGTGAAAACCGCATTCGAATCGGATCAGTAGTTTTCATGTGATGCGCGCACAAACATATACATTTCTACAGTTTTATTATGTGTATAGTCTAACCACATTTTTGAGTTCTATTTTGATGTATACCTGCGACGTCGTTCGCGTGGCGTGTTTTGTGTATAAAAATTTCTTTCCTCACTTCGTTAAATGGGTGGGGGAGAAAGTTTTATACGCCAGATGTTATGTTGAAAGAAGACAAAAACGTCTTTGAAAACCGCATTCGAATAGGATCAATAGTTTTCATGTAATGCGCGCACAAACATATACATTTTTACAGTTTTATTATATGTATATATATAGATATATTATTAGTAAATTCTACATCGTAAACAGTTAAAAATAAGATATAAATTAAATTTCGTTCGCAGTAAAGTACGAAAAACCTTGTGTATTAACAAATTGAACTCCCGTAATTATTATATGTTTAGTTTTTCGTGTGAGGTATGGTTTTTTTAAATTTAAATATTTCAATCTATTTGCTCTAAAAGAGTTGTTTATTATTTGCCAAAAACAAAAAATTGAATCTATGAAAATAAATAATCATAATTGTTTAGAATGTATCAAAAAGTATGCAATAATAAAAAAGATATCGTTTTTAAACGCATTGGTTTATTGTCGCCGAATGGTAAGAAAACTCGATATTGGATATTTATTTTGTAAATAATTTATAATAAAAAATCTGCTAAACAAGAAAAATTAAATTGGATAAAAAATAATTAAATAATTTTTTAAATTATATGTATGTATATGTTACATGTCTCAAAAATACTTTTAAATGCCACACTTTTACGTTTTTTAAGGTTGAAATTAGTGTTCAGCGCATTAGAAATGATAAAATAAGACCTTAATTTTCCGGGGACCTAAAAGTGTATTGGCAGCTCGCTAACTATATAGTAGGGGAACCCAATAAGCTAAATGGAGAGTTACTTGAGCGTCATTGGGACTCTCAAAATTTGGTAGATTATATGTTAAAAAGAAAAAAGCTTATGTGATGGATGCTTGTTTACTGGTGGGGAGGAGTGGGTATGGGTTTTCGAAAATGTAAAAAAAAGAGTCACAAAAACATACTCGAGCCCGTCATACATTTACAAGGTAGACGCGCAATATGTCTCTGGTGACGGAGCGCAGAGGGTGTGTTAACATGATAGTATGCTCGATGGAGGAAGTCGCAAAAAGTAGTGGAAACAAAAATAAAATAACATTAATTCGAGCGCGTCAGATATTCAAAGGGAATGTTAAATGGACCCAAAAAGACGTCATAATTTATTGATAAACGGGATTATTGGAACGAACAGATAATAATAGAAAGCGTTATAGAAAACAATGAAAAAATTTCCATTTATTTATTAAAAAAAAGGATTTATAAAAAAAAATTATGATGAAATCATCATCATCATCATTATTATTAACACCGTTATCATTTTCATCAGTGTAATTAATACTAAATAACATATAATTATTATATTGTGATTTTATTAGTGGCCTTATAAAAGAAACATACCTGAGTCTGCAGTATCTCCTAGAATGTCAGTTTTTTATGCCATATTCTCAGCGTCTGCATGCACCACACTATTTTAGCGATTTTACCTTTTTCAAAATTCGCAAATCGTCAGATTACATTATTTTCGCGATTTTTATATCATTTCCAACAAAATAAACAAAATTTAACCGCGCTCGAATATATCCAGGTGACGATGTTTTTTTACATATTTGACAATTGCTAATGTTTTCATGTCACGCAAAAATCGTCAGAATAGTGAAATATACACTTTCATGGATGTAATTACCTAACCTTTCAATCTGACGCTATAGATTTTTTTTACTACTCTGATAGGCTGCTCTTGACACGCCCCCACCCCTGTATTGAAGGTTCATATCAGGTAGGTACTTCATATTACGGTATAAATTTTCTACTTTCATGATTCTCTGACGAGCTTCGGTGAATTCCAAAATCCCCTCTTGGGCTCCCCTGCTAATTTACCTTATATGTAAAAAACAGATAGAGAAATTTAACCGAACGGATTTACTGGTAGCCACGTTTCCTGCTACCTTTTCTGTTGATTTATACATTTTTGTCAAGTAAGGTAATTTGATTGTTTAAGTAGATGCATAAATTCAATAAATTGCATTATATTTATAAATTTCATTCTCCTTACAGGCTTTTCTCAATTGAATTTGAGTTTTTGTTTTATTTTCACCATTTTGATTTAAAACAATCTACAATGGTGGATTTAAAACCGACTTACATAGGGCTGTAATGATGGTCCAAATTAAAATATTTAGTAAATTAAAATCGACGATCTATCGAAATTTTAAACATAAGAGTAAATACGGAGAATACGTAAGAAGACAAGGTAAAAGGCAGAAACCCATCAACTGATTTATACTGTTACTGAGATAGGTGATAAACATCAGTTCAAACAATGTAAAAAGTAAGAAAGTACTTAGGTATACATTTTTACATATGTATTATATACCAGAGTTTTGGAAAAACGTTCAAATTTTACCGTTAAAAGTATCCGATATGTACCAAAATCAATAGGGTTCTTCTTCATGGCAGGATGATGCTATAAACCAAATTTTATGACCCTATGACCATTCATTCAAGAGCTATAGCACACACGGACAGAGGGACACACAAGTCGATGCATGTACAATTAGAAAAATACTTAGAAAAGCACGTTTAAAATCATTTAGGTCTAACAAAGACCCAAAAAATTAGCCACGTCACAGAGTAGCGCGAATAGCTTTTGCTCGAGAACATCATAATTGGAGTGATGATGGTTGTCAAGAAAGTATCAATCTGATGTTTAACAGTACTCATTAGTATAAAGTATACGCGTTACTTTACATGCAAAAATACTTTTGTTTCGATAATCATCGACTTTAAGTTAAGAGTTTATTCTTCTTTACCTTTGTTACTTAAATGAAAGATTAACGGTATCGACATCGAGTAATGATTAAAAAGTATTCATTTTTGATGTGAAACATCTATAGCCGTACGTGAATCAGATTTCTCGCGTGGCGACGGTGACGTATGATTCGTATGACGTAAAAAACCTAACGCATCGATAATATATAATAAAGAGATGTACTGATACCTTATATGAAATTGGTCTCATGTTTTGAGCGACGCCGACGGTGGCGCGCCAACAATAGGGGGAAGAAGCTCATCGATTCAAAAATTTGGCGGGACAGGGTATGAATTGTTTCATAAAAACCTAACTCGATTCCGCCTACTATCTATTCTATATATGTAAAAATGTTTGTTTGTATAGGCAACATAATATACCTACATATTTTGCTGACCTGTAAAATTGACAGCTTGTTAATCAAAATAGATTGTTGGTGAATAGTCCCTGTAAAATTTGTGTATAAAGTGTTTGTTTTAAATATGAATAAACAAAGTGTTAATAAAGAAAGTGATGAAAAAATATTGAATAAAAATGAGTGAGTACCTACCTACTCTATATACATTAGGGTGTCCGTTATTTCCCAAATTTGGTGTTGTTCTCCAAACACCCATCAAATTTTTAGATTATGACCTAACAAAAATTATCAGACCCAAACCAGCCCTTAATATTCACATTAACCCGTGCCTAAATCATAATACATTTCCCATTTAAATACCGTTTAAAAGTTATTCAACGATAAAGTTGTATTCATAGTTAAATTCATCATTTGCCTATTTTTTATTTACTATCGCTTTTTGTTTGTACTAAAATTATGAAGTAACTACAATTATATTAATATAGTAACGTACTTCTATATAAATTTGTGTTTTTATAATTTCCTTTTTTAAGATTATTGAATTTAAGGCAATTAAATAAAAAGCTAAACGAAATCACGTTTTAAATTTATTTTCGTTCTGTAATCTAACGACATCTGTGAGCAATCTGAGAAAACGTACAATAAATATTGTGATACCATTGTGATACTATTATTTATAAGCGATAATATATTTTATTTTGTATCCAAATTTTGTATTTGTTAATTTTATTACCTATATATATGTATTTAGTTTGATATAAATAAAAATTATGGTGAAAATTACAAAAAAAAAATCGTGAATTTAACTCTGATGACAAATTTATTGCAAATTTCCTACAAGAAATAGATATTTAATTATTTTTAGCTACATTTGTTTCAGTAAAAAAAATTAACGACAAAAAGTGCAAAAATGCCATGTTATTTAAATTGGAAATGTCTTATGATTTAGGCACGGGTTAATGTCGATGTTTCACATCTGCCAGGCGTCCCGTGACGGCTCACATTTTTTTTTTTAAGTATTGAACAGTAGTATCTAATATTTCCTGGACATTACTAATATAACCAATTATGATCACTGATGAAAACTGTTTCTTTGTAAACTCGATTGACAGGAAGGAGCGATATACAGGAATAGGTAATGAATTACTTAACTTTACCAAATAACTTCATTTTCAAGAAGACTCAATGTTGACATATATTCAATTACGATTATTCTGCAAGATCTTGTGATACTTTTTGGTCCACATATTCGATATTCAGCAAATTTTCTTGATTTTATAGACCAACTGAAAAGAGCTACAATATATTAGCCTTGATATTTCCGGACTTAAGCTTCAGTGAACAAGTTTGAGTTATTTTGAAATTTTAGAAAGTATAAAAACAAGAATATATGTCCGATAGAACTCGAACCCACAATCTTTAAGTATACAAACAAGAATATATGTCAGACAGGACTCGAACCGACAATCTTTATCTCTACGCGGTAACGCTGCAGATGGTCAGTTATTAGGTATTTAGTTTTTTTGATCTTTTTATATTCAACACATGTTACTTGTGCGACGTACTCACTTTCTCCTCAAGCAATATATTATTGAGAGAGATTATTTGTCAAATCGACAATTAAAACATCAAACCAAACTTAATTTTTGTATAAAAACATATAATCTAAATATAAAAACTCTTCATAATAAAATATTATATTAGTCTAACTGCAGACTTAGTAAAACAATAAAATGTCTATTCTAGACGATATTTTTTTCAGTTTTGAACATTATGGACAAAAGTTAACGGTTGATGATATGGAATATGATGTAACTTTATGGGACACTGCGGGCCAAGAAGATTATGAGAGGCTTAGGCCTTTATCTTATCCACATGTAAGTTATTCAGATTTTTTATTTACCATTATATTTAATGTACTTTTTAATATAATACAATATAATATATATATATATATATATATATATATATATATATATATATATATATATATATATATATAAATAAAGGAGGATAACGGGAATCAACGCAACAAGGATCATGGTTACAAGTAGGAATGGTAACCGCAGACATGCATGTTTCTGGCTCATTAGCCGTCATCAGTGCGGCATAACCAAGAAGAGTATTGCACTTGGCTAGCAAAAGTGTTGGGTACTTGGGAGCAAAGGATGTTGGGGAAACATGTGTCAAGAAACACAAAAACAACGAACGCTCACACAGGAGTCCTATCGCCATTTTGTGCTTTCGGCCAGCTGTGCCAATGGGTTTTCGGCTAGCAACCAGCGTCGCCACGTTTTATATTAATACGCGTTTTCTTGGCACTTTGTTTATATATATACTAGCGGCCGCCCGCGACTTCATCCGCGTGGACTTTAGTTTTTTGCCACCGAGTTTCATACAAATTTGCAACCCCTATTTTAAATCCTTAGGGATGGAATTTAAAAAAGTAATTTCTTAGTACACCACTACGTAATAAAACAAATTTATTCTCGAATTTTTAAGACTATACGCGTCTATCGACAGTGCCATGTCGGCCAGCAGCAGCGTGCTACCGTCTCACCGCTCCACACACCCCGCTCAGTAAAGCGCGAGTGGTATTAGACTATTATTATTTTAAAACCTTAAAAACTTGCATGCTATATGCATGCAAAATCTCAGCCCGATCGGTTTGAAATTGACAAAGTTTCATACAAACTTTCATCCCTATTGTATCCCCTTAGGGGTGGAATTAATCAAAATCCATTCTTAGGGCATGCCTACGTTATAGTAGCTATATGCGTGCAAAATCTTAGCCCGATCGGTTTAAAATTGACAGAGTTTCATAAAAACTTTCATCCCCTATTTTATCCCCTTAGAGGTGGAATTAATCAAAATCCTTTCTTAGGGGATGCCTTCGTCGTAGTAACTATATGCATGCAAAGTTTTAGCCCAAACGGTTTAAAATTGACAAAGTTTCATACAAACTTTCATCCCCTATTTTATGCCCTTGGGGGTGAAATTAATCAAAATCATTTCTTAGCGGATGCCTACGTCATAACATCTACCTGCATAACAAATTTCAGCCCCATCCATCCAGCGGTTTGACCTGTGCTTTGATAGATCATACAAACTTTCATCCCCTATTTTATCCCCTTGGGAGTGGAGTTAATCAAAATCCTTTCTTAGCGGATGCCTACGTCATAATATCTATCTGCATGCCAAATTTCAGCACCATCCCTCCAGCGGTTTGGGCTCTGCGTTGATAGATCACTATGTCAGTCAGTCAATCAGTCAGTCAGTCACCTTTGAGTTTTATATATATAGATATATCTAATAGTTTTAAAATATTTCCTCGGAATCCATAATTTTTAAGTTTTTTTAGTAAGGTCTTATGACAAACTGTATCGAATGCCTTAGCGAGATCTAGAAAGACGCCCAAAGACGGTTTACTATTATCTAGATAACTATAAATTTGCTTAAGTACCGAGGATGTGAGCGTTATTGGTCTTATAATAATTTTTTGTTTATCACCGGTTTTAAAAAGTGGTTTAACATTCCAACTTTAAGACTATCTGGAAAAATTCCCGTTTTTACTGACAAATTAAAGATATAAGCCATAGCTATATGTTTTAAAAGTTCAGATTTTATATTGTCTATGCCTGGGGCTTTTTTATTTTTTAAAGAAAGAATAAAATTTCTTTTTTGTCGTTGTATTTTATTTGTTAGTGTGTTTTTAAACGTTTTAAAATCTAATTCATTTTGTTTGTTATTAATATCTTTTTCCATAATTTAAACTTTTCATTTTTAATTTTTATCAGTTTAAAATGATCCTGAATAATCTAATCCTGTTTAATCGAGTCTTTTTTTTTGTTTATATAGGTACTATATGAACTTAATTTTTGTAACAAAATTTAAAAAAACTGTTATTATGACAAATTGCACCCTCTTAAAATGTTATTAAACATTTTAAGATATAAATGAATAATAAGATTTAAAATAACTAGGTACTTTCCTCTACCAAATAAGCTTTTATTCTCTAAAATCGGATAAGTCTTTTAGTGGTTACAACGGTTATAGGATTACGCTTTCAATAGCTTCCCTCACTCTTAATAATGTCGGTACACTAATGACCCTGGATCAAATTGATGCTGAATTCTCTCAGCTTTCTAATGATAACTGAACTTAAAATTTTTTGGAGAAATTGAACATATTAATATTTGACTTTCGATTGCAGTCTCTCGTGGTGATTTGCGGAACTTAAAAATCATTTCCAAGATATTCTCACATAAAAATATATTTTTTTCTCAACATTTTTTGTCCAGTAGTTTCTAAGATATTAACGCTAGCCAGCCTTAAAGAAATAAGCTGTATATATATTGATATGGATTTTTCTTCGGATACACATTTCTTTTAATCGATTTCTGGGAATGTGAATCGGTCTTAGAAAATTGGTTGCTAGTTTTTAGTTTATTTTTTTATAGATAGGTTTTAGTTTGAATTAGTTAGTTGTTAGAGGGTTAGATTATTATTGATAGGATTGTCAAATTTTGTATTGAATTTGCATAAAATTCCTGGAGACGAAGTCGGTCTTAAGCATCAAAACCCCCGGGAACAAGTGTGCACTGATCTTTTACAGAATTTGCATAAAACTCAAGGGGAAGACGTAAATACCATGCACCATGGGCACCAGGTGCCTCGAAGAGTTTCAACATCATGATACTCGTGTTAAGCGACCCCAAAAACCTCGATTTTAAAAATTGAACCCATTTCTAGCAATACTTACCGAGTGATAATTTTCTAAGTTCCGAATGCACTATTCAAATCCAATTTTCTAATGCAGAAATTTCCCATTTGTGCATTATGAAAACAAGCGACAAATTTTCCTGAAGCTCTAACGAATCGAATGCAAAAAACCGCATTCTGATCCATCTTACTTTACAGGTTTCGGAGGTCCAGTGCTTTATTTATGAACATGACACAGTACTGACATTCAACTAATAATAAGTTTTCTCTAAATGGCAAGTTATATAAAAATATTGTTGAAATATTTGAAATTTTTAGATAGTAGGAATAAATAGAAAAATATATTAAATCAGATTAAGGAGAAATAGAATGTCGCATCCAGCAGGACTCAAACCCGCAACCTTTGTTAAAATATGTTTATAATAATCCAATTAACATAAAAATTCATTAATTGATTATTAACTTATGACTGTGAAAATAAACATACATCTATAGTTTTAACTTTGACTGAATTTTACAAAATATGCTCTTACCTCCATCACACATGATGCCAATATTGAATTGATACCTGTTATATCCGTATTTGTCACCTCCATGGAATTATCTAGCTCAGAATCATAAGAAACATTATTAATTTGATCCATTTTCGTTAGAATTAACTTAGAAATTATTTAGAAGCACCAGTTTTTTCTTATAAATTGGCATTCAGAACTGTTTCTTTGTCAACAACTTTGACAGATCTGTTTAGAAATGATATATTATTTTCCAGAGATTACTAGATTTATTCAAATAGTTGAGTAGTCACTATATACAATACAGTTAATGATATAAATATAATAATAATAATTGTTAATTCATTAATTTCTTTGTTTAGTTAGTTCATCTTATATGTTTTTGTATTTTATAAATATAATAAGTAGTTGGGCATAGATGTTTGATGCCAACAATTGTCACGTCAAATAATTTTTAGTAAAATTAGTTTTCAACGGATTTGTATTGTAATTGAATGATACAATAAAGTTTTACAGTCCACTAAATTCATTTCAAATTTTATCACAAAAGAATTATGCAATGAGTTAAATTTATCATTAACACACATTAATACATCAATTACTGGTATTAGCAGATCAACACAAACTATTTCAGAAATGGTCAATTGTACGATTAAATCATGAATTAATGCATTTAAATTTTCGTCAAATTTCTTGGTGATGGAAAACATTACAAACAATTTATCTATATCAACAATTCAAAAATATAAAATTCAAATTCCACACATTTAATTGGCAGATGCAACATTTACAATTTCAGATAAAATAGATCTACTCATAGGAGCCTCAATATTTTGGGACTTAATAAGATCAGAACAAATCAGATTACATAAAAATCAACCCGTGTTTCAAGAAACGGTTTTTGGATCGATTGTTTCTGCTCCTTTATTCCCTACAAAAAATAATAAAGATAACCAACAATCAAATTGTTATTTTGTTACTGAAACAAATTTAGAACAACAACTTCGAAGGTTTTGGGAGTTAGACGACGTTGCAAACAACATAAGAATTCCCACTGAAGAAGAAAGAAAATGCGAAGAAATCTTTCAAACTACACATAGAAGAAAACAAGACAGAAGATTTATTGTAAGATTGCCATTTAAAAATGACATAAACAATTTGGGACTAAGCAAAGATATAGCGATTCGACGATTACATGCAATGGAAAAAAGATTTGTTAAATCTGAAAAACTTCATCAACAATATAGGGAATTTATGCTTGAATACGAAACACTGGGACACATGTCATTAGCTAAGGAAATTGACGAAGAGTTTTGCAATTACTTACCACATCATTGTGTTCACAAAATGGACAATAGCACAAAAAAATTAAGAGTTGTTTTCGATGGAACTGTTAAGACGTCCACTGGAGTTGCTCTCAATGACATACTAATGGTAGGCCATCCTTTAACACCATTTTCAACCGACCCTAATGATTATACAGCATTGACACCAGGTCATTTTCTATTGGCTCTTCTTTGTCTACTATACCTGAACCTGAATTACTATTAACCAAAGAATCCACATTATCTCATTACCAAAGATTAAAGAAAATCATACAACATTTCTGGGCTAGATGGTCGCAAGAATATATTACAAATTTGCAAACGGGAACGAAGTGGAAATTCGATTCCAAGCAGCAGTTGTTACATGTTGGAGCATTGATTTTACTAAAAGAAGAGGGACTTCCTCCAATGAAATGAAGATTAGGCAGAATTACAAAACTGATACAGGGTCAAGATGGTGTAGTGCGCGTCGCTCATGTTCAAACTAATGCAACAAACGTAATAAGAGCTGTTCGCAAACTATGTGTGTTACCAATAGACTGAAGTGATATTTTTTGTATGTTCATATACATATGCCAGCGTAAATCGTTCTGTCATCAAGTGTTCGTTCAGTGGAGTGTTTTTAGTCACCGGTTGCCATTTAACTTAAACATATCTCTTTCTATTGCGCGTTAATAAGACAAAGATAATAAGTCTTTCTAAGATAAACCTGGCAACTAGGCATTATTCCTATCTTTCAAACGCTGCCAACGAATGACGAAATGGGGTTATAGCTATTCTTTTATATGCATGGATTTGTTTAAAATCTTGCAGTAGGTAGAAATTAGCTCAAAAATCAAAATCTACCCTATGCCAATATGTCCTTTTTTTTCTGGAGGTGGTTACCACCCCTCCTCGGGGGTGGAAATTATTTATCAAAATAAAACATGGTATTCGCTAGAATAGTAGGTAAATTTTAAAACAAAAATGTTCTTTTTCGAAAAGTCAATACTAGGATATCAAAGAAAGAACATCTAATATTATTCTAACGCTTTACAAGCTTTAAAAAACATTTTCAAAGACAATGACTATTCAACTAAGAAGAAACAACTACTTCCAGGGCTATATGCCCCGACGGATATTGGATTACACTTCAAAGTCAAACGGGATTGGCATATCTAATAGATAATTTAAACCAACTATTCTGGTTTGCAGTTAAAAGGGACAACATAACTTGTAGACCGGTTTCGGCCTATTGGGCCTCGTCAGTACAAGGTATATGTTATCTGTCAGCGAGCTTAAAGCATAATCGCTGACTGAAGATCCAATTAAAATCACGCTCGATATATGTATACACAATAACGAAAGTGTAATCGATGTGATAGTAGCGATATCCTCACCTTTAATCGCAAACCAAAATTCGGATTTTGACAACAATATTATTCTTTCTTTGATATCTATTGATAACACGCTTTATTAAATACGCCAATGTTACAGTTTTCTGTAATAATACTTTATAGTTTTGAGACCAGCGTCTTGTTGTCAAAATCCGAATTTTGGTTTGAGATTAGAGGTGAGGATGTCGCTACTATCACATCGATTACACTTTCGTTATTGTGTATACATATATCGATCGTGATTTTAGTTGGATCTTCAGTCAGCGATTATGCTTTAAGCTCGCTGACGGATAACATATACCTCGTACTGACGAGGCTCAATAGACTGAAACCAGTCTACAAGTTATGTTGTCCCTTCTAACTGCATACCAGAATGGTTGGTTTAATTTATCTATTAGATATGCCAACCCCATTTGACTTTGAAGTGTAGTCCAATATCCGTCGGGGCATATAGCCCGGGAAGTAGTTGTTTCTTCTTAGTTGAACGGTCATTGTCTTTGAAAATGTTTTTCAAAGCTTGTAAAGCGTTAGAATAATATTATTCTTTCTTTGATATCTATTAATAGCATGCTTTATTAAATACGACATTTTCTGTAATAATACTTTATAGTTTCGAGACCATCAATACTAGGAGTTATTGTTAACTGAAAGTTCACAAATAAATCGGCAAATAAGCATGTTTTTAAACGATTTTTTGGGAATAACTCAGAAAATTTAAATTTTATCGGGAAAACGAAAAAAATGTGAGATTCGGTTTTTTATAATTATAAGAAGAAGGGATTTTAATAAATTCCACCCCTAAGCGTACACAATAGGCGATGAATGTTTGTATGAAAGTTTGTCAATTTTAAACCGATCAAGCTGAGATATTGCATGCATATAGCTACTATGGCGTAGCCATTCCCGAATAAAGGATTTTGATTATTTCCACCCCTAAGTGGATAAAACCGGGGATGAAAGTTTGTATGAAACTTTATTAATTTCAAACCGACTACGCTTTAATGTGCGGGGTGTGTGTAGCGGTGAGGCGGTAGCACGCTGTTGCTGACCGACATGACACTGTCGATAGACGCGTAGAGTCTTGAAAATTCTAGAATGTTTTTTTTTATTGTGTAGTGGTGTACTAAGAATTTTTTTTTTTAAATTCCATCCCTAAGGATTTAAAATAGGGTTTGAAAATTTGTATGAAATTCGGTGGCAAAAAACTAAAGTTTACGCGGATAAAGTCGCAGGCGGTCCCTAGTCTATATATATAAAAATGAAACCCGTTTTCCTTGGTCATGGCATCACGCGTGAATGGCTGGACCGATTTTTGTAATTCTTTTTGTGTTGTATTTGTTATTATTAGGAGAAGGTTCCTACGGAAGAAAATATTAAGAAAATCTCTCAGAAATATTGAAAAATAGACATTTAATTTTGCATATTTTAAAAAACGCGCGTAACGAATGTCAATGTCATTCACAGCCATAGACTATATTAAAAGAGCATCGTTTGTTCGGAAACGTGGTTACTTAATTAAATAAAGATTCCATGTTTTAAATTCAGTATTGATTAATAGATAGGTATCTATACGATTTCATATAAATATAAGTTCGAAAAATATATTTTTGGTGCGATAAGTGAAACAAAACTATCCTTCTCTATCTCTTCATCTCTTTTATTTTTCTTAAATTTATTTTAGTTGTTGGTGTAGCAACGCGCGCCGGGTACAGCTATTTCATATATTTAAAAGAGTGATCCTTACTAAGACGCCACCGTAAGGTGGCGCAGTTAAGATAGTATAAATTTACATTAGCAATTCTTGCGTAATTAAGTACTATGACGCCACCATAAGGTGGCGCAGTTAATATATGATATATCTAATCGATTATTTACAAAACCGTAAAAAAACCATCAGTAGGCGGTACGAAGTTCGCCGGGTCAGCTAGTTTTATATAATTTTTGAGTTATTTTCAAAGCAAGGCGATTTTTGGAGAAATTTAGAAAATAGCGTGTTCACTTTAAACTCAGATTTTTTCAAAACTAAACCTTCTAAACCAGTTAAAGTTCTAGAATGTAATATTTGTACATAAATGAAGTAAGTTGTAAATAGGCAACGAATAGCTTCAACCAGGGTCATTTTGGCGAGGGTGAGTTTGTTACTTTTTCGTCGGAAGAATCAAATTGAGCACCACTTAGCAGGTACAAGACTTCGGGTTGGGGGTTGTATGAAGAAAGTACTACAGCTGGCAACGTTGCATCACGAAATATCGGAAATATCAGTATGCCCGATTGTGCGCGTAAAATCTTGAAAAAAATAGTGTTATTCTTCTAACAAGTTTATTTTCATCTTGTCTTCCAATATTAATATGGGTGACGATAACAGATTTGTTACTAGCGAACGGAGCAAAAAACATTTAAGTTTTGCCAGTTAACATTTAGAAGTTATAATAAAAACAATAATCATCTTTGGCGATCTTCTAAAATCAGTTATAAGTAAATCATATCTAACCCACAAGGTAATAATTTCGAGATAATCAAAAGTGAAATAAATCACAACCATAAAGCACCACCAATATTGAAACAAACTTTGAATACCCAACAACAGCCAACGCCTGCGAATTTTTTCACATCAATTAAATATAATTTTTACCATCAACACCCCGATATTTACAGTTTCATTGATGTGTTGCTAAATTTTCAATTATTTTCATATGTAAAGATTAAATCGACAAATTTTAGTAAAATTAGTAGACAGAGAGACGAAAAGATTAAAACTTATATTAATTTGTACAAAAACAAATTTATAAGCGACAAAATATTTTCGGTAAAAGTATCTTTTGTTAATTTCCCTGTGAATTTGAGAATATATATAATTTTTTTTAATAAATAAATAATTTTTTACAATTTAAAAATTGTAGTTTTATTTACATTTTTTTTACTTATTAACTGTTTTTTTCGTTACAGTAACATTATTTTTATATATTATATATACATACACACGTATATATACATATATTATAACTATAAATATAAATAAAATAATATAAATGGCACAATGCAAATTTATAGTGTTTAACGCGTACCTAATAAGTGTAAATCTGTAAAATCTGAGTACACCCCTTGTCGCAACGTTGCCATATTTTTAAAGCCATCCTTTTCTACGACTATCCTTCTTATACCATACACCTTCTTACCTGGGTTACGGTGCTCAATTTGGCTATACTCTTTTTCGTCGCAAAAAATAGAAGCGGATTTTATTTAAGTTAAGCTTACCTTAATTTTCATGCAAATCACTTTTACTAGTGGTCGTTTAAACGGATTTTTCAGATCTTTAAAAAAGCTCCTTTGACATTGAACCCCCTGCGATTATGTTTTTAGATCTTGATCACCCCCCTCCTTGGACTATAAATATACCCCAAATGAACACCGATCTAAGAAAATTCGATAAAAATCATACCCATCCTTTCATCATAAAATCTACCCTAGCATCTATAATAAACAACAACTACCCTCACTACCAGAAGTTTTTCACAGATGCATCTAAGAGCGATATAGGGGTAGGTGCTGCTCTAGTTACTCCCTCAGCTACCTATAAGTTCAAACTTCCTGGAAGTTAATTTGAAGAAGATATTTGTAATTTGAAATTTTGTAATTGAAGTTAAAGTTTAAAATAAAACTTAAATAATTTGAATATTGTTTCTAATTAGAAGCACGACCCAAATAGCCGGAGCCAAAATAAAGCAGATTTCCATAACAATATATATATATATATATATATATATATATATATATATATATATATATATATATATATATATTGTTTTTTTCCTTACACTTTCTTTTTGGGTTACATCTACAATTTTTTCGTGAACTATTTCATATAGCTTCATCCAACTTTTTGAATTAGCACTTGTTTCTAATTTTTATTAAATTTTATCGTGAATTAAGTGGTGTAACGGCTCATACGAATATCTACAAAACAACTTCTTGTGATATGGTTGGCAGTGGCAGCGTTAAAAATACAACGGTAAGGAAAACACTATATGCAAATAATGGAAAAAAATGTGAAATGTGAACACAGAACTTTTTAATAAGTTACTGGAATTAATAAAATCTGAAAATGAAGGCATAATAAAAAATATAAAAAGAGAAATAGCAAATGATATAAAACAAATTACAGATAGAATTGAAATTTACGAACAACAAATTACAGATTTACAAAACCGTAACAAATTATTAGATAGCAAATACATTATCCTTGGGGGCAAATGAGGAAAAATAATGTAATTGTTTTTGGTATTAATCCTCCACCAAACGGTAATATTCTTAATTATACTGTCAACAAACTTAAGAATCTTCTTGGAATTGAAATTTTGGAAACAGACATAGGCAATATCTACCAAATAAAAAATAGGGATAAAAGCTTTATTAAAATAGAATTTGTGAGATACTTCACAAAAGGCTGGTTCTCCAAAATTGCACAAAACTACAAGGAAAACACATTTTGATCACATCAGATCTTTGTTTGGAAGATAGACAGGAAGCCAAGGTACTAAGAAACTTATCAAATATATGATTTGAATTTATTTAAAATACAGGGATACGATACTATTTATAATTACGGAAATCTAAATCAAAATGATGGCGTCATTGCATTTATTAAACAGAATATCAACTATACCTACTAATCAAATAGTTCAAATAGATCAAATTAAAACTTTAAAAATATCAATTACTTTATCAAATAGCAAAAAAAAATATTATTACAGCCATTTATCGTTCTCCAAGCACATGTCCCAATTCCTTTAATTTAAAACTTTTTCAATATTTATCCGAATTAGAAAAATGTAATGTAAATATCAGGTGACATAAATATTGATTTACTGAGTAGTGACGACTATGTCGAAGAATATTAAAACATAATGAGTTATTTTGGTTTTTTATCATATATTAACGAATATACAAGACTGCCGAGTTATAGTTGTCTAGATCACTTCTTTGTGTCAAATTCAAATAATACAAACAATTTAAAGTGCAAATCTTACATTTTTCACTATAATATAACTGACCACTATCCAACTGCATTAACATTTCGCATTGAAAACAAGAAAATACCTCAATTACACTATAAATTATTTATAAATTGTAGCGTGTTTAAAAAACTTTAATAATAAAAATCCTTTTTTATAATTCTTACTTATTACCGCCCTGTATTCTCGACTTATTAGATGCTATTACAATCCTAACGTTTTTTGTTGCTATGCAGGGTTAAATTTTTCAGTTGTACCGTTGTGGAGAAACATCCGCACCAACAAGTAGATCTTATGACATAATCGTCCAATCAAATTTCACGCTCCCATCATATGACCTAGGTGCATACGCGAGATAAGCTTCTTAACGGATTTTTCGAGGATTCTAGCTTGGGCTTTTTTACGATGAACATCTTTCGTACAGCCGTTAGTTTCAGTTCCCGGCAAATTTTCTTAAGATATTTAAAAATTACTTGCTATTAAGTGTTTCTGTTATCGTTTACCGTTATCGTACCGAGGAACTACATAAGGATTCCAGACAGTACTTCCTTTAGACTTCCTGGGTTTTCTATGTAACAACAGCAAGCTCGCCATTGTTACGTTTACCGCATCTTTTTCGAAACCCACGCTTCGAAAAGTGAGTTTATGGTTTTCTCCAATTATCTATAAATCTAAACAAGAATGGGTTTAGATTATGTCGTACCGTTAAGACCAATTACCGAGAGAAAGAAGCCATATACTAGAAATATATCTCAGAAACATTTGGAAGACAATGAAGTTTTTAACAATATTTTTTATACCTGTATCGAGCCATAACGTACCACTTATTTCTATGGAATATCTTACCTTAATTGTATTCACCTGTAATTAAGTGTGCAGTGCCGTAATAAAAGAATCGGGGTGTGTTTTTGTGTTTTTGCTTATCTGAAATTTTTTACTCATATTTTTTGTACCTACTATCTGTAAACTGTTTTACATATTTTTTTTCTGTTAATTATTATCTCGCCTTATTTAATTAAGATCTATCTACACTTTTCTCTATGAGTACGTTTTATCTCGAGATAATTGCAAAACCAAAAATGATATTTTTTAATTTTTATCTAATTTTTTTTCACTTTTAGTTTTCAATACACCAAAAATAACAATAGAATTTACTTAGCTGTTGTTTTATGGTAGTAATAGTTATGTTTTTGAATTTAAACCCAAATGTGTTTAATAATATGATTTACTGTTTGTGATACCGATATATGATTTACTGTTTATAACACTGATATTTTCTTTATTTTATTTTGTTTATTGTATCTCTTATTTATTATCAAACCAGATAATAAAGTCTGTTTAGTGTTTAAATAGATTTTCTTTTCCTAGCTAGAGCCTGCTACTCTGATCAATACCTTCAGTTTCTCTAATCTATACTTTACCAAAGTAATAGATTTTGATTCTTAAATATACCTTATTTTATTGAAGTAATAGATTTCGTTTCTTAAGCATATATTATTTTATTAAAGCAATAGATTGTGCTTTTCTGAATCTATCTTTATCTTACCGATTAGATTGATAACCATAAGGATGAGTAAAAGAAAAGTGTAAGTATAATTTTTTTAGTATCTTAAATAAGAGTGTGTAATTTAAATTTTAGCAAGAACATCGGCCGGGTTACCTAATTTTACCTTATCTTATCTTATATCTCTTATATCTTTCTTATTTTAACTTTATCTACAACATCTGATAAATCATTTTATCCAACATATATATTTAATATTTTTTCCATCTGGGTTTCTTATATTTTCCCATCCTTATGATAAAAAAATAAGTGGCGCCCATTTTCCTTTCCCTTTTCCATCATTTCTCTCATTTTCTCTTTAGTCCCTTTTAAATTCTTTTATCATTTATTTTTCTAGTAATTATATCCCTTTATATCTTTCCAATACTGTATCATCTAGCTCGTTCAAATCCACGCTCGCTCTCCTCCTACCCCCTGAGTGCCGTTCGCATTGGTTAACCTCTATAAAACGAGCATTTAACATCACTAGGAAAAAAAGAGGTTACAAAATTACAACACGCTAAAATCGGATTTAAAGAAAGAAATGTGGGAGGATGTGTATAGTGGGGGAGATGTGGATGGTATCGCAAATTGTTTTATTAATAAGTTGAAATATTTCATTAAAAAAAAATACAATAAAAACAAAACAAAGAAATCAAAGAAAATATAAACAAAAATGGATGACAGTAGGCATACTTAAATCTATAACAAAAAAGAATAAATTGTACAGGGCAATATTAAAAGATCCCGAAAATCACGAATTAAAAGAAAACTATAGAGTGTACAAAAATCATATAACTAAAATTATAAAAAAGGCGAAAAATAACTACTACTCAAAACAAATAGAGAACAACAAAAACTCAACAACGTCATTATGGAAATGTGTAAATAATCTGTGTGGAAAAGCCAAGTCAACAAATAAAATAGATTTTCTGGAGTTACAGGATGGTACTAAAGTAAAGGAGAAGAATGACATTGCTAATCATTTTAATAATTATTTTAGTGAAATTGGGAAAATACCTACTTTCAGATAATATCCCAGATATTGATTTCACAGAAAATGACCAGTGTCTAGAAAACACTATGTACTTACTCCCTACTAATGAAGTAGAAGTACTTAAAGTAATTGAAAAATTAAAAAATAAAAAGTCACCAGGAGAAGATAACATTCGTTCAGAAACGCTAAAAGAAATAAAACAGGAAATTGTAAAACCACTGACATTCTTAATAAATAGATGTTTTGAAGTGTAATGTTTTCCTCAAGTATTGAAAACTAGTATAATTAAACCGCTTCATAAAAATGGAAGTAAAACAATTGCTGAAAATTACAGACCAATTTCGTTATTATCAAATATTTCAAAAATAGTTGAAAAAGTTATAAACTTCAGATTGGTAAATTTTTTTAAAAAATATAATATATTATCAGATCGGCCATTTGGTTTTAGAGAAGGTAAATCGACTGATGATGCAATACTTGAGTTAACTTCATATATTTATAATGCTTTAGACAAAAAAATTCCTATAATAAGTATATTTCTAGATTTAACTAAAGTGTCATAAAAAACTTTTGCTTAAACTGTACAATTATGGAGTGAGAGGAACTTCTTATGAGTTATTAAAGAACTATTTAACAGGTCGAACACAATGTGTAGAAATTGAAGAATGTAAGAGCAGGCCAAGGTATGTTACTTTTGGGGTTCCTCAGGGTACTGTCCTTGGTCCGTTATTATTTACAACGTATATTAACAGTCTCCTATGTCTTCCTACAGAAGGTAAAATAATTAGTTTCGCAGATGATACAGCCATTCTATACTCAGCGTCAACATGGAATTTGTTAAAAAGCAAAATTGAGAATGATTTTCCAAATATATCCAATTGGATACAAGCTAATAAACTGACTTTGAATTATAATAAAACAAAATATTTACCGTTCTCTTCTTACTTTAGTGGTTTACCGAATCTTGGAGCACTGAATGTTGGATTACAGACTACTATTCTGGAAAACGAGAGCATAAAATATTTGGGCATAGTGATAGATCGTCATATGAAATGGGACTTGCAAGCAAAACAGCTAATCAAAAAAATTAGGGGACATTTACCAAAATTCAAACATTTACGTGACTTTATAAATATAAATAAATTAAAGACAGTTTATTACTCGTTAGTTGAATCATTGCTATCTTACGGTATTATAGGTTGGGGAGGCATAAATGATTGTTTTTTACAAAAACTGCACGTTGTTCAAAAATGGATATTAAAAATCATGTATTGCAAACCAATTTCTTATCCAACAGATAAATTATATAATGAGTTACAAATAAAGGATATTAGGCAAATTTATTTTCAAAAAATGTTACTCTTGATTTTTCAAAAAAAAATATCTTTTAAAGAACGTGCTTATAATATACGTAGTAGAAATGATATTCTATTTCCTCGTAGTGACAAAACCATTGGCCAAAAATATGCATTATATTATGCTCCTAGAATTTTTGCTTTGTTGCCTCTAAGTACAAAATTAATAACAAATTATAAATTATATAAATCACATGTTAATAAATGGATACTACAAGAACAAAGGTCAACATTTTCAAATTTATTAAATAATACTACTATGTCATGTATGTGTATGTGCGTATATTTATGTACAATGTAGGTATATGTGTATTTTTGTAAGTGTGCAAATGTTTGTCGGGGTTGTAACCGATGGACAATTCTATATTTATGAACTGATTAGCTGTTACCTAAACCATATATTTATGTATATGTTTGTATATGGTGTATTATGTATTATGTACTTACCTGAATAAGACTGAAATCGCGATTTAAGACAATTTTACCCGGCAGAGACAATATTATATGATGTCACAATTAAACCCGACTGTGACTATTTATGTTTATATTTATTATTGGTATTTATATTTCATTTTATTTTTTATTTATGGTATATGTCTATCTCTTATGGATATCCCAGAATAAATTTTTTTTGTCATTTACTTTTTACGACAAATAATGGCTAATTTTCGAAGCGATTTTAACCAATACAGCATTAATCCTTATCCAATTAAATAGCTTAAATACATTGTTGATTTAATATAGATCTAATTGGTCCTGTACAACACAAGATTTAAATGAATATTTTCGAAGGTATTACAAATTTAAAATTGCGGGACGCAGCGCTTGCGGTGGTACTGGCGGGCCGGTGCGGCGGCAGCGTGCCTATAAATAGCGCGTCGGAGGCCGCGATTTTCCCTATAGCACTTTGAATTTTGCAGTGATCGGACGCGTTTATTACGAAATTAATCATTATGACGCTACCCTAAAGTGGCGCAGTTGATATCTCATATATTTATAAGAGCAAAACTTACTTACCTAAGAACTATGACGCAACCGTTAGGTGGCGCAGTTAATCTATACATATAATAAAACTGTAGAAATGTATATGTTTGTGCGCGCATCACATGAAAACTACTGATCCTATTCGAATGCGGTTTTCAAAGACGTATTTGTGTTCTTTCAACTTAACATCTGGTGTATAAAACTTTCTCCCCCCACCCCTTTAACGGGGTGAGGAAAGAAATTTTTATACAAAAATCAACACGCCACGCGAACCACGTCGCGGGTACATCGAAATAGAACCCAAAAATGTGGTGGATTTTTTTGTCTGTCTGTCTCTATGTTTGTGCGCACATCACATGAAAACTACTGATCCGATTCGAATGCGGTTTTTACAGATGTATTTGTCTTCTTTCAACTTAACATCTGGTGTATAAAAATTTCTCTCCCATAAGAATTTTTTATACAACAATCACACGCCACGCGAACGCCGTTGTGAGTACAACTAGTCCTATCCTATCCTACTTCCTACTAATATTATATACGCGAAAGTTTGTTTGGATGGATGTATGGATGGATGTTTGTTCCTCTTTCACGCAAAAACTACTAAACGGATTTTAATGAAACTTTACAGTAATGTAGCTTATAGATCAGAATAACATATAGGCTATAATTTATAAAGATATTGTGTGAATTGTCCAAAATATAACGATAAATGTCATTTAAGTCTGAAAAAATTCTGCAATCTGCGAGCTATAGGCCTATGATTAGGGGTTTGCAGTGCTTAATTACTGTATTTCTTATGTTGACAATATTGTTACTTTATTACATTGCGAATGTAACATCTCAATATTGTCAGACTGTTACATTTTTCAAATACGAGCCAAAAATTATGTATGTTATAATTTTAATGTCATAATGTTAGTTCTTTTCACGCTAATATAAGATACATAAAGACCTTGCTTTTATTCGAATTACACGCAGACGAAGTCGCGGGCAACAGCTAGTATATAATATACCTAACCGATAAATTACAAAGTACTATAAATAATCGTAAAAACTGGTAACTAACGAGAAAATATGATAAAAAATACAAAAAATTTATCGTAAAAATTTTAAAAAAAAATATGGAAAAAAGATTATAGTCCGGGTTCCCACGTGGTAAAAAAGGCATAAAGAATAACCGGCTGAAACTTTCAGAATCGCTTAATTGCACTTAGACCTACAAACTTCCATAGCAACAATATCGATGGATGGGGCGTTTTTTCTTCAGCAGCGGTTAAACATGTCGAAAGATATAACCCTCCCCGGAGTGATGGATAACCGATTTATTTTTTGTGAATCAACAGTTTTTTATTATTACTACATAATAAAACACGTGACCTACAAAAAGAGGAGGGCGTTTGGCGGAGCCTACGCGCTTAACATGTAATAGTTACTACTGCCAACGACTTAACAAATAACCAGTTAACGCCCTCTTCTTTTGTAGGTCACATAAAATAATAAAAAACTGTTGATTCACAAAAAATAAATCGGTAATCCATCACTCTGGGGAGAGTTATAACTTTCGACATGTTTGACCACTGCTGAAGAAAAAACGCCCCATCCATCGATATTGTTGCTATGGAAGTTTGTAGGTCTAAGTGCAATTAAGCGATTCTGAAAGTTTCAGCCGGTTATTCTTTATGCCTTTTTTACCACGTGGGAACCCGGACTATTAGTGTTAGGCGGTGCGAAATTCGCCGGGTCCGCTAGTTATTATATATTTTTTGAATAAACGTTATTATTATTATTATTATTATTATTATTATTATTAACAAAAGACAACAAAAACAATTTTTGTTTTATAAATGTGTTTAGTGGTTGATTTATAAATAGTTTATTGTTATTCCAAGTTGGATTTGAGTTTTTATTTCGGGGAATAAACAAAAATTTCTATTTAAACAAAAAAATTGTTAAAATCTAAAGGTTGGTCAATCTGATTGTCGTCAAACATTTTCGTGAATTTTGAGAATAAGCGTCGCTATCGTGAAGAAGACCTTGAAATTATTCGTCAACTTCTTCACAATAAAAATGGAAATGTAATACCGGTATAAGAACACCCTAAAGTTGTTCAATACAGATCGAAATTTTTATTATAACAAGTCAGTTGAAACTTGCATATTTTTCTAAAACAACAGTATGTGAATAAGTATAAAAATTGTCAGAAAAGAATTCTTTACAAAAAGGGGTGTAAGAACACCCTAAAGTCGTTCAATACAGGTCGAAATTTTTAATATCGCAAGTCGGTTTTAGCTTTATCTTTGCGATAAAATGCGGGATTATACTTACCTACAGCTCGTGGATGCATAAAAACTAGGGAAAGCACCACAAAAGTCTTTTCTAAGGGATATTGCAGTTCTATATCATCAATGTAACGATGAGAATTTCCGACTCCGACCTCCATCCATATGGATGTCGGGGAAGCGAATGATGGAATTGCAGCACTTGTTGATTTTAGTCAAATTGTAAATCACTTTAGTATCAGCGTCCTCTTGTTGGATACATGACACGATATTCTCGTTCTTAACTTTAAAAGTGTAGCAATTATCGAAATTGACATTGATTAATTTATTGTCAATAACGCAACTCATCATTAGTCGAATGTTCGATAAAAAAGTGAACGAGCGCCTCCTTAAAATGATTGTTGCGCCGTTTTTTTGATAAATCAACAGGACGTTTTTGATTAGTACCTATGATAGCATAGCTAGATGAACTGCTGTTACGTGTTACGACTTGCAATAATAAAAAATTTCGACCCCTATTGAACGACTTTTAGGGAGTTCTAACACCCATTTCTGCCAGAGGTTTTTGTCTAGCATTTTTTATAATTATTCACAAACTGTTATTCAAGCAAAATACGAAGTTTCAACCGACTTGCGATGATAAAAATTTCTACTTGTATTGAACGACTTAAGGATACACCGTGTTCTGCCTATCCACCAATCAAAATGTTTAAATTGGCAACTACATTTTTACAAATTTTTAACCTACTTCGAGTAATGAAAGAAAAATGTTCACTAGATCTTAATAACCCGGCGAAGTTCGTACTGCCTAACCATAGATAACGCTATAACCGTTTAATGAACAAAAATAAAAAATGATGTCCAACAAATAATGTAAAAAGTCTACACTTTTTCTCTCGATAAATCGATATTTAAGCAAGTTTTTCACAATAAATTGGCCATAACTTCGATTCTTGTCGTTCAAAGATAATGTCGGTGTGTCTTTGGGTGTGTGTGTACGTATGTATGTATGTAACCCTCTTATAACTTTTGAACGGTTTAACCGATCAAAACGAGACTTGAGTTTCACCTAATTTGACCTCCTAAGAAGTCATTTGTTTAAGTAGATTCCGAGATATTTCAACAAAATCAAAACGATGTTTTTTGAGAATAACTTTCTGGCGGTTGTAACGAGCAATTCTATAACCTAATGAGTTCTTAATTTTAAAAAATGATGTCGAATTCCATTTTGGAAATCACAAGAAGTTGATTCGTTCGTGATATATCGTTGTCAAAAAATGTTTTTTCACAATAACTTGGTAAACTCTTTTTGAACGCGTAGGCCCGGAGATATTGTCTATATATTGTGAAAAAAATTCTCCTACCTATAGATAATAAAAAGCTTCGTTCTACATCCACCGAAGTTATTGGAGGATATTTAAAATAATTTGAAACAGCAAAGAATAACTCATTTCACATTTTTTACTCTTGGGATATGAGTATCATTCCTTGCTTGAAAAATAATGTACTATTCCACACATCCTGAGCTATTTGGGATTTTTTAAAGAGACACGTAAATAGAGGCATTTTAATTACTGGAATGCTAACTATTAAAGTTTCCAGGATATAAAGGCGATAGAACACAATATTTAAGATATTTTTTCTTTGATTTCAGACCAACTGCTTCCTTGTATGTTTTTCTGTCGATAAGAATTTAGCTTCGTATGAAAATGTGTCACTAAAATGGGTACCAGAAGTAAGGCATTTTAGTCCAAATGTTCCGATTTTGTTAGTAGGTAAGCTTTATAGAGTTTTTCAAATATTTGACCAATAAGATTAACGCTCAAGTGAGGATAGAGTATGGGCTTATCAGGCTTTAATATCAGAATAACCACCGACTTCTGCCACTTATAAACGGCATATATTGCGAAGTTTTTATGTAGTTTTCAATAAAGTTAATTGCTTAAAAGAAAATTTACTCCCTTAGATTATGGATGAAGACGATATATTACTACCTCAAAAATTACAAATTTTAATACCACCAATAGAAGCATTGGTTCCAAACTGCATGTGCACGTTTATTCACGTAAAACGTGTGTCTGTGTAATTACATTGTAACATTTTTATTTTACCCTGTATATTCATTCTTATTTTAAGATACACAACAACGTCTGTCTGTTTTCAAACGGTCTTTTTGTTTTCAAATCTTTTTCTTTTTCAATTCTCTCTATTCTTACAGAGGTTGTTATAAGGCTTTTTTATAGAAGTCTTGTCCTTAAGGGCGTGAAAAACCCGCTTCTTTTGTTTGTAGCCCTTAAATTACCCTTAGCTAGCTTTTGGATTGTGGATCCCTTCTGAGTTTCTTATCAATTCCCTCCAAACAATTATTAATGGGCGCCAAGTACAGACATACAAATAAAAGAGTGAAATCAGTTTTAAATTGTTTATTCAATGAGAAATTCTATTTGATAGTAAATCAATAGTAAGTAATTAATTAGTTTCTTAACTTTGTCTGATGTGAAGTCTTCTGTCGGAGCTTGCGGTAGCGAGTGTACTATCTGAAGAACCAAATTTGAAGACCCCAGGACCGCAGTATTGAAGTATTCTTAAGAAAAACTAAGTCCACTGGAACAATAGATGCGATGGGCAGAAACTGATGTATTCTTACAAATTCGGTGGCCACTGAAAGTTTCGGTTCGAATGACCCTGAACTGGTGATTTCGGTGATTTCAAAAGTCGAGACTCTCGTCCTTCTCTAGGACCCTTCTAAGGATGGCAAAAGCCATAATGAATAAAAAAATAGCAATTAAACTCCGACCATTTAATCCTTAATTTCGCACACAATCGCTAAAGGTTTCTCCAAAGTTCGAGAAAAAAGTTAATTACTTATTTGTTTATTTATTTTTAACTCAATAAAAAACTGATTCCTGACAAGCGATTGTGAACGAAAATTTAAATGTTAGTAAAATATAAACTAAAATATCAAATAAAATATTCACCAAATTTTGGATTATTAGATACAAACTAAAATTATAATAATTAAATTCTTACTCACCAAATCGAAGGGTGCAGAAAGTGAAGAGACAACTTAAGCTTTACGAATTACAAAATGAAATGAAAGAATTCCGAATCGAATCTCAAAAGGTAGCAAAATTTCCTACCGAAATCAGATAAAGTAATCGAGTCGACGCAAATAACATTTAATTTTAAAATTACATAGTCGAGGAGCTAGGCCCACAACGAACGTTACATGTTTCGGAAAATATACCCACGCTATATACCCACGCTTCTTACGATAAAATTCAGCAAAAATCGTTGCGACTACGAGAATAGATTTCTGAGAAGTTTATTAGTTTACGGCGATCTTTTGCCACGTGGTTACACCTGTCGCTATGCTTAGTCTTTTTTCCAGTTTTTTTGGCCCGTAGAAGGATGGACTTTATCGATAATAAAGCTTTCGTACGAATTCTAGATTATTATATAAGGAGTGTAACTTTAGTTTTTAATTGTATGTATCAGTATCGCTGTTTTTCTTAGTTCGTTTGTGTTTTTATATGGCTAACGTGGATACAGTTTAATTAAATTCAGTTAGTACTCTGTAAATAACGTGAAGTATCTACTATACAGCATTAAGTTTTTGTACTAAAAATGCAGTAGAATCAGACAAATATTTTATAAAATTTAGGTGATAGCTGAGTTTGTGCCCTTTCAAACGAACCCTTATAGACCCTTTTAGCACCTCTGTAAGTCGAATTATGTGGTGAGTAAGTGGATGATGCAGTATTTGCAACAATTGAGCAATAAATTAACAATATCTCTGGTTCACATAGATGGATTTATGGATTTAATTTTTTTTAAAGTTTACTTAAAAAAACTTGAGTAATGCTCTTACCATTTAATGCCAACCAAAATGTACTTGGCGCCCGTAATATTCATCTTGCGATGGCAAATAGATATCTTAAAATTAAAATTATTTTATTAAAGAAATCCAAATTTTTTAATTTTAAGTCATATAAGTTACTATTTTTTAACACAATATACATTTGTTGCCTTTTTAAACGTATAAATCTTTAATCACGCAAAATTTTAATATCAATTACACTTTAAGGGCACAAAGTTTGAGATTGCGGCACTCTCAAGGTTCCTGTGTAGTGTAAACTATTTTTCTTTATACACGGTCGAAAGTACGTTTATAAAACAATTATAAAATAATTATTGTACCAACACACTTACATAATTTTTACTAGTCTTCTTATGTTTTGAAATCTGCTAATATCAATATTTTCCCTAGTATGCATACTTTTTTTTTAACATCACCCTTGCGCTTCATACAGTTGAGGGTTTTCTTTTTGACAATTCTTTAAAGTATACTATTAAGTTGTTTTCTTCTGATTTTGATTTTTTATTATCTTTTCACCAATTTTTATAAACCTCGTAATTTAAAATGTATCTATCAGCTGACTTCTTGGGCAACATATCTGCACATAATATTAAATTGGCTTAAAGTTTCGTAAAACTTCTTTTTCGTTCAACTTCTTCTTCGTTCATAGATTCTTCTGATGAGGATAATTCAGTCATTTTTTCCCATCTGGATCTGAAAATTTGGGGAGGGGCGAGCAATGCTTAGCCAGCACTGAGGCCACATATGACCCATTGTGCATCCTCCCGTATTGTAGGGATATCCTCACCTCAGGCTGTCACCAGGCCTGCTGATTTAAAATAAGTGATGAGGCTCCCGAGGGGGATCTCCCTGACATCGGCTGGTGTAAGCCAATACTCGCCCAACACGGATCTTCTGATTTCAGAAAAAGCAGAGCAGTCATACATAATGTGTTCTACTGTTTCCTCTTCTTGTTCGCAGCCTCTGCATAGCAGCGATTCTGTTAATTTCATCCTAAAGAGATGTTGTCGCAATTGGCAGTGACCTGTCAAGATTCCCACAGCTGTTCGGAGATTTTGTCTGGTCAATGCCTTAAATTTTTTTGCTGTTTTCTCGCCAGGATGAGGTAATAACTCTCTGGCCAGTCTACAGTTCGTAGTTTCATCCCAGCACTGTATAAATTTTTGGTGAGAGTGCTGTTTGATAAGGTCCACGACTGCGGACAATGTTAGCTTGGTAGATGGGCGAGGGCTAACATATTTGTAGCCCGCAGCCCTCCTTGCTAAATTGTTCGCAATGCGGTTGCCTTTAGAGTTCCCATGTCCTTTGATCCAGCTGAGAGTGACCACGTTATTCTGGCTGGCCTCAGTTAGAGATTGGTGACATTCTAGTACTAAACTTGAAGTGAAACGTGGTCTATTCAAGGTCAGTAGTGCTTGTCGGCAGTCTGTGTATATATTTATATTCCTGCCTGTGATGTTCCTATTGATTAATTCTTTTGCAGCCATGGTTATGCCTGTGAGTTCTGACTGAACCACACTTGACAAGCCATCCATAGCCCATTCTATTTTTAGGTTTAAGGATCTAGAGTAAATTCCACATCCTACACCTTGCTTTGTTTTTGATCCATCCGTATATACGCTCAGAGCCTTCACTACGTTGGGGTCTGCTGTCTTGTTTGTTAATATTTTGTAGGGTTTGTCAAAGACAAATCTTGGTGCGACGGCATCCGTGTCTGCCTGTAGGAGTGGTATCACTTTTATCGATTCCCTCCACCATTTTTTCCCTTTTAATTGTATCGTTTTTATAATACCAAAGTAATTAATTATTTATATTTATTCAACCACAAAGAGGTCCTATAACGCGGTTTGAATGTTATTTGTAATTTTTTTTGGCCCTTTCTATTAGAATTTATGCACGCTGTTATAGTCTGGTCAACATCTTGAAAAACGTGAAAAATAGTGATAAAGGTCCTAAAAATATGAGCGACAGTTTATTCGATCTGGAATGACAATAAGAAAAAGGTGTTTTGAGGATTTTCCAGCATGCAAAAAATTCCAATTGTTATTAACAAATTAAGACGAAAAAAAAAAAAGGTATTTCGTTTTTTGCTTATAACTCGAGAAATATAAAGAGTTAAGAAATTTAAAAAAAAAAGATTCTTTAAGAGGAGGAAATTTCCAATAAAAAAGTCCAAACTCCCGGAACTCTATCTCCATTATTTATAATTTTAATTTGACGTTGAAAATAGGGCTCCGCTCGGCTTTTACGGCATTCGCGCGCTGCTGCTAAACGGGGTTTATCAGATAAAATATTTTTTTATGACATAAAATGTGATTGTAAAAATTTGAAAAAATTCCAGTATTTTCCTAACACTTAAAAGAATCTAATTTGGTTGGAAAAAACATTTTGTCACTATTTTTCAATAAGTTATTCAATTCTTAAATTTTCAAATTTTTAAATCAAATTTTACGTCATAATTTTTTTTTATCTGATAAACCCCGTTTGGCGGCAGCGCGCGGATGCCGTAAAAGCCGAGCGGAGCCCTATTTTCAACGTCAAATTAAAATTATAAATAATGGAGATAGAGTTCCGGGAGTTGGGACTTTTTTATTGGAAATTTCTTCCACTTTAAGAATCTTTTTTTTAAATTCCTTAACGCTTCATATTTCTCGAGTTATAAACAAAAAACGAAATGCCCTATTTTTTTCGTCTTAATTTGTTAATAACAATTGGAATTTTTTGCATGCTGTAAAATCCTCAAAACACCTTTTTCTAATTGTCATTTCAAATCGAGTGAGCTATCGCTCATATTTTTAGGACCTTTATCACTATTTTCCACGTTTTTCAAGATGTTGACTAGACTATTAGGTACAATGAATAAATGTAAGGCTTTCTGCCTAACTATTGAAGCCGAAAGTACGTATTTTCGACCGGGTATAAACAAAAATTTTATTTTGAATCTTAAGGCAAATATTTTTAATTATTTGTATTTTATCTTTTAGCCACAAAGATAGACTTACGAGATGATCCCAGTTTGGCTTGTTATACACCGGAAGACGGTAAAAAATTGAAAAGGAAAGTCAGAGCACAAGGATACATGGAATGCTCAGCGTTAAGATCAGAAGGTCTTGACGAAATTTTTGTCCAAGCTATTAGAATATACAGAAAAAGCAAAAATAAAAAACCAAGAACTAGGCAGTGCACAATGTTATAAGAGTTTTTTTTTTAATCAGTATTGCTAGGATTTCAGTCATATAGGTATATAACCGTATATTTATAGAAAGAACAGTAGGATCACTCTCGCATAAACTTATTCCATTCCGCAAAATCTCTCTGGTCTACATCGTTATCGCTCACCAGCGTTGCCAACCTTAAATTTCTGAAATTGGCAGATTGACACAAAAAAAAGTAGAAATCGGTAGATTTTAAAAAATGGCGGTAAACTTAAAAAAGTGTTTATATAATAAAAGAGGTACTTTAAATTAGGTTACAAAAAAGTTAAAAAATTAGGAAAGAAACTTATGATGGTATATCGGTAGATTAGCTCACAAATCGGTAGATCTACCTAAAACTCGGTAGAGTTGTCATCGCTACTCACCAGTTCTTACAAAATTACACAAAAAACGTCGGCAAACTGGAGCGAAATGTGGTACAAAGTACTTCAAAGATAGCGGGCAGATCCTACTTTTCTTGTCTATATATGCTGCTCATATGTCAAAAATTTTCAAACTACCTACCTATGAACACAAATTTTAATTGCGGTAGATATGTCAATAAATTTATTCAATTAGATTATAAACTTTTACATCTCAGGTGTTTTATTAACTTTTTGTATAGTTATTTTGGTAAACAGTATTTTAAATTGCATGTATTGTTTATATTTATTTTTCGTCACAAAATAGTATAAGATAAAAGTAATACATACATTTGTTTTATTTATTTACCAGCTAACAATGTTTTTTTTTTTTCATTTTCCTTTTTTTTTCAATATTAACAATGTTTTCTCGGGCGTGCATGGTTTGGACGCTAAATTTAAAATTCGACGCTGAAAAATAAAATTACCTGTTTCTGCATACATGATTTGGACGCTGGGTCTAATTGAAATGTAAATGGAAAGTCAGGTAATAAAATTCTACAGATTAAGGTTTATTTGGACGCACAAAAATTCCCGTCAGGATAACCAATCTACCTGTTTCATAATTAGGGTCCGTTAAGCCGTCACTCGAGTTCCCGTCAGGGGGAAAACTGACCTGTCCAAAAGGTGTTTATGGTAATTGCGGTAAATTCCCTGAATAATCTGATATTTAGCTGTGTATTTATTGCATATTATTGTAATAATAACAGTTATTATAATAGTAAAAGTTTTAAGTTCGTTTTTAGATGTATGAAATAAGAAATAGTTGTAAATAATGTTTTATCTTTGGCACTCTTACACGATATTATTTTACATGGTATTATTGAAATAAAATACGGAATTTTAATTTTACAATTTTATTGCGTACTACTACTGTACCATAAATACATACATATAAAGAAGTCATGCATAGATAATATACATATATTAACAAATTCATTTTAATAATTATAATACAATATAACTAAATTTATAGGCCATACACTTTATAAAATCGTAACGAGAGATTTCTTTATTTTTAAATTGAACAATTTTTTCATTAATAAATTTTATATTGCGTTCTATATTTTTTCGAGTATATCGCATGTCTCCTGATTTGCAACTATGTATTTATTTTTATATACGTATCTGTTTGCATACCTTTAATAGCTTCTATAAAAACATATACATTTGGGTGGTTTATAGGGCAATACTGTCTAAACTTCGAATGAGAACTTTCACATGTGTTTGTGGTGCGTGAAGTGTCTGATGTATTTGCTGCCCAAATCTCGGGTGGAAACTTGGAATCTTCAGCTATGTAGTTCTCTGTCAGGTAGTCTGCGAACAGCGTAACTCTTTCATCTACGGGTTTGTCTTCCGCCAGTTCAAAAGAAAATGCATCACCTACTTCCGTATGTGGCAATAAGGTTAATCCATATAGGTACATAGTGTAGCCATTTTCCAATATCGGAACTGGCATCTTTGTATTCAGTTGATAACCCCAACTGTCCTATTCTTCTGTACCACGCTTGTGACAGGTGAAATCTACAACCAATAATCTTCGAATTTGGAAAGCTTTCCTTAACACTGGAGTGAATCGCTTGTTCAAAGTCTATAACGATTATTTCCGGCAAAAATTTAGTTCCAAGTTCGTTACTTTTAGTAACAATAAGATCAAATAATTTTACATATGTCGATTTCAGCTTGTTCTTTAACAGACAGAAAGCCACCGGAATATATGTAGCGTTGTTGTAAACATGAATTGTGAACAACTGAGTAAAATATTTTGGGCAGTAGTCAAACGTTCCATCCATATAAAATTTTGAGTGTTGGCACATAAATGACACGTTACTTGGACATGCGAAAACTACTACTTCGTGTTCTATGTTGTTGATCAGTAGAAATTGTTCATTTTTGGAACTGACAATGTTGAGTAGATTTAAACATTCTTGCAATTCTCTAGTAGATGTGGGTAATTTTGGAAATTTGCTTCTTCTTGCTCTACCCAAATTATTCCTTATATATGTCATATCTTGGCTTGTAAGTGTTTCCAGCATTGTATTTTGCCGATCCAACTCCCTGTGAACCATTTTCGAAGGCCTTTCATAGACACTATCTTCGATTTTCCTTTTTAGTCCGTTACTTAACTTCTGGCGGTTTAAAAGTTGCTGGTCCACACTACTGTGCTCATGTCCACCGACAGCTTTAGAAAACACTAAATTTTCTTCTTCTCCAATGGTATACACCTTAGCGCGACAATTTTTGTTCACACAACACCAAGATACTTCACCAGAAGACTTTAATAAACGATATTTGTAGAATTTAAAACTGTTCAGTACCAGAAGGGGTTTACCCTTTTCACTTAGTATTACTTCAAGCATTTTGTGTATCACTATAGCGTACGACAACAAACGTTCGGAAATATGTATATTAATAAACTGTCGTTTCGAAAACGACAACTTAATATATATGTTTCCAAAAGCAATTAGTTGTGCAATTAGTACTGACATACCCCCTCGCCAACCCCAATACAGTTCGTTCGCTATACTTACAAGGGTTTAGGATTAAAATTTTTATTAGTATTCAACTTTTTCATTAGAATTCAGGATTACGATTTTCAGAATTATTTAGTTGGTTAAAGAGTCTGTCGCAACACCCCTTACCTGAGCCCAGTAGGGTGCTAATAAAGGAGCAATAAAAGAGACCTTTTCGCCAACCCTCACCGCATGTGGTTGTATGAATTCACGATTTTACAATCTTTGTTTATATTTAACAAATATATGTGTTTAATTTTTTATAAATTAAAATAAATAAATATCAGAAACGTAAAGATATTTTTTTTCTGATTTCAACCATAATACTTACGGAAAATTTTCTAGTTTACAGATATGACACCAAAATATTCTAAATTACACTGAGAAACAAACAACACCCAATATAACATAAAATACCTTTAGTGCCTGTATCTAACAGGACTTGTCAATTAATATTAATACTATTAATAGTCATAAATATACCCATCACCGATTCTATTCCCACACACACATGTCCTGGAACGTGAAACAAATCCATGTACTATCAAAAAATTTACCAAACCCACTTCCTTTATGTGATTCTTAAAAGCTGTAGAACTGCGGAGGAATTCCATCATACACAAACACATATATTTTTTATCACTACCGAACAATCAATAGGATGATGTATACCGTAAGTTAAACAAGACACAAATAATTGTTTGTGAATAATGGCTAACATTTTATATATTTTTTATAATTCACGTTCACAAAGTTTCTATTTCGACACTAAAAACAGTATCGAAATAGATTCATTGTAACACTGTTTTTGATAACTTTTTGTTTTACACAATTGGTTGCACTGCACTGATTTTCAACGAAAGAGTTCAGGTAGTAAATCAAGAAGTATGTTTTAGTAAATTATTAACTACATTATCAGCGTTATTGCTAAATCCGGAATATTTTATACAAATTTGACAAACATTCTAATTTAAAATCATTAAAACTGACAAGTGTCAAAACTGTCAAGATTGCCAACATAAATAAATATTTCGAAAAACTCTCATTTTACTTTTTTTATTCTTTTAAAAGTTCATTATAAAAAATAGTATGTAACACTCGAGTTACAATGACGGTTTGTAGTACTCGTTCTTTGCGAAACTCACCGCTTCGCGGTTCGTTTCACAAACTGAACTCGTACTACGAAACCTCTGTCATTGTAACACTTGTATTACAATATACTATTCTGTTATTACCCAACAATACAAATTGATATTAAAAAAACATTAGGATGTTTTGTAATGCAATAGCATTTTAATTAGTGTAAATCTCTTTCAATCTGATTGTTATTGGAATTGTTAAAGTTTATCTATTTTCAACACCTCATTATGAGATTATCCCTTGCTGTTTTGGATTTAAATTTGATAATTAAGCATTTTTGTAGTATTAATAAGGTATTCTATTACTTATATATTATTTTCAAAACATTATTATGAGATTATCCCTTGCTGTTTTGGATTTAAATTTAATAATCATTGGGTATTTTTGTACCACATTATGAGATTATCTCTTGTTTGTTTCTCAGTGTAATTTAGAATATTTTGCTGACATAACTGTAAACTACAAAATTTTCCGTAAGTATTATATATGGTTGAAATCAGAAAAAAAATATCTTTACGTTTCTGATATTTATTTATTTTTATTTATAAAAAATTAAACACATATATTTGTTAAATATAAACAATAGATTGTAAAATCGTGAATTCATACAACCACATGCGGTGAGGGTAGGCGAAAAGGTCTCTTTTATTGCTCTTTTATTAGCACCCTACTGGGCTCAGGTAAGGGGTGTTGCGACAGACTCTTTAACCATTTAGTTTATCTGGAAGCGGATTCGGATTAAAAATTTTATTAGTATTCAACTTTTTCATTAGAATTCAGGATTACGATTTTCAGAATTATTTAGTTTACCTGGAAGCGGATTAAATAAACTGGACGGCAATTCGAGTGTGAGATTAAGATACCTGCAAGTGTCGAACGGGAACTCATGTGTATTATATTCGTCATAAGAAACCTGACGGGAATTCGTGTTCATCGGTTTATTTGTCACTTTGAAATAAATACGACATACATTTTACGAAATGGAATCGATCGATACAGTTAGTTTGATACTCATGTATCCTATCTCTAACGAACATAATTTTTTTTCTACTCTTTGGATCTTTAAGTCTATTACTTTCATGGACACTATTAATTTTAATGTAAGTTTCAGTTTGAAAATTTTTTAAAACATCAATAAAATGGAAAATATTTGGATGAGCATGGTAAAAATTATCATTAAAACGCGAGTGGAACGATTCTCAAGCATTAGTTCTAATTCTAAACTCTCACTCATCGTAGCCCATATCTCCGGCGGAAATGTTGCGTGGTCGCCAATGTAGTTGTCCAATAAGTAGTCGGAAAACTTTTCAATTTTTGCATCCTTTGGTTGAATAGCCATAAAATCATATATGAAAGATTCTTCGACTTTTGAGGGAGGTAAAAATGGCAGCCCAAAAATATATTTCAGCCATTTAGATATTTCACTGTCTGCTAATAGTCTAGGATCCCACTGCAAATTAGTGTAGGAATAATGTAGACAATTAAAATTTAATTTTCAAGTAACTTCATAAGTAGGAGAATTCATTTATCATAGGGTGCCAATTAGTAATTAGCCGCCAGTAGTATTAATTAAAATATTTTTAATTGACTTTTGGAAATAAATTTCGTTCACATCGTATGGAAATAAAGCTTACAGCACTTTATAATAGCGTACTCGAATGATTTAAAAAAGTATAGTTGCTGCCGATCATTTAGCCGCTTCCTCTACGCAGCCAGGTGTAAACAGGTATGATTTTGTTTGAACTTTTCGTTTATTCCGTATATTTATTTTATTTCCATAACATTAAAGATCATTTTTTTCTGTACTTAATTTTATAAAGGTGCTTGTAAAAAAAAATCCGCAAATCAGAGTTTCCTGACCTTAAAGATGCTAGGTATTGAAAATAAATTGACAGAGAGTGAGTGCGCGACGCTACTGGTTAGAAAATAGTATATTGTAATACAAGTGTTACAATGACAGAGGTTTCTTAGTACGAGTTCAGTTTGTGAAACGAACCGCGGAGCGGTGAGTTTCGCAAAGAACGAGTACTACAAACCGTCATTGTAACTCGAGTGTTACATACTATTTTTTATAATGAACTTTTAAAAGTATAAAAAATATATAAAATGAGAGTTTTTCGAAATATTTATTTATGTTGGCAATCTTGACACTTTTGACACTTGTCAGTTTTAATGATTTTAAATTTGAATGTTTGTCAAATTTGTATAAAATATTCCGAATTTAGCAAATAACGCTGATAATGTAGTTAATAATTTAGTACAACATACTTTTTGATTTACTACCTGAACTCTTTCGTTGACAATCAGTGCAGTGCAACCAATTGTGTACAACAAAAAGTTACCAAAAACAGTGTTACAATGAATCTATTTCGATACTGTTTTTAGTATCGAAATAGAAACTTTGTGAACGTGAATTATAAAAAGATATTTAGCGTCCTGGTCTAACCTGTAGCGTCGCGCACTCACTCTCTGTCAATTTATTTTCAATACCTAGCATCTTTAAGGTCAGGAAACTCTGATTTGCGGATTTTTTTTTACAAGCACCTTTATAAAATTAAGTACAGAAAAAAATGATCTTTAATGTTATGGAAATAAAATAAATATACGGAATAAACGAAAAGTTCAAACAAAATCATACCTGTTTACACCTGGCTGCGTAGAGGAAGCGGCTAAATGATCGGCAGCAACTGTACTTTTTTAAATCATTCGAGTACGCTATTATAAAGTGCTGTAAGCTTTATTTCCATACGATGTGAACGAAATTTATTTCCAAAAGTCAATTAAAAATATTTTAATTAATACTACTGGCGGCTAATTACTAATTGGCACCCTATGATAAATGAATTCTCCTACTTATGAAGTTACTTGAAAATTAAATTTTAATTGTCTACATTATTCCTACACTAATTTGCAGTGGGATCCTACTCTATAATTTATATTCCCGAATTAAGCCACAACTAAATGATTTTTGGATTGAATTTCAGACCTATTACTTCACATTTGCTTTTTAAAACATTAAATAGTTTTATATATAGGTTTGTTCCGATTTGTCGGGAAGTAAACAATAACACAATGGTATATAATGTCCGTTGATAAATACATGTATGGTAAAAAATTGCTTGAAATATTGAGCACAGTAACTAAATGTACCGTCCATATAAATCGTTTCACTGCCGCACAAAAAACGCATGATAGTGTTACACGAGAAGATGATAATGTTAGAACTTGGTTCAACCTCAAATATAAAATTCTTGTCTTTAAGTGTTTTGATATTCATAATATTTACCGCAGCAATAGTTTCTTCTTTACTTTTGGGCAGTTTCGGTTGAGCCATTCGCCGTTCACTGTATATTTGATTTCGTATTAAATTAACGTCTTTAACAGTCATGTGGCTCAAGCAATCTACATTTTCTTTTAACGCACTATGTATGATTTTGGACGCCCTTTTGGTCAAATTATCCTTTGCCTTCCTTTTGGCACTGCTACGCACAATCTGTCTATTAAGCGTCTTGATATCACACTCGTGATTATGTTCTAGATTACTTCGGATCACTAACTTTTCTGGCGCTTTACACGACCGTTTCACGCACCTCCAATACGTTTCTCCCGTTTTTAGTACTTTATCTTGAGAAAAAGTAAAACTGTTCACTTTGAGCAAAATTTTACCACGATTACTTACTAACGTTGAAATTTCCATATTCACTCTTCACTATTCTCTGACAAAATAATAACTGATTTTAGGAAAAGTAAATCGAACTACATATTAGTAAATTTCAATGACCATCATAAAACCCTAATTATATCTAATATCTGGTACCTGCGATAATCTTTCTGGCAGCGTCCAAAACAAGGGTACTTTTAAGACCCTCAGGTACTTTAGCGTCGAAAACATGGTGAATTCATAACTATTTTAATCCCTGATCCTAATTACAGGCCAATTCGTAACCCTCCTGGTCCAGGTTATTTTTATGACTTCCTTTTCCACTGGTTAATTCATAACTTTATGACATGATTGGGATTTTAATTCTAAGAAGGATTGCTTACAAATTTTCTGTATTTCCCTAATCCTTAAATGGAATTAAAAGGGAATAATTTTTAAATGTATATTCATTCATTTTCTTTCTAACCATGAACATGGAAGAAGTTTTAGAGGTCGATTTTACAACAAGTGAACGAGGGATGAAAATTTTAGTTGTTAATTATTTTAAGTTTCACTTGAAAAAAGTGTTAAAGAGTGGACGACAATTGTGGTATTGTTCTGTTTCTACTTGTTCATGATTTGGAGTTAATACGACACAACATGACCCGAAGCAGAAATAAAATTTTTCCTAAATTGCCAAAAACAATATCAGAGGTGCATGAAGCAATAAGTTCATTAAATCTTTTAACTGATCGTAAAGAAAATTTTTTGCTCGAAAACGATTCTGCAAATAATATATTTATTTTGGGCTGCGACTCAAACTTAAAATGATTTTCTGAAGCAGAAACGTTTTATATGGATTGCACTTTTACATATAACCCTAAAATTTTTTACTAATTGTTTTCCATTCATTGTCTAATACGTGGACATTATAGTCCCCTTATTTTTTGCCTATTATCTAATAAGCAGTGTAATACTTAAATTGAATTCAATATCAGGGGAAAGAAATTTTTCTCTGCGTCCAAAGACAATTATTGTTGATAGCAGGATTTTATAAATTTCTAGATTATCTTGTAGAAAATTATATATGTGAAAATGATATTTCCCCCAAAAATATGGGCTTCCAACTCTTCATCGTTACGCCTTACCACAAATCCTTGCGAATCTTTCCATTTTCACCTTTCTGATAGTTTTTATTTTCCACATCCAAACATACATGTATTTATTTAAATATTCTCGATAGCGTCTTTGTGGCATAATAATGTCTATTTATTTCTTTATTCGGGGATCTTTTTGCCACTAAAACAAACTTATAAAAAATATAAATCAATATTTTGAAAATGACCCTTGCTTGTTGATCTTGATAGATATGTCAAATTTGTCAAGGGTCGTCTTTTAAAACTGAAAATGCCTAACAAAAATGAAAATAATTTGTTTACAAATAATTCTTCTGAGCTTTCGACAACCGAAAAATATAAAAAAAAATTATAATATAAGAAAGTAAAACAACAAATAACAGGCAAATATTAATATATTACAAGTAAATATTATAATTATATTTGCATTTGAAAATTGTGTGCGATTCCTCAAAGGTATTCTAGTGGTGGCCTATTTGCATAATCAGCAACTACCACTTGTATACACTTGTATGTTCAATTTTTATCTTATTTAAATTATTTTCTTTTTTATTGCGTTTATAAATTTCCAAATTGATGGATGTACAGCAGGTAATGTTGATGAGAAACTGTTGTGCCAGTCTTCTATAGCATTATTAGTGCGGGGCATGTCCTGTGCTACGAAAGAGTGAACGTTCCACAATTCGATGGGATATAGTGGTGCTATGGTTATGCCTGTGAGTTCTGACTGAACCACACTTGACAAGCCATCCATAGCCCATTTTGTTTTTAGGCTTAAGGATTTAGAGTAAATTCCACATCCTACACCTTGCTTTGTTTTTGATCCATCCGTATATACGCTCAGAGCGTTCACTACGTTGGGGTCTGCTGTCTTGTTTGTTAATATTTTGTAGGGTTTGTCAAAGACAAATCTTGGTGCGACGGCATCCGTGACTGCCTGTAAGAGTGGTATCACTTTTATTTATTCCCTCCACAGACTATCCCTATAGGTGCCAGTCCCTACAGTGGGTTCGATACCAACCGTGCGAAAGCGTACCATGGTCATCAATGCGACCTCCTTAACAAATATATCAAGGGGGGTGAGACCAAGTATGACTTCCATTGCGCTGGTCGGTGTGCTTCGCATGGCTCCTGTTACGAGAAGGCATGCTGATCTTTGAAATTGGTTTAATTTTTTGATAGCTGTCGTTTGTTTCACTTTAGGCCACCACACGACAGCACCATATGTTAGCATAGGTCTTATGATTGCCGTGTAGATCCACATGGTGACCTTGGGGGATAATCCCCAGGTCTGTCCTATGGTTCGGCGGCATTGCTCATAAGATATAAATGCTTTTTTAACTCTGCTTTCTATGTGTGAGTTCCACGTCAGCTTGCTGTCGAGGATAACACCTAAGTATTTCACTTCTGTAGCAAAGCTTAATTTTACGTCGAAAAGACTGGGTGCGTTTAAGCCTCTAGGTTTCGTTTTCTTTGTGAAAAGAACCATCTCTGTCTTTTTGGGGTTAATAGACAGCGATTGTTCTTTGCACCATGTCTCTAAAGTTCTGAAAGCTACTTGTATTCTGTCGCAAAGGGTGCTTTCAAACTTTCCTGTTGGCAGAATAACAATGTCATCTGCGTAGGCTACTGTATAGATTTTGTCATGTTCATTGAGGCGGTGAATTAGGCTGTCTAGAACAATGTTCCACAGTAGAGGTGATAAAACCCCTCCCTGTGGGCAGTCCCTCGTAACCTTGCCTCGTATCTTGACTTCATTTACAGTTATTTCTATTGCACGCATGGAGAGCATGCTGAGAATCCATCCGCTTACTGTTGTAGGTACATTTCGATCAGTAAGCGAGTGCATTATTTTAGGGAACGTGGTTTTGTCGAAAGCTCCCTCGATATCTATGAAAAGGCCCAGGGTGGACTCTTTCTTGTCCATAGATCGCTCGATCTGACCAACCACATGATGTAGGGCCGTAGCGTTTTTAATAAGAACGATGTAAGGCTAATAGGCCGGTAAGCTTTTGGAATGGAGTAATCCATTCTTCCAGGTTTTGGTATGAAGACAACCTTTACTTCTCTCCACATCTTCGGTATATAATTCAGAGCTAGGGAAGCTCTGAATATTTGCACTAGGTGAGGAAGAAGCTCCTCCAGACCCCACTGCAGCAGGGCTGGATAAACTCCGTCCATTCCCGGTGATTTGAAGGGGAGAAGCTAGATATTGCCCATTTAACTTTGTCCTCGGTCTGGCAATGTGCCAGTCCTCTGTCGAGGGTATGTGATGTTCCTCGTTCCACTTTGCCTCTACTGTGGCAACAGAATCGGGCAAGTGTATTTCTCCCAAGAGATGTAAACTTTCTTCCAGGTTGGTAGTTTGACTACCATCCTGTTTCTTAAGTATACCAATATCTCTATATGGATCTTTTGTTAAGGCTCTTTGGAGTCTCGCTGCCTGTGGAAAATCCTCGATTTCTTTACAGTAGGTTCTCCATGCCGTTCTCTGTTTTTGCCTAACGACTTTTTTGTATTCCTTAAGGTGGAGCTTGTATAAGTTCCAATCCTCGAGGAGTTTTGAACTACTTGCCTTGTTAGAAGCCTTTCTCGCCATCTTCCTTAGGCGTTCTAATTCTGGGCACCACCAAGGGGTGAAGTTGCCTTTATTATTAGTCAGCCTTAGGGGGCAAGAGCTTTTGTAAGACTTGATGATTGTGTTCTGTATCGTTGTTGTATACCGTTCCAGATCACTATTATTTCCGGGTGTGGTGACCTCAAGCTCCCGCAGGGCCCTTTCCAACCGAGAAGCGTAAACTGCTCTGTCGGTCTTCCTAGGGTCGCGGGATAGAGTTGGGGGCACACCACCCAGATCTATTTTAAATGCTAACCATCGGTGATCTGACATTGATACTTCGTCAGACACCTGCCAGCATCGGATTTGTTTTGATATTTTAGTTGTACACAACGTTATATCTACTATTGTTTGACTTCGAGAGTTTACAAAGGTGGGAGTGGTACCTCTGTTCATAATGCAGAGGTTATTCCCTATTATATAGTCATAAAGTGACTTACCTCTAACGTTTATGTCCTTACTGCCCCAGTTGACGTGATGTCCATTGGAGTCGCAGCCGATTATGAGCTCCAATTTCTGGTGCTGGCAGTACTTCACCAGTTCCTCCAGTTCCCTGCTAGGTGGTGGTGCGGCTGCATCAGAGGGAAGGTACACTGATGCCAGGACTACGGTATTTGGTTGTCCGTCACAACTAGCACATTCCATCCTTACTGCAGTCAAGTCTGAGCAGAAGAGATGTGCCAGAGGATGAACTTTAATTTGCCTAGGTACGTATATGGCAGTCCTTGGCTGGTCATTGCTGGGAAAATAAAAAGTTTTACCAGTTAAAGTACTTAAACCAATGATTCTGGTTTTCCTTATCCACGGTTCTTGGATTAATGCAATAGTGTCCTGTTGCTCAGCAAGGTGGCGGCTGATGGTTGCCGTGGCCACTCTGCTGTGCTGAAGGTTACACTGAATAAATGAAGTCGTGTCGGCTCCTCCTCTACGATCCATTATTATTATTATTATTATTTTTTTTTTTTCAATTATTTATTCGGTCAGGGGACCGTTTCTAAGGACCCGTCGGTCTGCATCTTTTCAGGTGCCACCTCGGGTGCCTCGTCTGCAGGGGTATCGACCGCCAGGCTTCCTAGCTCGACGCCACTGCTGGTCTCCTCCTGACCTTCCTTCTTTGCCTCTTCGGCCTTTACCTTCAAGGTCAATGAGGTGAACGCATAGCTCAACCTCATCGACTTTTGTTTGAGGGTTGTCAAGTCTTCGTCCCCTACACCGAAGACGAAGAGATGCCCCCTTGGTTCTGTTTTGGCCTCGTGGTGGAAAGAGCACCATCTCGAGACCTTGAGGTCCGGGTTTTGCCCACTTAGCCGACGCAGCACGACCTCTTTCTCCTCGAGTATCTCAGTTGATCTACTCGGGATCCAGAGGGATGCTTTTGTCAGCTTCGGTAGGCAGTCTACTCGCACCACCTCGAGTGATGCGTCCTCCCACGGTCGAAGGCCAACAACAGTATTTGTAAGCCATGCCAACGTCGCGTCGTCATCGCAGGTAACTCTGATGATTTCACCAGAGTGCGACCACTGACGGAACGTTGGTGGCTTGGCGTTACTGGAGGAGGCGGCCAAAATTACCTTGTCCAGCTCTCCCAGCAGCATGCCTTGGACAAGAGCTTCCCTTTCAGCAGAAATTTTGCCGTAGGGGTTGCTTTTGTCTATTATAGCTACTCGGAGGTGACTGGTAGCCACCTCCTTGTAGCTTTTTGGTTGAGCGGCCGTTGTGTCCTGCCTAACCTTTTTCAGGGTTTTAGGCGTCACCTCGGTTGAGGAGGCGCCTGACCTGATTCTCTTTTTTGTTTTACCTTCAGGTGTGTTGTGTTCCTTGCCTCTTTTGGAGGAAGAACTAGCAACATTACCTGAAGGTTGTGCTTCTGAAGGTCCAGAGGCGGTTCGCGCTGCGGGGTTTCCCCCAGCCTCGCGTGCCTTCCTCCTTCTCTTCAGTTCCGCACCGCAGACTCGTTTACCCCTGCGGTGCTTAGGTTTTTCTGATTGAGGCGGACATTTCTGTCCAGCCTCAGTTGTGAGTGGTTTGTTTTTTTGTTTTTCGGTTTCCATGTTGGTCCCACGAGTAGCAAGGGAAAAGAGAAGGTCACCACCTGACAGAGCCCCGCATGCCAGGGGAAGGCTTAATACAAGAGGGTGTCGCCCGGTGCCCTTAGGGGAACGTTCGCGACCACATTCTAACCAGTGGCCTTTCAGCCCTCGGCACGTTACCTTACACCTTAGCATGGGTTAAGCTGGTCCGCGGCGACGGCTTTCGCAAAAGATTTTGGGGGTTTTTAGGTCCCCTCACTCTACTTATAACCGTCACTGATCAAGTTGCCCTGACCACCTCCTATCCGCCACCTGGAGACGCGCCTGGCAGGTAGCTCAACCTCCCTTTAAACAAATAAAGGGTTCCGTATGCCCGACTATGCGCGTAAAATCTTCCCAAGTTGCAAAAAATAGTGTTAACAAGTTTATTTTCATCTTATCTTCCAAACAAACTTAATATCGGTGACGATAACAGATTTGTTACTAGCGAACGGGGCGAAAAACATTTAATTTTTGCCGATTATAAATTTAGAAATAATAAAAAAAAACAATAATCATCTTTAGCGCTGTTCTAAAAACAATTGTAAATCATACAAGGTGATAATTTCGAGATAATCAAAAGTGAAATAAATCACAACCATGAAGCACCACCAATATTGAAACAAAAAGTAAGTTAATTTTTTTGTTTTTGATACTTTATTTGGTACTTTGATTTATTTTTTAAACAATGATGTTATTCCTAAAAAATAATTATTTATTTTGGTATTGTAGATATCTAATGCTAGTAAAAGAAAAGCCAATGAAGATCCATCAGAAAAGCACGGCAAAATAATAAGCTGGGCCTTAAGAAAAGAAAAAACCGAAGGAAATTAAAATTCCAAAGATGTTCACTTGATGAGAAGAGCAATTTATAATACTAAAAGAAAACTTCATCCAAAAATTCCAACAAGTATTCAAGAAACTTTTGATTTTCTTGAAGAAATTAATGTGAAAACAAATAGAAAAAATTTTTTTAAACAAAATAGACAAAGAAAACCAATTTATTTTATTTACGTGCCAGTCGAATATTGATTGCGCAAAAGAAGCTGACATTTTTCTTATGGATGGGACATTTTAGTCTTGTCCAAATTATTTTTATCAACTTTACACGATACATGCTTATGTAAGAAATGTATATATACCGTTATTCTATTTTGTGTTAGCTGGCAAATCAGCTAAAATATATAAGGTAATACTTACATACTTGAAAAGTTTAGATATATGCCCAAAAATAATTATACTCGATTTTGAGAAAGCAATACAACCGGCAATACAAAGCATTAAAACAATCTTGGTATCGCAAAATACAAGAATTTGAATTGACGAATGTTTATAAAAACAAAAAGTCTGAAGGCGGAAAATGGTTACAAACCTAATTCTGTTTTTTAAGGTTAGAGATAAGTTCGTAGATATTTTAATGGTAGCAATTCCTAACGACCAACTGTTTACTATGTTTGCCGATTATTTAGTAGAAACCTATTTTAGCGAAAATGCTGTCTTTCCTCCTCAAATTTGGTCCACAAACTTGGAATACCCAACAACATCCAACGCCTGCGAATATTTTCACAAGCAATTAAATAATAATATTTACCATCCACACCCCGATATTTACATTTTCATTGATGTGTTGCTAAATTTTCAATTATTTTCATATATAAAGATTAGATCGACAAATTTTTAATAAAATTAGTAGACAGAGAGACGAAAAGATTAAAACTTATATTAATTTGTACAAAAACAAATCTATAAGCGACAAAATATTTTTGGAAAAAGTATCTTTTGTTAATTTCCCTGTGAATTTGTAAATATATATAATTATTTTTAATAAATAAAAAAAATTTTACACTTTAAAAATTGTAGTTTTATTTACATTTTTTTTTTACTTATTCCTACTGTTGTTTTCTTTACGTGTTTTTATTTCTTTACAGTAACATTATTTTTATTTATTATATATACATACACACGATATAGCTATAATCAATATAAATAAATAAAATAATATAAATAACAAAATATTAATTTATAGTGTTTAACTTGTAATGAGTGTAAATCTGTAAAATCTGAGTACACCCCCTTGTCGCAACGTTGCCATATTTATAAGGCCATCCTTTTCTACGACTATCCTTCTCACACCATACACCTTCTTACCTGAGTAACGGTGCTCAATTTGGCTATACTCTTGGAAATGTGCCGATTACTATAAAAACCGATGTCCTGGAAGGGTAAGTAGTATATATTTATATATAACCAATTGTTTTATTATATTACTGTCTTTTTAATGTAATATGCATTTCATATTTATTCCGGAAATCTTGAATACATAGTCCCATAGGCTGGCGACATTAAATATTGATTTAAAAATGTAAATTAGTTGTATTGGCAGACATGGTTCTTTTTCTCAAAGTGCGTAGATTAGTAGGAATACATTAGTTAATGATGTTCAAATTTTTATTTTCCATAATAATGCACATCTACGAATTTTAAATTTTACAAAGAAGAGATAAACTCGTGCGGAAAGTAGCAGAAGGCTGGCACAACAGTTTATCATCAATATTACATGCTGTACATTCATCAATTTGGAAATTTATAAACGCAATAAAAAAAGAAAATAATTTAAATAAGATGAAAATTATTTTAATTATAATATTTACTTGTAATATTTTAATATTTGCCTGTAATTTGTTGTTTTACTTTCTCATATTATAAATTTTTTTATATTTTTACATTAAATAAAATAGAAAGAAATTTTAAAAAGAAAAGACAAAAACGGAGATCGGTTTTCCATGTATAACTTAAGAACAGTAACATATAATAAACATTTGTTTTCCAGAATATCTAAATTTTTCCCATTTAAATAAATATAAAATACGAAAACTCTCTACCTATTAAGAAAGAAAAGTAACTTTCGCATCCGCACCATCCTTGGGCGTCCAATTGTCTCCGCGTCTAATTGTCATTGAGTCCAATTTTCGCTGCGCCCAATTGTCGCAGCATTCAATTGTCGTCGCGTCCAATTGTCGCTGCGTCCAATTGCCGTCGCGCCCAATTATCCGCGTCCAATTCACGCGCTTCCAATTTTCCGCGTCCAATTAACGTAGATCCGCTTAAGGGATACCCGCTTATTGCTTATTATACCTGCCTTTGAAAAGTTATGAATTGTCCTGTTTATATTTTGCCGAAAGAAAGGATGCCATTAAAAGTTACGAATTGGCGCGTGCCCATTTTCTCGTTATCTCGATTGATGTTCATATTTTTTTTGTCAATTTTATCATAATTTTTTGTCTATTTCCAGGTATTTATTTAATTTTTTTGGAAAATTTTTTTATTTAGTTTTTTTTTTGATATTTCTCTTTTTAATTATTTTTTTTTTGTTTTTTCGTTTTTTTTTTCATTTCATTTTTAAATAAATAATCTTGTTTTTCTAATCCCTCTCGTTTTTATTTTTTACATTTTTCTTTTTTTCTAAATTTTGCGATTTTTCCTGTTTCTTTTTGTTTTTTTTTTAGTTTTTAATTCTATTTTTCAATTATATCGTTTTTTTCCTTGTTTGCTAGCTTTTCATTTTTTCTTTTGTTTAAATGTTTTCGATTTACCTAGATTTTCAATTTTTTTAAACGATTTCTGTCCGCATTTACGATTTTTGTCATTTTACGTTTTTTTTTTCAATTTATACGATTTTCCCCGTTTTTTCGATTAATTTCCTTCTTTTTTTTTTTGTTGATTTTTTTAAAATTTCAACAGTAATTTCTCGTTTTTCTTTTTAATTTCTGATTTATTGGTTATATTTTATTTTACTTTAGCTTCTTTCATTTGTTCAGTTTTTCTTATTTTTTTTAATCAATTCCCATAGTTTTTTCTAGTTTTTGCGATTTTTCCTTTTTTTCCTATTATTCCATATACTTTATTTTATGTATTAGGTATTCATAGACACTTTTATCCACTTTTTGTGATTTTTTTTCTAGTTTTTTGTATAATTTAATGGTCTCGTATTTCTTTTCTTTTGATTTTTCAATTTTTTCTTAGTTTTTCTAGTTTTTTATCTTTTTTAATTATTATCCTGTTTATGATATCAACACGTTTTTTTATTTACTCACCTTTTTATTTTATTTTTTTGATTTTTGACAAATTTTCACGATTTTCAATAATTTTCTTACCATTTTCAACATTTTTTTTTAGAATACTCAACCATATATTTGCTTTATCTTTCTTCCATTTATCCTCCGCTTCTTTACCATTAACTGAACCTTCTTTTAAGATTTGTCGTATACAATTAACACTAACAAACAAGAAATATTTAAACAATGTAGAAAATTAAAATGTAATTTGATGGGACATGGATCAATGAATGAATCATCAATTTATCTATGTCACCTTAAATTACATTTAAATTATCAAAACGATCATTACCACTTTATTAATTAAAGAAAATATTTTATTCTTAAAATATTTTTAATTCTCGATCATCTTGTATAATCTGATAGCCTTTAAAAATATTCTGGAAGAGGACAGAATATCCACAACGGCTTCTCTTAATCAAGATTTGAGAATTGTAGACGAGTGAGGAATTTAATTTCAACGCTTCCAAGACAAAGACAATGAACGACACTAGTAGCAAGCGACTTCTTTAGACTGATTGGTATAACGATCTCCCAGAACTTACTCTAGAACGAACATATTGCTTCCATAGCAACTGCAGCAGGAAAGAAATTAGGCTATCTTTTTAGAGCATGGAAATATTTCTCTTCATCCAACTTAGTTACTCTTTACAAAGCCCAAATAAGACCTAATCTTGAAACCTGCTCGCATGTATAGGGATTGGTGGCTCCGGCAAGTCTCAGAGATATTGATGCAGTACAGAGAAGAGCAGTTCGACTAATAAACGACAACAGTAGCACCAAAATCTAGCCCCACCGTTTCACCGAAGAGCAGTGCCTGATATTTCCCTCTTTTACCGATACTGAAAAGGATTTTGCTCAGACGAACTCCGCTCTATAGTGCCTCCACTTGCTAGACCAGCCTGTGCAGTGTACAACGTGACGTGCCAACTCCATGCACCCTTATACTGTTCAGTGCCAGACTTTGAGAATGGATTGATTCGATCGTTCCTTCATACCCAGGGTCTCCAGATTGTGGAACTACTTACTTTTACACGTCTTTCCCACTCGTCCTAACTTACAGTCCCTTAAATCCCAAATTAATAAATTATCTCTTCTGCCCCAATAGATGGTTACGGCATATTTGTATTTAGGTCTATACCTACGAGGGATACCTACGAAGACAATTATATTTATGCTATTTGTCAAGCGATAGTTTGCGACTTGCAGTGACTTAGTAACTTACAAACACCAACATGACAAAAATCAATACCTTCTTCTTTAGGTGCCGTTTCCCCAATAGAGGTTGGCGATGACTTCTGCAATTTTTTCTCTATTTTGATATTACGCAACCACGTCATCTGACGTCTTCCAGGACCGCGTCTGTCTTCTATTTTCCCTTTCATTATTAGTTGTAGAAAGAAGTATCCCTTGTGGCTAAATATGTGTCCAAGGTACGATGTTTTGCGTTTTTTAACAATTTCTATAAGTTCACGATACATACTTGTACGCATTAAAACCTGTATATTTCTAACATAGTCGGTCTATGGAATCCGTCGAAATATCCACATCTCAAAGCTTTCCAGGGCGTCGCAACGAACTGACAGTCAACGTCCAAGCGTTTATAACACAACGCTCTGTATACAAAACGAAGAGTGCTCCTAGTCGTAAGAAATTGTCACATTTTTATGAAGGTGTTTCTGACCTGTTCTATTCTGGCCTCTTGTTTTGATTCTAAGGTCTTATGTATCCAGCATCCTAAATATTTAATTTTCTAAACTTATTCAATTTGTTTGTTTTTAAAATATTTAAAATTGGTGTATTCCTCTTGAAGATCGCCATTGTTTTGTTTTCTTTGCATTCACCATAAGTCCGTATTGTTCATCTTCTTGTACTACTTTGTTTAACAGTGTTTGTTGTTCTTTTTGACTTTCAGCAATCAGCACTTTGTCATCGGCATATCGGATGTTGTTAACAATTTTTCAGTTTACTTTTATACCCTCATGTGCCTCATCTAGAGCTCGTGCAAATATTTGTTCTGAGTACAGGTTAAATAATAATGGTGATAGTACAAAGCCCTGTCTAACTTCTCTTTGGATATTTATGGTTTCAGTGTTTCCCATTTTTGTTCTTACAAAGGCGTTTTGGTATAGTTTATCTATTATTAATGTGAGAAGCCAACCACGCCTCCTAATCCTAACAAAGGAACCGACTTTCGAATCTAGGTTGCCAGATATATTTCCGAAAATTCCTAAGTTTATATATTTTGAAAATGTTCTCTCTACTTTACTATTCAATGACTCTTAGAAAGATAATATAAAAATATTCTTAAAAAATATATACTTAAATTAATTAACTAGGTTCTTCATATTTAAACAGTTTTCACTAATGAAAAAATTTTTGTGTATATTACTTATACTTAAAGACATTTTTGAGTAACGGCAACATTGGTATTTAGCTTCCCCTTTTTATTTTTTTTTTCGTGTCGCTTTGATATTGTATTTAAGGAAATGCCTACGTCTTTGTAAGACTATTTACCGACAACGATGTTTTTCGAGACATACAGGAGAGTCGCTAATAGGAGCTGACGTAGTGTTAACGCGAAGATAGTTAAATTTCTGAGTTGATTTAGCAGAGCCACTCTGAACGAGTTTTAGCGAGTGGTTCTACTATTCTGACTAATCTTTGACCTTGCATAATGTTTCATTTGAAGACTAGTTAACAGTAGCGTCAGTGTGTTTATTGGAGAAATTGGTAAGAAATTATAATACTATGGCGTTTTGGCGACCATTTGAATGGGGTGATCAAGATCCATCATCGTCGCAATTATCAATAGATGACAATTATGTTAATGACAGTCTCGAACGTTTTATAGTAGTCCACGTCGGTTCGTCCATGGATTTGTCTCTGAAGCAGGTTTATTATTATGTTCAAAATTCTTTACGAAATGGATCACTACACAATTGATTCACAATTTCATACCACAGTGTTCTTTTATAGAAACAACTTTCCACTGCTTCAAAGAAAGATGAAATTGTTACCTGGTTAACAACAAACAATAACATGTTTGACGCAAAACTTACAAAACCTGAATTATTACAAATTGTGAAAATGAATGGAAAGAAAAGATGTATGTCATTGATGAGTTAATACGAGAACAAGGTCATGAAGTGTCCATACCATTGTGAATTCAATGCTAATGAATTAATTTTGGGAAATTGTAAAACATATTACAATAAGTACATTCGTAGGGATGGACATTATGATAATGCTGTAATCAATATGTAGAAAGAGGCACTTAACCAATGTAATGCAAATATTTGGGAGAAATGTGTGAGACATACTCATCAAATCATTAAGAAAATGTATCGTTGATATTGATACTCGAACAATCAGAAATCAGAATAGATATTGGTGATAGCTCAGATTCTGACAGTGATTCTGAAACTTAAAACAATTTTGAACAAAGCTTAAATATATATTAAAAACAATAATTGAGAATTTTTTTACAAACCTAGATTGATATACAATACATATATTGTTTATATAAATGTTGAATCCTGTGTGAAATCAAACAATGTCCCAAATTGTGAAGATTTATTCACTTGTAATATCAATAAACTAACACAATATTAACATAACGTAGCTCAGATCAAAATGGATTGTATATCACCCAACAACTTAATCGGTTCTACTCAGAGACAATATAATATAATAGTATATTACGTATCAAGAGTGGTAAATAGGATATTACGTACGAGTGGAAAAGTTACGCACGAAGCCGCGTAGCGGCGAGTGCGTAATTACACGAGTACGTAATACCTCTTACCACTCGAGTTACGTACTATGCTTTTTCTACGACTCAATATTTTAATTTTAATTCTAAATATTTGACATCTCTTAAAAAATATATGACGAAATTTGCCGTTTAAAATAACATTTATCAAAGTAGTGACAATAAGTAACATCCTAGATTAAATAATAATTTAAAATGTAATATATGTTGCCTATATTTGTTTTATTTATATTTTATTTTTTAATAAAAACTATTATATATTTATGTTTTTAAATTGACTAAAAGTTTGTAAATAGACCCAATAAAGTAGTACGTACATAAAAAATTTATTGCAATTTGATTAAACAAAGAAATTTAAGTTTTCTTATCTAAACGCACATGTATGTTATGAGATCTCATTACGTGCATGTTATTGTTAAATGTCACTTACACGGAAAGTCTACAGTGCGATTTTTGACGTTTACAGTCATGGGCGTAGAAAAAGAGACTTTTTGAAAGATAGGGCAAAAGCGGTACAATGTTTGTTTGTTTACCCCCAGAACTCGGCGCTGAGGTGGTGGTAGATAGGAGAACTATACCACCTAAACCCAATCAGCTGGTGAGGTGAGCTGAAATTATACTATAATGGCGGTTGAAGTGACAGTGTAGCGTAAGTATTATTAGTATTAGTTTTAATTTAATATTATTTTAAGATAGTTTTAAAATTTGTAAAGTGTATAAAAGTACAGTGTACAGTTTCATTTATGTGATTACCGAATTATTTTAAATATAAATGCGCTGTGCCACATTGTTCAAGTAAATATTTTTACCCTTTTCCCGATCCAAATTTTAAGAATATAAAGTTAAATTATCAGTTTGATACACAACCAATAAGTTATGTGGCAGGTGCTTTGGTAAAAAAATTAAATTTAGATTGTAAAGAATGTAACTCAAATTTGAAAACTAATAGTTTGGAACCTCACCATACTTTTACGTACTTTAAAGAGAATGATGATAAAAGACGTCTGACTTACGTTACGAAAGAAATTGTTAATTTTTTAGCTAGTGTACGTGTACATAATGCAGTTCACCAAATTTTACCTGTATTTGGCCACATAAAATGTCTGATTCAAAAAATAATCATGTGTTTGTGTGAATTCATTAACTTTGATTGGTTTACTTGCCAAGAACATAAGTCAGACGTTTTTTTGAAACTTTTAAAAATCAGTGTTTCTCTAATAATTAGAAAATATTATAATGATCTTTTTAGATCGAGGGACAATATATAAAATTTTATATAAAATAGGTAGATAAAGTACTGCGGTAATGTTTTTAAGTTTTAGGTTCTTGCATGTACACAAAGGATTTCCAATACCTCATGACACAACACTACGTATTGAAGAACAATGCCAATGTATGGAAACTTCTTAAATATTACGTATTAAAATATCTGTATGCATTTTGTAAGATGATCCATAATTTTAAGTTATCGAGTACGTTGTGCAATCTCTTTTATTGATGGGTTCTACTTTTAATATTATTCGTGTATTGCTACTTAATATTATTCTAAATTTTCGACCATATTATATATGTTTATTTATTTGAAATAACAATTGTACTTCTCTGTGATATTAGCGTAATTATTCTGATGTTTAAAACATATATGTTTATCTATTTACTATTATTATTATTTCCGTAAATCCTACCTGGTTGTGATACTAGATAATGAGGTGTACAAATAATATTCATATACTTTTTGTAATAAAAGTTTAAATTATACTTTTTTTGTGATTGTAAATAATAATTTGTAATAAAACTAATTCATTTTTTGTGATAACATTTTAAATTGTACCTACTGTTTTTCTAAGAATAGATAATTTTTTGTAATAATAAATATTATTTCATATTTTTGTAATAGTGTTTCAAGTGTATATTGGTGTTAAAGTTGTTTTTATTAAAAATGTGTTTATTATTTAGTTTTTATATTTGTTTACCTAAATATTAAAAGATAATATGCACTTTTAAGCCTATATTTTAATTTTTAATATTTTTACACAACAGTAAAAATATTAAAAATCAAAATATGAGTTTTAAAAGTGTATTTCTATATGAAACAGAATTTATACCCTGTCCCGCCAATTTTTTGAATCGATGAGCTTCTTCCCCCAATTGTTGGCGCGCCACCGTCGCTCAAAACATGTGACCAATTTCATATAAGGTATCAGTACATCTCTTTATTATATATTATCTTTGGTTCTACTAACAGTACTAACCGTAACCCTTCGTTCTAGGGTTGGCGGTTGGCATTGCAACAGTAATTACAGAAGCAGGCATGCAACGTTGCCATGCTGTGTACCTTTTCCAAAATATGTACAAAATAAGTTTAGATTAACCAATAAACTATCTGTTATGACAATGTTCTTTATTTATCCATTTAATTTAATAACATCTTGTCTTTATAGTCAAGCTTTTTATCTTGGCTTTCTGGACTCGAGGAGTTAAATTTTTATTTTCATACGTAAAACTTTTGCATCACGCAAAACCGTCACGCGTCGGGTCTGCGCTCCATTGGGGCCCATTAGTGCACCGCTTTCGTATATCGCATATTTTTTTAAGTTAGGAAGATAACATTAAAAGCTTTGCTTTCCTCGGAATTCTATGAGTTCCACTCTTCTTTATGTTTATCAACTTTTTAGATATTTCAGTTATGTTAATGCATGAGTACCAAGTCTTTTGTACTTAAGTCTTCCAAGTACCAACTATAAACCATTCTGTTTTTCTTTTTGGATTATATAGTCCATTAATCTACTCAACAATAATAATAAAACAAATGCTGTTAATTTTAATAATTTACCTACAATCGCTAAACAGACGACTCAAGATCGAAATGTCCTGAAAATTGTTTCAAATAAATTAAAACGTTTTTTAGCAATTTATTGAATAGATATTACGTTTTTTTGTTTTATAACCAATTTGTTAATCGGTAATAGATGCAACTTAAAAAAAGGGTGTGGCAGTCAGTGGGACTGCCGGAAGAAGTAATACTTCTATGCACGCAAAATCATTATATGATATTCGTGTTCACCTCAAAAACCTCCTAGTACCAAGTACACACTCATTTTGTATCAAAGACGAGGTCTGTCTTAAGTACCAGATGTTTCTGACACCATCGCCATTATCATATTCGTATTCAGCGACCCAAAAAACAGCCGAGTTCCAAGTGTTATTTTGTACAGAATTTACATAAAACACCAGGAGAAGATGTAAATACTCTAGGCACCAAGTGCCGCGGAGACTTTCGACATCATGATATTCGTGTTCAGCGATCCCAAAAACCCCGAGTACATAAATTGAACTCATTTGGAATACTTACCGAGTTGTAATTTTTCTATCTATTGTCTGTTCGGAATGCACTTTTCGACTATTCTTAAAAACTCTGTTTATGTATCCAACAACCTTAAAAGCGTAGTGCATAGTAGTATAGACTACAATACAATACTCATTACTGAATATTATTATCAATATAAAATACTAAACTTTATATGTTTACTTACGTGACACAATTATAAAATAATCTGTCAAACACAATGTAATACGTCACTATGATATTCCAAAACATTAGCTCAGACTGTTTTTTGTATATCTATCTCTTTTCAATGTACTGAATATTTAAACGGTATTTAAAGGACTTATAGTTATGACTAAACATGTGGTAAATATTTCATCTTTGTTTTTACTGACCAATATACCTTATATGTGTTTCTGTCTCTCTCTTACTCACACCATTACATATGTAATGATTTTTCCCATTTAACCCCACACAAATCATATGCATGAATAGAAGTATAACTTTAAAAACGATCGATGGAATACTAGCCATTTCCAAATTCTTCCATCGATTATACTTATCGACCTACACGTACGTTTAACTTATATTTTATTCGTATAAATATTAATGATGACGTATATATATGTATATATATATATATATATATATTGAGATGATATTAGTTACTATGCTATATTAAATAAGAATGTTGTAACCCCTTTTTTTGATGTTAAAGGCTCACAAAGGGTTAGTCAAATGCGGACGGCACTCAGGGGGTAGGAGGAGAGCGAGTCGTGGGTCGAAGGAGCAATTGGGCGAGTATCTCGGAAAAAGGAAACATAGAAAATATTTACAAATCGGTAAAGGGCGCCACTTATTTTTTTTTATAGTGAAATAGGAAAGAAAATAAGAAACCTATTGTGAAATAGTTGATTAAAACTGAAATGGTTAGGAACACACTTTAATTGAGCTTATCCTTAAGTCAATAATTATTTTACACTTACCTTATTGATTCTACAATTCCTTGAATCCTTTTGTCTTATTAAAATCTAAATCTTTATTAAACAAGAGGTTTGAATCGGAACAGTTACTGGTAAGGTATAAGAAATAAATACTCAACGATGTCAATAAAAACAATAAAACAATGTATTAAAAAAAAAAAACAAAAATCACCAGTGATAGTGAGAACGGTTATCACCAAAAAACTAACACTTCTGTTTATACAGTGAAAGATATTAACCGGTATTTGACAATACGGTTATTAAAAAAACTAATATTCCTGTACAGATAATATTACAGATCTTATCTAAATTGCATAACCTATTTTCAATAAGAGGAAGTATGTAGAGAACTCAATTACAACGAAATATATACTGAAGGTATATTTCCTTTCTTAAAAAACTAAATTCAGTTCTCTAAAGAATGCACTCTGAGTGTTCTAAATATCTAAAGATTAACATATACATGAATATAAATATGAAATTTAGTAATACAAGTACCATAGAGGTAATAATCATGTAAGATTACGATTGAACACCAACACTTTGAAGAAAGTTAAAAAACAAAATTTAAAAGCACTACATATTTATCATTTAATCATAGATCCATAGATTTTAATAGTAACTACTGTTATTAACTGATTTAATACCGCTAAAAGCTTATAACAATTTAAATTTAAATAGAATCACTATAAAAAGTTTCCAAAAGCATATTCTTCTGAATAAGCACTAAATTTGTGACTGTTTCTTAGAATATTCGCAGTTCAACTAAGTATCGAACATAGAGAAATAACAGAAAGAATAGTCGAAAGTTTACCTTGTAATCCAGAACTAAAAGTCATACTTCGTGACCGGTAGTCACACTTCTACTATAATAAAACTTCTTAAAACATACCATAATTAACCAAGAACCATGTAGAATTAAACATCAGCACATAGGAAATCATCTATAAAACCATCCATAAGGTTTTTTGATCACTAGGTATCCATTTACCTCGGTACCATATAATTTTATAAAAAATTTCCAAAATGGAGTCTTCCAACAGACAGCACGTAACATCAAAATTTTATAGATACCATAAATCAACCAAATTGTACTTCCAATTTAAGCACATCTACATTCAAATTGAAATGCAGTATTTTTTCTACACTTCCGATACAGAATAAACCAAGAACAAACGGTAATCTTAATGCTGTGAATTAACCGGCAGCCATTAATTTGCACAAACAAGGAAATATGCTTCCTTTCGCTTCAAACATAAAAACGTAAGTACTTTCAAAAAGCGCTTTTTCACCCTCGTTGCTTAACTCGGGTCTTATCGAGTATTAACGCTCGATATTCGCTTTCGCCTGTCAAAATTTGAAGTAAGGTTGGTTGCATACCGACAAAAGTGTAAATGAGAATATAATATTCTTGATCTGTAACTGTCTCCGGAATAGGTAAAGTTGGTTGCATACCGACAAAAGTGTAAACGGGAAGATAATATTATTTAAGGTGTTTTTTTTTTTTGGAAATGCTACACAGCCCCCTACGAAGAGAGGAAACTGGGGTCCATTGAAGACCACAGTTTTCGAGAAGAAACTACTAAGGTGGGAACCACAGTAGCATTATCCGAATGATCTTACTTATTACAAGGGTAAACTTGACCAGTTAAAGGAAAATGTCAAAAGGTGACTCAACAGAAACTAAATAAAATAAAACATGCGGAGTTCAATAGGTAATAATAACTACCTTGGTAGCCATTTGTCCACACAGACAAAACTAACAATAAACATATGTCATACAAGTTAAACTAAACGTTGTTCTGAAGGAACAGACGATAGGTACAAATGAATCCTAGTTATTCAAACTAGAGATTCTCGTGACCAGATTTCTATAAGCGGTACCGGCCAACCGAAAGATCACAAAGTGATCAGGAACGACCTACGTCGAAGTTTCTGTACGGAAACACACACCGGTGTACAGCTCGACCTAGATGGGTAGCCCTAAACGTCGGTTTAAATAACCATCATATTGCAAAGCAAAAAATATTCGCCCAAAAGGCGTTTATACTGTCCCTTGATATAAAATATCAGGACCACATAACATTTACTCACACACTTAAGAAGAGAAAAAAAGAAGGCTATGTTCCTATAAAGTAAAAATTTCCCATAGGCGGCACAACGCGTCATTCCATTTTAGGAAACACCCATGAAGAAAGAAAGGTGAAGTTAAACCAAACTATTAATAGTAATTTTGAAAAGCAAGAAAGAAACACGGTACGATAGATATAATCAGGAATTTATTAAGTCTATTGACTCCATTAAATCCAACAGTCACGGTAAATACGAGATACGTAAAGTCTAATTTAATAGTAGCTACTAGCACGATTTTAGATAGAACTCAAAGGTAGTAAGAATTGGAAATGACGTACACAATTATGGTTTTCAACTAGAAATAGGAAATATAAGAAAAGAAAAAATATTTTATGGTTGTCTGTGGTTTTGATAGCTGCGCGTATCATACGTCTAAAAATAATTTAGAGACAAAATCGGTAAGTCAACATCGGTATGAAGTAACCAATAGTATGGAACTCCAAAGTCATAGTAGGTATACTCTAACAAGACAACTATAATTAATAAAGAAACAAAAGGAGATAGAGATAGGATTAATGGTTACTTGTCTTCCTTAAAAGCTCAACAGACCACTACCGGGTAGAATTCCCTACGGCTTCCCTAGGCTTATCTCTCGTGACAACTGATAAGGTCAAAGTAATCATAATCTGGGAGAAGAAAAGAAATAACATCTAGCTGAGAACGTGTTCATTAAAACTTACAGGTGGTGATTGAATTCATCAATATTCGCCAGACAAATCAAAATCGTAGACTAGCTATTAAACACTCTTAGGTCAAATAAAGCGAGGTTAAACACAACGGCTCTAAACAAATCCTCACATAACGATATACTAAATTCCACTTAAGGAAATAGTGCTAAAACTATCTAGTACTGATCATACTAAACCAAAATGTGTAAAAATACACCATACGGAAATACAACATCTAATAATGTCGTCGAAAAACAAGCAGTGATTAAACACTTCAAGATACGGTAAATATAACGAGAGAATAATTCTTCTGAACGTTATCGGTAAGGTAATGAATGTCTTCTTCATTAAACGGTACGGTAGAATTAAGTGACTATTTTCACTAAACGGTAAGATAAGGACAAAATTAACAGGAAATAATTTCCAATTATACAAAGACGGTAAGGTAGGTAATTTAAGTGATACATTCACTTAAAGGTAAAGTTCTCAAAAGAAATCGTATCACTAAACTGAAAGCAAAGAATAAGATCAGGAATGTGATAACGATGAAATGATTTAGGTGAGTTTCCACCTTATGGACGATAACAAAGCAAACAAAGAAAAAAATAATCCCAGAAAGTACATGAGATACTTAAACAGAGAGGGGAAAGGTTTCATTTAGTCGCCTCGTACGACAAGCAGTTTAACACTTTGGGGGTTATTCTATTCCCGCCGCCCAAACGGGGTTAAAAACAAAAAACAGCAGAAAAAGGAAACGGAAAGTATACAAGGGTATGGTAAGTTCATAGCAAATGAGAACTACTCATGACAAGATTCATCTTCGGACGAGTTATCCGAGTCTGAATAGTAGGGTTTTAAATCTTTGATGTGCCAATTACCAGCTCGAGAACCATCAGCATTTTTCAAGGTATACACAAGGGGAGATAACTTCTTGACGACTGTACATAACACAAATTTTGGAGCTAACTTGGACATAAACTTGTCGGCAGCTTTGGAGAGTACTTTATTTTTTCTCCAGACTTTGTCTCCTACTTGAAACTGTATGTCACGCCTACGTAAGTTATAGGTTTTAGAGTTACGCTGGTATCCCTGGTGAAGATTACGTTGGATTTCTTCAAAAACTAGATTTAAACCTTCTATTTCGGAAACATATTGATCATGTTGATCACAGCTTTTTAGGGAAGTGGGATTATCCACTGAAGATGAAGAATAATAATTTCCCGCTACAGGAACGTATCGAGCAAAATTTAAAAACGAAGGGGGATACTTGGTAACCTCATGTTTAGCGGTATTGATGGCTTGGCGGATTTTAGAAAGTTCTCTATCCCAATCAGAATGTTCTTGAATATAACATCGGATAGCAGTTCCAATGGTTTTGTTGCTTCGTTCAACAAAATTGCACTGAGGCGAATAGACAGCATTAAACCATATCTTCTGCACTTTATATTTACTACAGAGATTTTTTAACGTAGAATTGTTAAGATTTCTAGCGTTATCACAAATAACAAATTGAGGAACACCAAACATCAGGAAAACGTCGTTTTCCAAATAATTCACAATATTTTGAGTAGTAGCTTTCCTTAAGGGACATAAAAGAGTGAACTTTGAAAACCAGTCGGTAACAACAAGACGCCAGGTATATCCTTTCTTAGAGCGGGGAAGGGGACCAACAAGGTCTAAAGCGATAATTTGCCACGGAAATTTAGCAGATTTTTCCTTTCCCATCAATCCCATCGGGGCTGAAGTTGACATTTTTTGAGCACCACAAGTTTGGCAGGATTTAACAAAACGAAGAACATCTCGCCGCATCTTGGGCCAATAGTAACGTTCTTGGATTCGACTAAGAGTCTTATAATAACCTAGGTGGGCACACGTAGGAGGGTCATGACAAGAAGAGATTACACTATGTCTTTGTGGTTTAGGTACTAGAATTTTCCACTCAATATTATTAGTGGCAAAAGGTAAGGTAGAAGGGATCAATTTAAACACCAATTCATTCTCAACTTTCCATTGTGGATAATCCTCTGGGCTTTTACGAATCTTAGTGCGAAGATCATCATACCAAGGGTCAATCTGGTCGGTAGTTACATCAAGATAAGAGAGTTGAGTTTTTTCGAAATCTGTTTCATCAGTGAACATTCTACTTAAGGCATCCGGAACGATATTTGCAGATCCTTTGCGATGAATAAGGTCAAAATTATGTTGGCGAAGTCTCATTGCCCAACGAGCAAGTTTTCCAGAGGGGTTATTAATATTTTTTAGCCATAGCAAAGAATGATGATCAGTGATTACTTGGAATTTTACACCTTCGACATAAGGTCGGAATTTTTCTATAGCGAAGATAACTGCTAGGCACTCTCTTTCGGTTACTGAATAATTTCTCTCCGGACGAGATAAGGATCGACTAGCATAAGCTATAACTACATCGGAATTATCCACGGATTGAGTAAGGACACCACCAAGACCAGTGTCACTCGCGTCACATTGAATCACGAAGGGTTTAGAAAAATCAGGTTGGGTTAATACGGGAGCAGAAACAAGGGCTTCTTTAATCTTAATAAACGCATCCTCGGCCTGATCATTCCAATCAACAGATTGTTTCTTTCTTTTTCCTTTAAGGAGATCATTGATTGGAGAAACTAGAGATGAAAAGTTCTTAATAAAACGTCTGTACCATGAACACATACCAATGAAACGCTTAACCTCAGTAAAAGTTTTGGGACGGGGATAGTTGATCATGGCTGACACTTTTTCAGGATCTGTTCGGAGTGTATTATCACCAACTACATAACCTAAGAATTTGAGCTCAGACTTAAAAAATTCACATTTCTTGACATTAATAGTCAAACCAGCTTCCTTAAGTTTATCTTTAACCTCAGTTAAAAGGGCTATATGTTCTTCGAAGGAGTTTGAACATATAATAATATCATCGAGATAACAAAAAATGTTTGGCTCATATTTTGGTCCAAAAATTGCGTCAACTAAACGTTGTTGAGTTTGTGCGGAATTACATAAACCAAAGGGCATAACGTTAAATTGGAAAGATCCTCTTCCAATGATACTGAAAGCAGTTTTTTCTTTAGACTGGGGGTCTAACGGGATTTGCCAAAAAGCTTTTCTCAAATCAACGGAACTAATAAATTTTGTGCCTTTTAACAGGGAAAGAATCCTGTCAATATTTGGTAGTGGATAGGTGTCATGTTTAGTCACCTCATTAAGTGATCTACCATCAAAACAAAAACGATATTCGTCATTGGATTTCTTAACAAGAAGAACAGGGGAACACCACGGACTGTTTGAGGGCTCAACGACTCCTAAACGAAGCATCTCATCAAGTTCATCATTTAAAATTTTTGACATATATGGAGACATAGGAAAAGGTCTTTTCTTAAAGGGTTTGGCATCACCAGTATCGATACTCATTTGGATCTTATGGGTCCGACCCAAACCTTTCGTATTACTAACTTCGGAAAATGAATCGATAACTTTTTGGGCTAAAGATTTCTGATAAGATTCCAAATTGTCAATGGTACATAAAGAAATAGTCGTCAAATCAGAATCTGTCATAGAAATAGATTGGGGATTTGTGTTATAACCGGAGGACCAAGTGTTAGAAGAGAAATCTAATATTAGAGAAAAGGTTTTCACGAAATTGCTACCTAAGATAAAGGTATAATCTAGAGAAGGGACTACTAAAGCTTTAACAAGGTGACAATGATTATTCGCAACTATTGGGAGATCTACCACACCAGACACAGATTGGTTGGTTCCATCAGCCAATGAAACATTTTGATGTTTTGAAGGACTAATATTTATCTTATTGTATTCTAAAAACTTTAATGCTTTGTTCCCAACAATTGTTATGGAACACCCGGTATCGAGAAGTACGGTAAACTTGCGAGAAAAAATCTCAATGGATATGTAGGGCCGAGAATCAGTAGTTTTGTTTATTATCATTGGAGCTACTCTTTTAGGGGGATACGACAAATAAAAATTTCGGACATAACATAACCATTTTGACCATTGGTCTTGTTTCATTTTGTCGGATTTACTAAAACGGCAAGGGGTAGAGACTGTACCGACATGACAACCTCTGGAATTTAGTTTTTTGTACAATTCGGACAAGTTGCGACGGTAAAGTTAGGTGAACCACACCGATAACAAAAACGACCATTTTTAGGTTTACGGCACGAAGAGTGAAAATGTCCTGTCTTCTGACAGTTCCAACAAATGATTTCGGTCAATTTTTTCGTTCTATCATCAGAAGTCGAAGATTGGTTGGGTTTCCTATCTGACGAGGGTTTTCCTGCTGAGGGAATATTTTGCCGGGATTGGTTAGTGGAAGACGAAGGACTAGGCTCTACTACAGATACTTTAGAGGGAGGGGAAAACCTTGCTTGAAGAGACGGATTAGCATCCTCTAGTTTCTTAACAATCGTTATCAAATCTTTAACAGTGTTGACGTCACTTAAGATAACGTGAGGAATGTGTTCTGCCAAGATATTTTTTTGAATAATTCTTAGCTTAGTGGATTCAGCAGGTTCACGAGAAAGACGACTAAGAAGAGAAAGCATATAGGCAACAAAAATGACGATAGGTTCATTTCGTCGTTGTTTACGGGATTTAATTTCTTCCCAGAGACTATCGTCAAAGTTGGGAGGAAGGAAATTAGCCTTCAGGGCTTGAATAAGTTCTTCCCAGGAGGTCAAAGAGGACTTAACGGTACGAAACCATACCGCGGCATCACCTGAGAAAAGTTCTATAGCTGACTGGAACAAAAGTTCTGTCTTAACATTACGGGATTCTGCCAATTCATTTACTCTTTCAATAAAGTTAAACACAGACTTAGGGTCGCCATTAAATTTGACATCCCATTTCGAAAGCTTAATAGAATGAGAGTCGGGGTTTGTAATATTAATAACGGGAGGAGGTCTATCTTCAGTTGTAGTTGGACTAGAAGAAGATATTTGGGTAGTTGGGGTAGCTTTCTCTATTAAATCTTGCTCTAAGAGTAGGCAAGTGGCTCTAGATTCATTTCGGAAAGTAACCTGATCAGCAGTAGGGGATTCGGAAAGGGGAACTCGTTGAATTCTACCTAATAGATGTGCTATCCTAGACTTAACACGACGGAAACATGAGTCGGTTGAAGAACCTTCAAATTCTTCAACTAATTTCGAAATACTATCAATGGAGTTCTGTATTGCCAGACTCTCGTCATTAAAGTTTAAATCATCTAGAGTTAAGTTACTATTGGAATCTTTAGCTAACAATTTTTTTAAAATCTTACGTTTCTCATCAATTTTCCTTCCAGTAATTGTTCCTCTTATTTTCAATTCATAGTTAACTTCTTCAGTAGTTAGAAAGTTTACTTCAAAATCAGACATGTTTAAAAGGATTCAAGTTTCTTTTTATTCGCTAACAACAAAAAAGTTTTAAAGTGTGTTTAGAAGTAACGATAGACAAATTGGGGTGAATAATTAAAACTAAAAGTTTATTAAGATTTAATGACATCAAAGTTTCTAAAGAAAAGATACTCGGGCCCCACACGCTGGGCGCTATTTTGTGTAACCCCTTTTTTTGATGTTAAAGGCTCACAAAGGGTTAGTCAAATGCGGACGGCACTCAGGGGGTAGGAGGAGAGCGAGTCGTGGGTCGAAGGAGCAATTGGGCGAGTATCTCGGAAAAAGGAAACATAGAAAATATTTACAAATCGGTAAAGGGCGCCACTTATTTTTTTTTATAGTGAAATAGGAAAGAAAATAAGAAACCTATTGTGAAATAGTTGATTAAAACTGAAATGGTTAGGAACACACTTTAATTGAGCTTATCCTTAAGTCAATAATTATTTTACACTTACCTTATTGATTCTACAATTCCTTGAATCCTTTTGTCTTATTAAAATCTAAATCTTTATTAAACAAGAGGTTTGAATCGGAACAGTTACTGGTAAGGTATAAGAAATAAATACTCAACGATGTCAATAAAAACAATAAAACAATGTATTAAAAAAAAAAAAACAAAAATCACCAGTGATAGTGAGAACGGTTATCACCAAAAAACTAACACTTCTGTTTATACAGTGAAAGATATTAACCGGTATTTGACAATACGGTTATTAAAAAAACTAATATTCCTGTACAGATAATATTACAGATCTTATCTAAATTGCATAACCTATTTTCAATAAGAGGAAGTATGTAGAGAACTCAATTACAACGAAATATATACTGAAGGTATATTTCCTTTCTTAAAAAACTAAATTCAGTTCTCTAAAGAATGCACTCTGAGTGTTCTAAATATCTAAAGATTAACATATACATGAATATAAATATGAAATTTAGTAATACAAGTACCATAGAGGTAATAATCATGTAAGATTACGATTGAACACCAACACTTTGAAGAAAGTTAAAAAACAAAATTTAAAAGCACTACATATTTATCATTTAATCATAGATCCATAGATTTTAATAGTAACTACTGTTATTAACTGATTTAATACCGCTAAAAGCTTATAACAATTTAAATTTAAATAGAATCACTATAAAAAGTTTCCAAAAGCATATTCTTCTGAATAAGCACTAAATTTGTGACTGTTTCTTAGAATATTCGCAGTTCAACTAAGTATCGAACATAGAGAAATAACAGAAAGAATAGTCGAAAGTTTACCTTGTAATCCAGAACTAAAAGTCATACTTCGTGACCGGTAGTCACACTTCTACTATAATAAAACTTCTTAAAACATACCATAATTAACCAAGAACCATGTAGAATTAAACATCAGCACATAGGAAATCATCTATAAAACCATCCATAAGGTTTTTTGATCACTAGGTATCCATTTACCTCGGTACCATATAATTTTATAAAAAATTTCCAAAATGGAGTCTTCCAACAGACAGCACGTAACATCAAAATTTTATAGATACCATAAATCAACCAAATTGTACTTCCAATTGAAGCACATCTACATTCAAATTGAAATGCAGTATTTTTTCTACACTTCCGATACAGAATAAACCAAGAACAAACGGTAATCTTAATGCTGTGAATTAACCGGCAGCCATTAATTTGCACAAACAAGGAAATATGCTTCCTTTCGCTTCAAACATAAAAACGTAAGTACTTTCAAAAAGCGCTTTTTCACCCTCGTTGCTTAACTCGGGTCTTATCGAGTATTAACGCTCGATATTCGCTTTCGCCTGTCAAAATTTGAAGTAAGGTTGGTTGCATACCGACAAAAGTGTAAATGAGAATATAATATTCTTGATCTGTAACTGTCTCCGGAATAGGTAAAGTTGGTTGCATACCGACAAAAGTGTAAACGGGAAGATAATATTATTTAAGGTGTTTTTTTTTTTTGGAAATGCTACAATGTAGAAGGAAAATCTAATGGAAAATAGAGAAAGGAGATTTTCTTATTTCAGGACAGAGCGCAAATTTAGTAACATTGAGATTGATTCTCATCATCTTCTTCATAATTCCTAAAAAAAGAAAAAAGGAAATAGAATAAGAAAAAAAAATTACAAATACATTTCAAAGGTTTTTTATTTAAAGATTCAAAAATGATTAATCTACATTATATAAAGTTTTGATAATTATGTAATTGATAAATGGGTAAAGTAGATAATTAAAAGTTTATAAAATTGCCAATACGTTAGTAATCAAACATTAATTTTAAATGAATTAGGGATGTAAGTAAATGAGAAAATTAAATTATAAAAAAACATCACAAATAGTTAAAATAAATGTTAAAACTTTTACTTACTTTTAAATTATACAAATTTACCAACCATATTCTAATTTATTAATAGTTCAAATGCCAAATGAAATATTCTGAAAAAGAGAAAATTATTAGTTTGTAATGCTAGTAAATTTTATAAGAATAAAAAAGAATGATCATTGTTTTAAAATTGTAATACTGAATCAAGAATTAGATTTTGTTAATAATTTTATTTAAATAAGAAATTAGTAGGCGATTAGATGGAAAAGATGTATAGATTTAAGTTTTGTTGAATTTTTCAATTGTTTTTTTGTTGATTTGAGAGAATCTCTCTTGTTTCCTGTTTGTTGAGATAGAAGTTGTATTAAAAATTTGCTCCGTTAAAATTGAGATTTTTTATTAAAATACTGATAAAAGAAAGTCTAAAAGTAGTTAAAAGTGATAACAAAACGTCCAGGAAGGTATTGATAAAAGCTGGTAAGAAGTAAAGTTTAATTTTATGGAAAAATAAATGGTTAAAATTGTTGCTGAGTAGTTAATCGTTATAAATGCTTCCTGAATTGATTTAAAGAAAGATACTCCAGTTTCTAACAAGAAAGAATAGCATTATTGTACTTACTTTTGGATGTAAAAGCTGATTGTGTTGTGATTAGAAGAAATCTTATTAGTAAAATTTCCAATGTTCGTTATATCATTGCTGTCCTGGTAACATAGGCCTGTTATTGAAAAGGGGATCCTAAGGCTTAACAGACCGAAGAGAAAACAAGATCTTCATAAAACGGTATCACTCTTCCATTATTATCAATAAAGAACTTTTCTGTTGTTTGATTTTTGTAATTTTCATGAACATTTTTTATTTTCACTGTTTTATGTATTTAACTAAATTATTTTTATTCACTTTTTGATAAGTTTAATCTGAATTGTTTATCAACTCAAATCAGAATACTTCATTTCATGTATTTGATGCATATTTGGGTTTATTAACGGAATCTTTGAAGTTTGACACATTTTGAATTAGAAAGGTTAAAAATTTATATACAATTCATGCCTAGTAATATCGTTGGTCTAGGATAGTGCGGTTTTACAGTCATTTTATTGAAAATTTGTGTATTAACTGATTTTGAATCTAGTTTGGTTGAATATTTGAACTCTGACCTTGATATAAGGGAATAGCCGGTAGCATATTTAATTAATCAGATTGGAAAATAATTACATTGAGTTAATTCTTACCTATTCACTATTTATATTTAAAATTCAAAATTAATTAAAGGTAAGGAATATTTTATAACATAGTGATTGATATTATCAAAACATATTATTATTATTCATACACTCATCATATATGTTATAATATATATATATATATATATATATATATATATATATATATATATATATATACATCCAGCTATCATTAGTGCGTCATTGAATAGGCGAATCCCTATCAATATTGCGTCCGATGCAAAGCTGCGTCCGTATACGGACGCAGCTTTACAAACTGTGTATATCTTGCCTATCTACACATAAAACGGATATTGTTTCAATGAAATTAAACGGTCAATAACTTGTACATCCTAAATTTTTATAATAAGTTGTGCATATGGCAACCCCGGAGTGGCTACATGAATTTGATGGGGACGCATCAATGATAGATTACCCGTTAAATGTATATTTTTGTATTGTGGCTTTTTACGAGTAGAGGCGCTGCCGTTATATACGATCTTATCCCTTTTTGTCGGTGCGCTATATGAATTTTACAAAGAACGTAGGCAACGTTGCAAAGGCCGCTGCATTTTATTCGATGTGAAACGATTGTGAATTTTATTTTATAGTATACCCTACTTTCTGCATAGAAGTAAGTATGTCTAATCGTTCAAAAAAAATATTAAGCCTGGTTGTTATGTATTAATTTAGGATTATAAAGTATTATAGTATTAATATAAAGTAAGTATTAAAATAAAATATTGTTATTTCTTATTGCCTAAATATCTTTTTAAAGGTAAGATTTATTATCCGTCCAGCTACAAGTAAATTTTAATATGTTATAGACAGGTCTCTATGGAAAATTCGTTTATAGATTTTAGTTTGAAATAAGTATATCACTTTATTGTGATATTTTTTAGGTTTCAACACCAATCAAATAATCAAAATAATACTTAAAAGGTAATTGCTTATTTGATTATATTTACACTTCCAGTTCTGTTACCATATTAATGCAAATTGCTTTTATTATGGTTTAGAAAATGCTTTGTAGTTCGAATCTTACTACTTTCGTATATTTTATTGATTAATTAATTTATTTATTTAGTTATTTATCTATTGATTTATTTATTTACCTACTTATTTATTTATTTATCTATTTTTTTACTTGCTTACTAACTTATGACTACTTTAAAATAAAATACTCTCTTTATCGTTATAAGAGATTGTTTGTATAATATTTGTAAGAAATTTATTAAAGATAAATTTATATTTTATACAAGGAGAAAGAGAGAGAGAGAGAGAGAGAGAGAGACTTAATTATAAATAAATTCATTCTTTCAAGAATACGCAACTTTAGAAACAAATTCTAAAACAGGTTGATTTTTATTTTTTAATTATAATGTTCATATATTTATCATGCCATCCTGGGCGTGATGACTTAATCTAAGAATGGAAGTTCTCTTATAGCTCATTTTAAAGGTTAATAAAAAAAATATAGTAAAATAAAACATTAACACATTAATTATTTATACAGGGTGGCAAAACAGATTTCATCTTAAATTACATGTTACAATCCAACAAAATGTTTATTTAACAAATAGATTAAATTAAACTTCTTAGCAGTAATTAATCCGACAACTAGATTATTCTTAAAAATTTCTGAAGTTACATTATATGTCCACTCTAATTCTGTTTCTATATCTTTAAAAGTTTGTAGTCTATTAATGAGAACTTTTTTGATTTTAAGTAACTCCATACAAAAATGTCAAGTCAATCTTGGGCACCACTCTTTTGTTCTCAAATTATCATCAATGTTATTTGGAAAATTTTCATTTTAAATTATTTATTTAATTTGTAAAAAAACTCTTTTTATGTGTTTATTTGAATTATAAAAATGTATCATTATTTTTATACTTTAAAACATAATAAAAAATTGATATTAAGTTGTTTTTTTTTCAATAAAAAAAAGTATAGATGAGAATTGGAAATTAGAGTTAATATCTAAATAAATATACTCAGTGACATTAGAAGTGTTACACCCAGAAGAAATAATTTCTTAATCTTAATTTTTTGGCAACATGGTAGATTTACATCGAGAATAAAACGTTAACATATTCAATAATTTTTAATATCGTATAACAAAAAAAAAATTGGTGACCCAGTAACTGAATACACTCATGTACACGTCTAGGCATTGACAAAATGAGATGATCAATGTCTGCTTGTGGCATCTTGTTCCATGCAACTTAAATTTCATGGTTTAACTCTGCCAGAGTTTGTGGAGAATGGTGTTAATGGGACAGTCTTCTTCCCATCATAATCCACACATGTTCGATGGGATTTAAATCTGGTGAACGAGGTGGGTACGACAAAAAATTAACGGCAGCTTCTTGGAGAAAGTTCATAGTTCGACGAGCAATATGGGGACGCGCGTTATCTTGCTAAAAAAGGACGTGGCTACGGCCGTCTAGACAAGGAAGTAAAGTGGTTTTTAAGACATTATCAACATAACGTAAAGCTGTCATACTGCCTCAAATGAACACAAGTGGTGATCGGCTACCATAGGCAATAGCCCTCCAAATCATTACTCCAACTGTCCTGTGTACATGTCATCCAAGAACAAACCTGGTATCTCGTCGCTCTCCAGGGTTGCGTCTAACCCTTCTACAGCCATCGTGCATGCCTAAACAAAATAGCGATTCATAGCTGAATGCTACATTATGCCATTCTTCCACCCATTGCTGCCGTTCTGTGCACCCATTCAAACGTTGATGGCAGTGGTCCTGTGTCAACGGTAGCACTAGTCGTGGGCGGTATGAAAACAGTCCAAAGGCTCGAATGCGACGGTATAGTGTACACATAGTAACAGGTCTACCTTCCTATCCAAACCATTTATCAGCGATTTGACGCGTAGTAGCAAAACGATCTTGCAGAGCAAGTAGTCTGAAGTGGCTATCTTGACGCTCTGTGGTACGCCTTGGTTGGCCAGTTGGTCTTCTTCGTGCTCCTCTACCTTCGTTTGACCACACACGACACACACGCATTACCGTCATTCCCGTACAATTAACACGAAGGGCAATTTGGCGATACGACAAACCCATATCTTTATAGACAACAATTCTACTCCTGTCAAAATCATTAACATGTTGGTAATTTTGATGTCCTCGAACTCGAGGAACTGAACTGAAGAACAGTAATTAAAAATTTCTTTACCAACCGGTCTTCATGAATCGTTTTTTTTTAATTTAAGATAAAATTTTATTGTTACAAAAACTACTAAAGATAAAACATTGACATTGTTATCATAGCATTCTTTAAATATAGTCATTCTGTTGTCAAAAAATTAGGATCAAGAAATGATTCCTTCTGGGTGTAACACTTCTAATGTCACTGAGTATAGTAAGTAATTTTTTTAATACTAAAAACTTCATTAATAAACATATAGTGGGTATTTTAAACCACACTAAAAACATAAATTGCAATGAAGAAAATAAAGAACATTTTAATGTTTTATCTTTTGATTAATACCAATACCAACATCACATGACACTCATTTGACAAATTATTTAGTTTTATTAAAATACTTTCTTGTAAAAACAACTTATAGCAAAGAAAAAGATTAAATGTTCCATAGAACATATAGTTTGTATTTCACTGCAAATTGTTTATCTGTTTCTTTGTTATTTATTAATTTTGTATTTTTACATTTTTATTCTTTCTAAAAAGGCATTGGTATAGATAAAACAAATATTTACCAAATCAAATTTGTTCACTATATAGTTAAAACCATATTAAATTTACCTAATAATTACACATTATATTAAATGGCAACACTGTAGGACGCAGAAATGATGGTTACTTCAATATAATTTTTACAAATCGTATATAACGGACGCAATAATGATAGAATATTATATGGACGCAGAAATGATAGAGAAACATATAAATAATGAAATTTTATTTTATGATTAACAAAAAATTAAAAGTGGTTATCTGACATTACTAAACCTGTTGATAAGTATAATTAACTTCAATTATTGATATATCTAAGAATTCTGATGGACGCAGTAATGATATAGTGATGTAAATATATATATATATATATATATATATATTATAACATATATGAGTGTGTATGAATAATAATTTCTTTTGATTATATCAATTACTATGTTATAAAATATTCCTTACCATGAATTAATTTTGAATTATATAAATATTAAATAGGTAAGAATTAACTTAATTTAATTATTTTCCAATATTATTATGTAAATATGCTACCGGCTATTCCCTTATATCAGGGTCAGAGTTCCAAATATTCAAAAAAATTTAGATTCAAAATCAGTTAATATAAAAATTTTCAATAAAATGACTGTAAAACCACACTGTCCTAGACCAATGATGTTTTCTAGGCATGAATTGTATATAAATTTCTAACCTTACTAATTCAAAATGTGACAAACTTCAATAAACCGTTGTTAAACCCAAATATACATCAAATATATGAAATGAAATATTCTGATTTGTGTTAATAAACAATTCAAATTAAACTTATCAAATAGTGAATAGTAATTTAGTTAAATACATAAAACAGTGAAATACCAATGTTCATCAAAGTTATAAAAAAAATCAAACACGGAAAACTCTTTATTGTACCAAGTGAAAAGTGGTTACCATTTGGATGAAACTTCTCTCCTCTTCTGGGAAACCAGGATTCAGGATTCACTTCTCTGGACAATCTACTTTCTTCCCCGGAACAGCAAAGATTTCAGGACACTTTGTAGAGATCCAACAATAAATTCTTTTTCAACCAAAAGACAAACTGCTACTACCTCCTCTGGTAAGTGTAATTATGACTTTCTTTCTTGTTAAATATTAGTTTATTCTTCATTAACTTAATTAAAATGCAGTCATACCATATACTGCTCAGCCCCCAATTTAAGTATCTATTTCTTCATAAAATATTGTAATTTTCTCTTACCAATTGCTTTCTCTGGTTACCTTGTGATAATATTAATACTTTACACTGATTTTAAACTTTCTTTTATCAATATTTTCAAAAAAAACTCAAAATTTCTACGGAGCAATTTTTTAATACAACTTACATATCAAGAACCAGAAAACAAGAGAGATTCTATCAAATCAACAAGAAAACAACTGAAAAATTCAACAAACCTAAATCTATACATCCTTACCACCTAATCGCCTACTAATTCCTTATTTAAATAAAATTACTAACAAAATCTAATTCTTGATTCATTATTACAATTTAACACAATGGTTATTCTTTTTATTTTTATAAAATTTACTAGCACTACAAACTAATAATTTTCTCTTTTTCAGAATATTTCATTTGGCATTTGAACTATTAACAAATTAGAATATGGTTGATAAATTTGTATATTTTAAAAGTAAGTAAAAGTTTTAATATTTATTTTAACTATTTGTGATATTTTTATAATTTAATTTTCTTATTTAATTATACCCTTAATTCATTTAAATATTAATGTTTAATTACTAACGTATTGGCAACTTTATAAGCTTTTAATTATTTACTTTTCCCATTTATCAATTTCATAATTATTGAAACTTTATATAATGTAAATTAAACCATTTTGAATCTTTAAACAAAATCTTTGAAATGAATTTGTATTTTTTTTTTCTTTCTTATTCTATTTTCTTTTTCCTTTTTTAGGAATTATGAAGAAGATGATGATAATTAATCCCACTGTTACCGCATTTGTGCTCTGACCCGAAATAAGAAAATTTTCCTTTCTCTATTTTCCATAAGATTTTCATTCTACATTCTTATTTAATATAGCATAGTAACTCATATCATCTCAAATCCCCCAATTAAAATTTTTTATAACCAATCATATGTCCATATTTGATTAAAAAAAATTATAATTTCTATTCCCACTTTAATAATTTCATTGCTGTCAAGTAACTTTGCTTGATACATTATATCTTTAATATTTTATTTTATTTTTAGTTTGTTTTGTAAAGAAAATTTAACTTTATTTTAATAAAATAATACAAATTTCTTTGTTCTATATTTCATTTTATAAAACGTTCATTTGATGTAATTGCTTGTAAATGATTGTTTATATTCGAAAACTATAAATCAATAAAAATTTAATTTATCTCATATTCCCTTCAAAAAAAAATTCTTTAAACATGAATATTTAAACTTATTATTCATACCAGTTTCAATTTCAATATCCTTTCATTCCATGAACTGTTTTAATGTTTATTCCATAAACATCCCAGTATTTTTCATAATAAATAAATAAAAATTTACACCTAAAACTACTATTTACAACCTAATATCTATTTACAAAACTGCTTGAAATATCATCTACCCATGCATTTTCTTTATAAATTTCTTTATTTCTATTTTTTTTTAATATCACATTTATTCTTTCTTTCTAACATTTATTCAAATATACTTTATTTATTGTATTTATAAACTTGTTTTTTTTATGAAATATTAATACCTATACATTAAATTTTCCTATACCTACACCTAAATATCTTGCCTCTTTCCTGATAATTCCAAATATACCCAATACCTACTATATTTTTAAATTTCTTCCCCCTTTCTTGGTATTTTCCTATATACCTAAAACTACCTTCTTTATATTTACAAATTTTTCCTTTATTATAGTCATATTTTCCAAAATACAGTTTTTCTCTAAAGGTAGCTTGTTGAATTTCCCCCCAGAAATATCTACAAAATTGCTCTTCGAAATCTTTTATTGACGACATTTGATTTTCTTTATTGCAGAACCATAGTAAAGGATGTCCTGTTAACATATCACGGATCAACAGTTTTTTCTCCGAGAAGTCACTAATATACTTTGTTTTACTTTTTATTATATTTACAAATACTTTTGGATGTATATGGTTAATGTTTCCATCAAATTTAACTCCGGTATTGTTGTAATGTGACATCATATTAGGAAGAACTCCCACCATATTTCCTCTGACATTATTATCCATAATTTCTTGTAACTTCTTTTGCATATCTTCCATTTCCTTAGTTAATTTATACTTGGTTAATTCTTGATTTTTACTACAAACTCCTTTTTGTTTTTCTACTTCTCCCTCTAGTCTTTCAAATTCTTTTCCTAAGTTAATTTTTAAATTGTCCACTACCTCTTCATAAATTTGCTCTTGTAATCGTATTTGTCCTATATCTTTTTTTATGACATCAGTATGTTTATTGACTTCACGTTCTATTTCCTCCGGTAAATTTTCTTTGACTGATTTTTATACTTCTCTAATTTTAATTTCTATACCTTTTTCAATTTCCCCTTTAATTTTTACTCCTGTATCTTGTATTTCAGTCCTAAATTTGATGTTCTGTTGTTCAATCTTCTTGTCACATTCCTTTTTTATAACTTTAACTTCTTCTCTTATCTTTAAATTGTCTTCCTTTATAATTTTCATTTCACTTCTAAATTTCTTATTATCTTCTTTTATTTCCTCAAATTTCTTATCTATATCTTTCCTCATCTTCACATTATCTTCTTTTATATCTTCTTTTAATTTCTTATTCATATTCTTAATACTTTTGTTGATTTCTTCATATTTCTTATCCATATCTTCTTTTTTAACCATGTTCATCATAATACTCTGAAGCATCCTACATATATCAGAAGGAATCTCTTCTCCTGGTCTTTCTTGTATCACCTGTTCTTCCTGTTCATTTCCACCAGCTGTTACTTCTGTCTCTATTTCAACCATAGTTCGATCCTGTTCTCCCCCTATCTCTACCAAATTATCTCCTTCCTCTGTCTCTGCTTCTTCCTGTGTCTGTCCTGTTTGAATCAGCTCTTCCACTCGATAATCTCCTGCTCCTAATACTCTCTCTTCATGCACTTGCACCGCTACTCTCTCGACCTCAATCTCTCCTCCATCACTACTTTCACTCTCATCTCCTACTACCTTACCATCTCTCAATCTCATTTTTCCATCCATATTTACAATTTATTTTATCGAGATAAATATAACTAATGTTTAAAATTTTTATTTACAATACCTTTATTTTAATAAAAATTTACCAAGCAAATGTCTTTTAATTATTTTATTATTCTGATCAATCAGAATCAAGCAAATAAATCTCAAAGAAAAAAAATTACCAAACAAAGTTTTCTTGACTAGTGTTTTTAATATCCGAAAATCCTAAAGTTTCTATTCTTTAAATAGGCTCTAGTTTTGATTATTTAGAGCGAAATAATGAAAAAAAAAATTTAAAAAAATTCTCAAGTTTTAATTATTTGAATAGGCTCTAATTTTGATTGTTTAGAGCCCCACGTTGGGCGCCAAAATTTATAACATATATGAGTGTGTATGAATAATAATTTCTTTTGATTATATCAATTACTATGTTATAAAATATTCCTTACCATGAATTAATTTTGAATTTAAATATAAATATTAAATAGGTAAGAATTAACTTAATTTAATTATTTTACAATATTATTATGTAAATATGCTACCGGCTATTCCCTTATATCAGGGTCAGAGTTCCAAATATTCAAAAAAATTTAGATTCAAAATCAGTTAATATAAAAATTTTCAATAAAATGACTGTAAAACCACACTGTCCTAGACCAATGATGTTTTCTAGGCATGAATTAGGCAATCCAACGACCTGTCAAATAAATTCCAATATGGCGTCCCAGGGCAAACATTGAAAGTAAATTACGTTTATTTGTATATGACCGTGGCTGTCTGTAATAGATAAATTGTTTGATTTTACGGCAAAGGTGTGTTTTCGTGTTTATTGAAGGTGTTTAAGTGTTTGATAAACGATAAAAGCTTAGCTTTTATTAACTTTTTGACTTTATTTGTGTGTTTTGTTTAGTAGAAAATGCCTACAACTTGTATTGTAGTTGGTTGTGGAAGCCGTTCAAACCGCGATCAATTAAGCTTTTTTGCGGTGCCAGCTATTCAAAAGAACAAGTTTTTGTTGTACAAAAACGAGTTAAGTAAAAAACGAAGAGAAAGGTGGTTAGCAGCCATTAAAAGAGATGATCTTACAGAATCAAAGCTTAAATATCAGGGTGTGTGCACAAATTACTATGGGTGTGTGTAGCAAGCACTTCGTTACAGGTAAGCTTTCAATAGTACTTATGTTTTTGTAAAAATGTATGCAACAATATTAAAAGTTCCTTGTACAGTCTGATTCAATTATTACAAGGTATAAGATTTGCACAAAAAATAAAATAATGTATAAATAATACAAAATCTTTCTGATATACGATAATTAAACTTAACCCCATCACTAAATGTATTTTCTTTAAGAGGAAGTTTGAATGATTTTAGGTAAACCAGCAGATTTGGAGGATGAGAACCATCCTGATTGGGTTCCTTCACAATTTATGGGACACAAGTCCCAAGCAGTTCGAAGAAATCATGGAGATGTTGACAGAAAGGAAAGGTTGGAGAAAAGGAGAAGACTACAATTTTCTAATGTGAGTGTTTACATTGTGTAATAAAAACATTTGTATAAATATTCAAAAAATAAATTTGTTAATGCATTCACTTGCTTACTCCAATGCATAAGTTAGAAATCAGTTTCAAAACTAACATTTGCATAAAAAATTAGCTAATCATTAACTTTTTTTACTATTACTTTTGCCAATGTGTCACAAGCAATATAATTTGTGATAGTTTAATTTTGTTAACAGGAAACAAATTCTGAAATTGATGAAAGTACCAGTACTTGTGTCCAAGAAGAGGATCAATCATCTGGAACATCTGTTCAGACAGATTTGACCATGGATCAACTGGCTGTACTCTTTGAACAGATGAATTTTGCAGCCAAAAAAATTGAAGATTTAAAGAAAAAGATAGAGAATTCACCATATGGTTTAATGGATGCAACTTCAAATATAAACAAATGGAAATATTATACTGGTTTTGAGTATAATATTGTCCATTTAGTAATATTTGAAAACATCGAAGAATATATTTCTGTCACAAGTACCACAGCTTTAAGTGCTTTCAATCAGCTGATCCTTACCCTTATAAAGTTACGATTGGATTCGAATTTCAAAGATTTGGCATATCACTTCAAAATTTCCCCAAGTACGGCATCTAGCTATTTTGAAAACATAATACACATTATTTATAAAAGATTTCAATCCTTGATCTATTGGCCTGAACGTTCACTATTAGGAAAAAATATACCTGGTTGTTTTAAAGAAGTTTTTCATGAAAAAACAACAATAATTGTGGATTGCTTCGAGATCTTTATTGAAAAACCTCCTGTTTTAATAACCCAACAACAATGCTGGTCAAACTACAAACACCACAATACCGTAAAATTTTTAATTGGTATTACACCCCAAGGTTTAATTTGTTTTATAAGTAATGCATGGGGAGGGAGGGCTTCTGATAAACAAATTGTGGAAAATACGAATTTTTTAAATCATATTTCACCAGGGGATGTTGTATTAGCTGATAGAGGTTTTCTAATTAAAGAGCCTTTGGCTGTACTTCAAGCCAAACTATTGATTCCTGCATTCACAAAGGGTAAGGATCAGTTACATCCAATAGATCTGGAAGAAACACGACACTTAGCCCATGTAAGAATACATATTGAAAGAGTAATTGGACTCATAAAAAATAAATTTCGTATTTTGAATGGTACTATTCCAATAAGTATGTTGAAAAAAAATGATGGTGATGGAGAACATAATTTATTGGACAAGATTCTAATATCATGCTGTGCACTTGTTAATTTGTCTCCGCCAATAATAAGTCTTTAAATTAGTTTAATTTAGACAATATCTTTTCATTTTAATTATGTGAATATGATTATTATATAAATCTTTTTATTTAAGAATTTTAGAAAATAACTTTTTAAGAATTATTTTTTTAACAATTAGTGTTTGTGAAAGCGTATTAGGTTTATCAATTTTGATTATTATAGTTCGAGTTCACGGTAATGATTATATTATAACGTTTTCTAATTTCTGATTGAATTTTTTAATTAGATTATGTTGATCCCATCAGTTTATTATACATATTGATTTTTTCAATGATTATTTTTAATTTTTAGATTTATAAATTTTAGGAGTTTAATTTATTCTTAAAGTAGTATAAATTTTGAGTTGGATTTAATATCTTTTAGATTAGTATTATTAAGGTTTTGAATTTGTTCTTTAATAATTATAGCAAGATTTATAGATGATAAAGTAGATATTTTGTACAATGATTTTTAATTAAAAGTGAAAAATAAAACAAAATTGTTTTATTAAAAAAAGTCTTTATTTAATATTACCTAGATATCTTTTAGATTACTATTATTAAGGTTTTGAATTTGTTCTTCAATATTTATAGCAAGACTTATAGATGATAATGTAGATATTTTGTACAATGATTTTTAATTAAAAGTGAAAAATAAAACATAATTGTGTTATCAGAAAAAGTGTTTATTTAATATTACACAGTCATTGCTTTGGTGCAATTATTACAATACCAAGGTTCATTGGGAACAGTGTCTAAATTGATACAATCAAAATGAAACCATTTTGTTTCACATTCATCTTGATCACATTGGATCATGGGCCTACCATCATCAATTCCATTACAAATACAATAATAGCTTATTTCTGCAGCACCCATTTCCCTTGTAAAGAATTTACCCAAGAGTTCCGGCATTATAATTTCAGCATGATAATTTATTGCAATTTCTGAATTTTCAAGCCAAAACTCCCAATTTGGATAAATTCTTTGTTTAAAAAATATATTGGGAGACCATACAACAAAATCGCAATATAATAAATTTGATACAAATATTTGCATTTGCACTTGGAAATAATACGTATGGTCAGTTTTCAAATAAATTTGTTCATTATCTTTGTAAAGACATGAACTTTTCAGTTCAAGGTAATCATTGATATCTACCATGTCTTTTAATAAATATGGGCATTTCACTTCCAAACACCCTCCCATACAACACTCACAAAACACTAGTCTGTCAGGTGATGCACCTAGCTGAGGCCACTTTTGACTTACTAAAAAGCCGACCTCATTTATAACCAAAGACTGGTGTGTTTCCTCTTCCTCCATATATTTTTCATACCTGTTAACTGCAACATGTTCATGAGATAATCCCCACATTGTTGCTTTTGTGCTAAATAACACCTTTGTTGGATAACAAATTGCCTTTAGTAAAGACAACGATGGTTTCATCTTATTTGTTCTACAAACCAATTTAAATTTGGATGCAGTGATTCTGCCAGCTCTTTGGGCATACCAGATTTTATTTTCACTCTGCTGCCTAGAAGCCTTCTCTATTTCTGAAATTTCTTCCTTTGTAACAGAAAAATCTATGCCTTTTGCAACTGAAATTAATTCAGAGTATGTTTTTGTTAAATATATCTCATTAAAAATATCAAACTTGGATATTACAGTTTTGGGAATTTTTTTCTCAATTTCTGAGGCAAAAGGATCAATAACATACATTAGTGGTGTCATACGTCCTAAATCAGAGCATGTTTTTAATAATTTGCCCACGTCCATAGCTGATAATGCTGGTATCTCCCTTTTATTTTGTGTAATATTGGAGCATTTGCCCCAATTCATGTCAGAAACAGGAACAACAGGAACCTTTGTGGATAATGTTGGCATGGGCCATACTGCTTGCAGATCCGTACATGACATTGATTCCTTTTTATTATTCGCATACTCAGCTGCGAAAAGTAGTGCTCCAACATGACTACATACTTCACCGATCCCAGCCATGCAGGTACAATGTGCTGTAGAAATCGATCCATCCTTTTGGATTAAACACCACACATCCAGAGGTTTCAAGGAAGTTTTTTGTGAATGTCTTACCTAAAACAATAAACTAATATAATAATAATAATAATAAAGGTCTTTATTTGCACTTTTGTATACAAACATGTGCCTGATTAGGGCGAGACTTAGCTTAGAGCTATTCTTACATCTAACCCATTGAAGACAAAAAAAAATTATAATAAAATATATAAATGAAGTACAAAAACATAATAAATTATAAATCACAGTGTAATTATCTGAATACTTAAAATAAAAATTAAACTAATAGTAAAATTAGAAACAATAATAAAATAAAAAATAATAAAAAAAGACAAAATAAAAGTTTATGAAAATTCAATATTCAAATTTAATATAAAAATAGAAAATTATAATGTAAAGACTGAGTTTAAAAAATATTGTCACCAAAACAAAAACTTGCCAATAAAAGTAATTATGAAATGTTCAACCAAAATATTACCTTGCCTACTAAAACATAAACGCCATTCCTAACAGTAGTCCCCACTTTCAACACAAAGCCAGATTCAAAATATTTGTATGCTTGTAAACTTTTAAAAGCCTTCATCTGCTCTTTAGTGTAAAAACTATGGGAAAACACCAAATAACTGATTATATCCATGTTGGTAACTGGCGGAACTCCATCAAGGCTATAAATTAGGGTGTCCATATCTAAAGTAAATGGATCTAAACCACAAACCAACTTTAGTTTCATTTGATATCTGCAAAAAAAGAAAACATTGATAAGTAAACAAAATATTTTGCAATTTTTCATCATTACCTTTCTCCAATATCGGGATGTTCTTGTAATAACTTCTTAAAATAACTGCTCTTCATCTTAAAATAAACAATAAATCTCAACAAACGCACACAAAAACTACAAAAATTGATCTAAACACAGCAAAAGCTTTCGACACAATGGTTTTCTACCTGAACTGTCACAAATATTTGCCCTGGACGGCCATATTGGGTCACGTGGTTTGGATTGCCTAATTGTATATAAATTTCTAACCTTACTAATTCAAAATGTGACAAACTTCAATAAACCGTTGTTAAACCCAAATATACATCAAATATATGAAATGAAATATTCTGATTTGTGTTAATAAACAATTCAAATTAAACTTATCAAATAGTGAATAGTAATTTAGTTAAATACATAAAACAGTGAAATACCAATGTTCATCAAAGTTATAAAAAAAATCAAACACGGAAAACTCTTTATTGTACCAAGTGAAAAGTGGTTACCATTTGGATGAAACTTCTCTCCTCTTCTGGGAAACCAGGATTCAGGATTCACTTCTCTGGACAATCTACTTTCTTCCCCGGAACAGCAAAGATTTCAGGACACTTTGTAGAGATCCAACAATAAATTCTTTTTCAACCAAAAGACAAACTGCTACTACCTCCTCTGGTAAGTGTAATTATGACTTTCTTTCTTGTTAAATATTAGTTTATTCTTCATTAACTTAATTAAAATGCAGTCATACCATATACTGCTCAGCCCCCAATTTAAGTATCTATTTCTTCATAAAATATTGTAATTTTCTCTTACCAATTGCTTTCTCTGGTTACCTTGTGATAATATTAATACTTTACACTGATTTTAAACTTTCTTTTATCAATATTTTCAAAAAAAACTCAAAATTTCTACGGAGCAATTTTTTAATACAACTTACATATCAAGAACCAGAAAACAAGAGAGATTCTATCAAATCAACAAGAAAACAACTGAAAAATTCAACAAACCTAAATCTATACATCCTTACCACCTAATCGCCTACTAATTCCTTATTTAAATAAAATTACTAACAAAATCTAATTCTTGATTCATTATTACAATTTAACACAATGGTTATTCTTTTTATTTTTATAAAATTTACTAGCACTACAAACTAATAATTTTCTCTTTTTCAGAATATTTCATTTGGCATTTGAACTATTAACAAATTAGAATATGGTTGATAAATTTGTATATTTTAAAAGTAAGTAAAAGTTTTAATATTTATTTTAACTATTTGTGATATTTTTATAATTTAATTTTCTTATTTAATTATACCCTTAATTCATTTAAATATTAATGTTTAATTACTAACGTATTGGCAACTTTATAAGCTTTTAATTATTTACTTTTCCCATTTATCAATTTCATAATTATTGAAACTTTATATAATGTAAATTAAACCATTTTGAATCTTTAAACAAAATCTTTGAAATGAATTTGTATTTTTTTTTTCTTTCTTATTCTATTTTCTTTTTCCTTTTTTAGGAATTATGAAGAAGATGATGATAATTAATCCCACTGTTACCGCATTTGTGCTCTGACCCGAAATAAGAAAATTTTCCTTTCTCTATTTTCCATAAGATTTTCATTCTACATTCTTATTTAATATAGCATAGTAACTCATATCATCTCAATATATATATATATATATATATATATATTGATATGGATTTTTCTTCTTGGGGTTCTTTCATTGAGTTGTGTGAACGTGGTCTGGGATTTTTAAATCGGTTGTCTAGATTAAGTAATTTTTTTTTGATATTGTATTGTTTTTGTTTAGTTGATAGATTGTTTTGTATGGAGATGATTATTATATTTTTGAATTTTGATGGAAGAACATTGTATTGTCAAAAATGATAAAAAAAATAAAAAATTGTATAAAACTGAATATTGAAATTTAAATTTATAACAAATAATTAATTAAAACCATAAATAGAAATAGAAAATATAAAACAATAAACGAAACAAGCAACAAAAATAAAAAGAAACCTGAGATTGGAAATATGGTAAGCAGTGCAGTCCAAGGATAGAAATAATATGGTGAGACAAATGGAATAATAGGAAGAAGGTTTTTCCTGAAAGATTGCAGTAAGAAAATTGATTTTTGGAAATTACAAAGAAGAAGATTTTATTATACATTTTTTTAAATTGATTTGTGAAGACAATCCATTTAAAAATCTTGGATCCGCGACCTATATTCATTGAAGGAGGGTGTTCCCAGAGGGAGGATCCATTTCAATTGGCGCCCTAGAACGTGTGGCTGCTTCGACACTAAGGGTAAGAAATTTTTTTTACTATCAGGTGTCAAGCTTACTTTATTTATTATAAACAGTGTGAAAGATTAAATAAGTTGTAATAAGTGTATGAAATTAAGAGGGGGAAAGAATATAAATGTTAAAATGTTAGAACAAGGGGATAATAGTGATAATCAGGAAAATCAAATCAGTCAGGATAGAGAGGGTATTGAGGATAGTCAAAATAGGCAGGGTAGTCAGTATAGTAAGGATAATAAGGGTAATCAAAGTAATCAGGATAGTAAAATGGGGGATAGAAAGGAATCATGGGAACAAATGATGGAAATGTTAAAAAATATAAACAAGAACATGGATTCTATGAAAAAAGAAATAAAACAAGATATAGAAGCAAATAACAAAAATACTGAAGCGATAAAACAAGATATGAACAAAAATAAAGAAGAAATAAACAATAATATGGAGTCTATGAAAAAAGAAATGCAAGAAATGAACAAGAATATGGATGTAATAAAAAAAGACATGAATAAGAATATGGATTCTATAAAAGAAGAATTCAAAAATGAGATGAAGAAACAAATGGAAATAAACAAACAAAAATTGGAAGAAACAAAGAAAGAAATAAGAACTGAAATAATAGCGAGAATAATGGAAGTAGAGGAGTTACAAGAAGTGAAAATTAAAACAATTATTAACAAGGAATGTAAAGAAGAAATAAAGGAAATCAATATTAATACAAATAAAAAATTGAATGATTTAGAAAAGATTATAAAACAAGATACAGTAAAGAAGATAAATGAGATAGAAGAAAAAGTAGAAGAAATAAAGACAGTACAAGAAGAGGAACGTGAAAAGTTAGTAGAAGAACTGGACAAAAGAAACATTTATAAAAATATAAATAATATGGGAATAACTAAAATTGAACATAAATTTAATGGGAATATTAATAAAACTCATCCAAAAATTTTTATAAGAATGGTGAAGAATAAATTAAAATGGTGTAGAGATCAAGAAGAAAAAAGAGAATACCTGCGTGAAATGTTGGATGGACAGGCATTAACATGGTTTGCCAGTAAAGAAAAAGAAATATTTGAATTGGAAGAATTTGAAAAGATGTTTTTAAATTATTTTTGGGTTGATTTTGCTCAATCTAAATTTAGGGAAAAATTATATTTTGGGAAATATCAGGAAAGGGGAAAGAAATTTAAATTTATTAAAAGTTTGTATCGTGGGAAATATTAGGAAAGGGGAGGTCTATAAAATTTATATGTATAGGGAAATTTCAAAAGCGGGGGAACAAATCTAAAACTTTAAAAAAATTATATTGTAACGGGATAACCGTAAAGGAAGGGACCTTAATTTGAAAGATTGTTGTTGACAGTCGATTTTTAGAAGTTTGTAAAAAAATCAACTGACCATTTTAAATAATGTTCTAGAAAATTCTAGAAACTTCTAAACACACTAACTAGATTAAATAATGTTGTATATAAGGGGATGCACGGGCAGTTAACGTCAGTTCGAGTCAAGTGTTCAGAAGAGTTCATTGTATTGTCAAGTAGTTAGACGTTATCCAGCAGAGTTCAGTGTATCTTAACAATTTTGTAAATAAATTGTGTAAAAAGCCCCCATACGTGTTTCAAATTGGTGTCAGGTGTGGGGTGAAGATACAAGAATGCCTGGAAAAAAGATAAATGAACTATTGGTGGCTGAGCTCAGAAGAGAGCTTGAAGAATTAGAGTTGGAAACCACTGGAAGCAAATCCGTATTGTTGAGAAGGCTCCGTGAGTACTACGTAAATAATAATTTGGACCCTGACGCTGTGGAGTTCGAAGACCCAGTTCAAAAAGCAAATTCTGAACTAACTCAACAATTTTCCCAACTATCGCAACGAATGACGAGCCAACAAGAGGAGCTTTCCAGTCAGATGAAGAACCAGCAAGCGGAGCTTTCCAGTCAGATGAAGAGCCAGCGCGAAGATATGTCCCAGCTGAAAGAGGAGCTATCACAGCGAATGACGAACCAACAAGAGGAGCTATCCAGTCAGATAAGAAGCCAGCGCGAAGAGGTGTCCCAGCTATCACAACGGATGTCTACCCTACCAGAAGAGTTATCCAGTTCCTTCTCCCAGCAAATATCACACCTTCGTGACGAGCAAAATCAGCAAGTTGCCAACTTGAATCAGCAGGTAGACAACTTGAATCAGCAAGTGGACAACATGAATCAGCAAGTGACCAACATGCGAGACGAGCAAAATCAACAAGTCGCCAACTTGCGAGACGAGCAAAACCAGATCAACCAGCAAATGCAGTCCGAGATAAGAAAGCTTCAACAAGAACTGGAAGCTTGTCGCCGAAACCAAATCATCCACCACGGCGACGGAAATGCAGAAAGGAGGGAAACCGGCCACGTAGACGTCGAACGACGACGAAACGAAGAGGCGGCCCAGGTACGAATGACGATAAAACCCCCGACATTCGACGGGAAGGCTTCCTGGTCAAATTACCTAAAACAATTTGACGCAGTGGCCAGAGCGAATGGATGGTCACCCCAGGAGAAGGCATTGTTCCTAACCATGGCTCTGCGAGGCGAGGCTTTAGACGTCCTGCATATATTGACACCGGATGAGGTTGACAATTTTAAGCTATTGGTGAATCGTCTAGAGATGCGTTATGGTCAAAATCATCTACAACCAGTATACCGAGTGCAGTTGAAAAGTCGGAAGCAGAAAAATGGAGAAACTATCCAGGAGTTCAAGGCAGAAGTGGAAAAAATGGTACGGTTTGCGTATCCAAATGCAGCAGAAGATTTTCTGGAGTGCCTGGCGATCCAAACCTTTACCGATGGTCTTCGAGACGCCGAGTTGCAACGGACTGTACGGTTGGCGAGACCGAGATCTCTTGTAAACGCCTTGACCATTGCCCTGGAGTTCGATGCGGCGACGGAGGCCTCACATGGAGCTGCTCGACTGATGGAAGACACTGGTAACGTCGACCATGCCGTTTATGCCGTCAGCAACGTCGAAGCGGTAGTGGAGAGGTTAAAGAAGTTTTCTTCAAAAGGAAGGCGCCCAGTGAGGTGCTGGAATTGCGGAGAACTAGGCCACATAAGAAATACTTGCCCCCATTGTACCCTAGTGGTGCAGAACGAGGAAAAAGTCGCCTTAGTTAAGGTGCCAGAAGACGGGTGCTCTATGCTGAAGGAGCAACAAGAAAATGATCCCGTTCTGAGAAAGATTAGGGAGTGGAAGAGAATGGACCGTCGTCCGTTGTGGAGAGAGATATCCTCATCCTCTCCTGCTTTAAAAGCATACTGGTCCCAATGGAACTCTTTAATTTTGGACGGAGGGCTCGTTAAAAGACTTGTAGAAAATTCCGAGGGCACAGAAACAAGGAAACAAATAGTGGTCCCAAGAAATGCTGTACCGGAAATTTTAAAACAGATGCATAATGATAGTTCTGGAGGACATCTGGGTATCACGAAAACGGTGCAAAAGATCCGAGATAGATTTTACTGGGTAAATTGCACTAATGATGTTAAAGATTGGTGTCGTAAATGCACTACATGTGCTGCCAGTAACGGTCCGCACCGAAAACCGAAGGCGGAAATGCAGCAATACCTGGTTGGAAGTCCTTTTGAATGAATCGCAGTAGATGTATTGGGGCCACTTCCACAGACCGATGTAGGAAACAAGTACATCTTTGTTGTAATGGACTACTTCACTAAATGGGTTGAAGCATATGCAGTTCCCAATCAGGAAGCCACCACTTTAGCAGATATATTGGTAGAAGAATTCGTAAGCCGATTTGGGGTACCATTAGAATTACATTCAGACCAAGGAAGAAATTTTGAGAGCAAGCTGTTTCAAGAAGTTTGCCAAAGATTAGGCATCCACAAAACGAGAACCACAGCGATGCACCCTCAGTCTGATGGAATGGTGGAACGAATGAACCGGACTATAACCAACTATCTGTCAAAAGTGGTGTCAGATTGTCAGAGGGATTGGGATCGACATATTCCACTATTTCTAATGGCAATTCGATCGGCCATCAACGAATCAACTGGCCAAACGCCTGCGAAGGTCCTGTTCGGTAGAGAAATGAGGCTACCATGTGACTTGGTGTTTGGTTGTAAACCTGGTGAAGAAATGGCACGTGAACAATATGTCGCTGACCTTCAGAATCGAATGGAGAATATACACAACCTGGTGCGTGGAAGACTACAATTATCTAGTGATCGGATGAAGAGGTACTATGACACACGGACAATGGAAAAGAGTTACCAAGTTGGAGATTTAGTCTGGCTCTATAATCCCCGACGGCGTCGAGGTATTTGTCCCAAATTACAAAAGAACTGGGAAGGTCCTTACACCATCAAGAAGAAGATTAACGATGTCATTTATAGGATCGTGAAAATTCCCAGAGGGAAACCCGTCGTGGTCCATCATGATCGTTTGGCGCCTTACCAGGGAAACCACAGTGGAGATGCGCAGCAACTCCAAGAAAATGGTTTGGCTGGCTCAGGGAGTGTGCGGGATTCCGATGTAGGAAATAACATTCCAGGAGGAATGAATCTAAGGAGGGGGCAGTGTAACGGGATAACCGTAAAGGAAGGGACCTTAATTTGAAAGATTGTTGTTGACAGTCGATTTTTAGAAGTTTGTAAAAAAATCAACTGACCATTTTAAATAATGTTCTAGAAAATTCTAGAAACTTCTAAACACACTAACTAGATTAAATAATGTTGTATATAAGGGGATGCACGGGCAGTTAACGTCAGTTCGAGTCAAGTGTTCAGAAGAGTTCATTGTATTGTCAAGTAGTTAGACGTTATCCAGCAGAGTTCAGTGTATCTTAACAATTTTGTAAATAAATTGTGTAAAAAGCCCCCATACGTGTTTCAATATTTTAATAAATGTTAAGAAGGGGGAATGAATTTGATAAAAAAATAGTAAAATAGAAATGAAAGGTATATTAAAGAAGTAAATAAATTTTTAAGAATTTTAGTAAATCAAAATAATAGGAAATGGGGAGAAAAATTAAATGAGGTAGAATGTTATTTGAATGAAGTGCCAAATACTACTATGAATGAATGTCCAGTATATATTTTAAAAGGAGAAAATCCACAAAGGAAATGGATAAGGGAAAGGGGAATTGAATATGAAAAGGTATTAGAAGAAGTTAGGATAAGGGAAATTAAGAATGCGCAAAAATATGTAAAAAGAATGGAAAAGAGAAAGAAAAATAGAACAATATTTAAAAAAGGGGATTTAGTAATAGTTAAAGCGTTAAGGGTAACAAATAAAAAAAATAGTATTTGTGCTAAATTACAATTTCCTTTTGAGGGACCATATGAAATTGTTAATGAGAATGAGGGAAATAGTTATATAATTAAATTTATTGGAAGCGAAGAAATTCGTGGAATGTTTAATGTTAATGATTTATTTGTGTATAAAAGTTAAAATTGGAATAATTAAAGTTAAAGCTTGACAACTGATGGGGAAGAAAAATTTCTTACTGAAAGGAAATTTGATTTGGCAAGGTGAAGTAATTCACCAAGTCAAATCAAATTTGGGGGAAATTGATATGGATTTTTCTTCTTGAAACGGGTTCTTTCATTGAGTTGTGTGAACGTGGTCTGGGATTTTTAAATCGGTTGTCTAGATTAAGTAATTTTTTTTTGATATTGTATTGTTTTTGTTTCGTTGATAGATTGTTTTATATGGAGATGATTATTATATTTTTGAATTTTGATGGAAGAACATTGTATTGTCAAAAATGATAAAAAAAATAAAAAATTGTATAAAACTGAATATTGAAATTTAAATTTATAACAAATAATTAATTAAAACCATAAATAGAAATAGAAAATATAAAACAATAAACGAAACAAGCAACAAAAATAAAAAGAAACCTGAGATTGGAAATATGGTAAGCAGTGCAGTCCAAGGATAGAAATAATATGGTGAGACAAATGGAATAATAGGAAGGTTTTTCCTGAAAGATTGCAGTAAGAAAATTGATTTTTGGAAATTACAAAGAAGAAGATTTTATTATACATTTTTTTAAATTGATTTGTGAAGACAATCCATTTAAAAATCTTGGATCCGCGACCTATATTCATTGAAGGAGGGTGTTCCCAGAGGGAGGATCCATATCAATATATATATATATATATATATATATATATATATATATACATATATATAAACTTTTATTTAGATCAAATTTTTGTACAAGTCATAGTTAAGCTATAAATTAGGAGTTCCGCATAATGTGGCGGACCCTGTATGTACCTATGCCATCTAATAAAATGCACGAAATATCTAAAAATAATCGTCGGGTTCGCATCTAAGTTTTCGTAAATAATCAACTTCAAAAATAGAACTCAGACAGAAATCTCTGTTAGTCTGTGTTCTCGGTTAAAAAAAATGGAAATTAAACTATTACCGTGTCCTTTGTGTACTACCCCTCACTTTGAGGGTGTCGAGTCATTAAGAACAAGTTTAGTAAAAATAGCTACTAACCTAGTTACGTGTCCAATATGTTTAGAAACTTTATTGGGCCTCGATAAATTAACGATACATTTATTCAGCCACATTGAAAATCTGAATCAATCTAAATCGGAATTACAAGACAATATTCAAGAAGAAATCAATAAGAAGATCGAAAATGAATGTCGAAATAGTGCAGAGGAACTGGTAAAATGTGATATTTGTAACTTTTCTTTTGCTGATAAAAATATATTAGATATACATCAACAACTTCTTCATCAAACTTCACCAGATCAAAAAACAGGAAATTATAGTTATCATTGCCATTTGTGTAGTAAAAAATTTAAAATGAGAGGTAGTTTAATGGTACATTTACGGGTTGCTCATTATGGATTTGTTAGAAAAGAAACTCAGTCTCATACAGGCTGTTCTGAAAATAAACTTACTAATAAAAAGAATGAAGCAAAGCAGGAACTTGATAGTGAAGTGAAAAGTGACACAAATGGACACAGCAAGTTTCAAGATAATAAACAATGGGAATGTGATGTTTGTAGTAAATTGTTTACTACTAAATATTTTTTGAAAAAACATAAAAGATTGCACACAGGTAAAGTATATTCAAAAATATAGTGTCTCATTGTAAAAAGTCATTTTAATAAAACCTCTAAAACTAAATTCTTTTTAAACAAACTAACTACATAATTAATTCATCTTATAAACGTGGATATTAATAAGTTTTGCGTAAAACAAGACAATCAAGTTAAATTTGGAAACATGTTTGATCAATCAGGTCCATCTTTAGCGTACTTTTAAACAGTAAATCAACGTGTAACTAAATTGGCCTGTTAACAAAATTACTCTTGAAGTTTGTATACATTTCTATCTGTTTTTTTTTTAATTTGTAGAGAGTTGTACGATGATAAACCAATAGTTAAAGATCTGCCTTCGATTAAATTGATTGTAAAATCGTTTGAGTGTTCAGTTTGTGCAAAAAATAGTTTAGTATTGTTATAAAATGGTTTTTTCTAGTTTTGTTTTTTATTTAAAATTTTAATATTTTCACGGTTATTATTTTTCTTATTTCTGTTTTCTGTTTTTTTTTTTCATTTTAACATTGTTTTTTTTTTTATTTTTTTTTCAATTATTCTTGTTTTTTACATCTCCCCCTAATTAATTTTCTACTTTTTTTTTATAATTTTTGCCATTGTTACAATTTATTTTTCTATTATTTCTTATATTTTATTTTATCCACTTTCTCTCTTTTTCTATTTGTTGGTATAAAATAGTTTTTTTAACCACTTCTTTATCTTTATTTTTTTTTTCGATTTCCGCAATTTTCTACAATTTTCAACATTTTTTTTTAAATATTTTCAACAATTTTTTACAAACTTTTAATAATAATTTTTTTATAAATGTTTCGAATTTTTTACAATATTCAACATTTTTTTAAGGTTTTCAAATTTTTTTTTACAATTTTTACGTTTTTTAATATTTCTTTATGATTTTCGACACTTTTGCACCATTTACAACAAATTTTTAAGATTGTCAATAATTTTTTACAATCCTTATCAACATTTCATAATCTTCAAATTTTTCCCAGATTTTCAATAGGTAAAATTTTTGTCCAACAATTTTTTAATTTTTTTTCAAATTTTTATGATTTACAACAATTTTTCAAGATTTTTTTAAGAATGTCAAGAATTTTTTACAATAGTCAACAAATTTTTAACCATTTTCAACAGCTTTTTGAGGTTGGCAAGTTTACTATTTTTAATAATTTTTAGGTATTTTAATTTTTTTTTTAAATTTCGACATTTTATGCCATTTTCAACGATTTTTTAATAGTATCAACAATTTTTTACGACTCTTAACAACTTTTCATGATTTTCAACGTTATTTTTAAGATTTACAACAATTTTTCTTACGATTTTTTACAATTTGTCAGGAGTTCCAACAATGTTTCATGATTTTTAACAATTTTTAACAAATTCTTGCATTTTTTAAGAATTCTTTATTATCATTCATTTTTTTAAAATTTTTTAAGATTTCTGTAAGACATTTTTTCACCTTTTTTAACAATTTTTTACGACATTCAACAATTTCCTTCATCCCCAGGGTCTCCAGATTGTGGAACTCCTTACCTTCCCACGTCTTCCGCACTCGTCCTAATTTGCAGGCCTTTAAATCCCAAATTAATAAATTACCTCTTCTGCCCCAATAGGCGTTCTCGGTACATTTGTATTTAGGTCTATACCTACGAAGACATCCTTACTAAAAAAAATTGTAACCAGTTTTAACAATTTCATAAAGTTGTCAAGAACTTTTTACAATTTCCAACAATTTCTTACGTTTTTTAAGAATCCTTTATGATTTTTGCAATTTTTTCACCATATTTAATAATTTTAAGATTTCCAATAATTTTCCTGGATTTTCCATAATTGTTTAGGATTTTTGGCACTTTTTAACGGTTTTTCAATATTTTCAACAAATTTTCAGATTATATTTTAATCCGGAAGAAGACAAATCCAAATAATCTATTTAGCTGTTTTATTTAGAAATCCCAATATAACGTCAACTACCGAATTTCTCAGCAGCCTAGATGTTAAACGTTGGTATAGATTATGATAATAAATAAATAATAAATACACACATTGAAAAATTATGCAAAGAGTATTTAAATAGTACAAAAGTTTTAAGTAGAGAAGATATTGAAGATGATAAAAGCGTTAGGCGGCATGTGATTTGAAAGTTTTAAAAGTTTTAAAAGTGACTGAAATGGTTAAAAAAAGATCGTCCATTAAATATTAGGACTTTCGCTGAAGATATGAATATTGTAACGGGATAACCGTAAAGGAAGGGACCTTAATTTGAAAGATTGTTGTTGACAGTTGATTTTTAGAAGTTTGTAAAAAAATCAACTGACCATTTTAAATAATGTTTCTAGAAAATTCTAGAAACTTCCTAAACACACTGACTAGATTAAATAATGTTGTATATAAGGGGATGCATGGGCAGTTAACGTCAGTTCGAGTCAAGTGTTCAGAAGAGTTCATTGTATTGTCAAGTAGTTAGACGTTATCCAGCAGAGTTCAGTGTATCTTAACAATTTTGTAAATAAATTGTGTAAAAAGCCCCCATACGTGTTTCAAATTGGTGTCAGGTGTGGGGTGAAGATATAAGAATGCCTGGAAAAAAGATAAATAAACTATTGGTGGCTGAGCTCAGAAGAGAGCTTGAAGAATTAGAGTTGGAAACTACTGGAAGCAAATCCGTATTGTTGAGAAGGCTCCGTGAGTACTACGTAAATAATAATTTGGACCCTGACGCTGTGGAATTCGAAGACCCAAATCAAAAAGCGAATTCTGAACTAGCCCAACAACTTTCTCAGCAATCGCAACAACTTTCCCGGCTGCAAGAAGAACAAACTCAACAACTTTCCCAGTTGTCCAGTCAGATAAGCAGCCAGCGCGAAGATATGTCCCAGCTGTCGCAACGAATGACGAACCAACAAGAGGAGCTATCCAGTCAGATGAAGAGCCAACAAGAGGAGCTATCACCAGCAAGTGGACAACATGAATCAGCAAGTGACCAACATGCGAGACGAGCAAAATCAACAAGTCGCCAACATGCGAGACGAGCAAAACCAGATCAACCAGCAAATGCAGTCCGAGATAAGGAAGCTTCAACAAGAACAGGAAGCTAGCCGCCGAAACCAAACCATCCACCACGGCGACGGAGATGTAAGAAGGATGGAAACCTGCCACGCAGACGTCGAACGACAAAGAAGCGAGGAGACGACCCATGTACGAACGACGATGAAACCCCCGACCTTCGACGGGAAGACTTCCTGGCCAAATTACCTGAAACAATTCGACGCAGCGGCCAGAGCTAATGGATGGTCATCCCAGGAGAAAGCATTGTCCCTAACCGTAGCTCTGCGAGGCGAAGCTTTAGACGTCTTGCAATCATTGACACCGGATGAAGCTGACAACTTCGAGTTATTGGTCAATCGTCTAGAGATGCGTTATGGTCAAACTCATCTACAACCGGTGTACCAAATGCAGTTAAAGAGCCGAAAACAGAAAAATGGAGAAACTATCCAGGAATTTGAAGCGGATGTAGCAAGAATGGTACGACTTGCGTATTCAAATGCAGCGAAGGATTTCCTGGAGTGCCTAGCAGTCCAAACCTTCACCGATGGTCTTCGAGACGTCGAGTTGCAGCGCGCTGTACGGTTGGCGCGGCCGAAGACTCTTGTGGACGCCTTGACCATTGCCCTGGAGTTTGAGGCGGCGACGGAGGCCTCACGTGGAGTTGCTCGACTAAGGGAAATCACCGGTAACTACGACCATGCCGTTCATTCCATTAGCGACGTTGAAGCGGTAGTAGAGAGATTAATGAAGTTATCTCCAAAAAGAAGGCGCCCAGTGAGATGCTGGAACTGCGGAGAACTAGGCCATATAAGAAATACTTGCCCCCAAAAAGAAAAATCTTCTGCTGAAGTACCCCAGCAGCAGGAAAACTAGAACGGGTCGACTCCTGGAGGGCGAAATCGACCCCAAACATTCCCGAAGCCCCTCACACCATTAAATTGGCAACTCTGCGACATCACGTGGACAGCTTATATGTAGATGGCCTCATTGATGGGAAGAACTTTAGCATGCTGGTAGACACTGGAGCTACAAAAACTATCGTTCGACCATCCATCATTATGCGAAAGAAGATGTGGCCTACCAGTTGGAGGTTAGGTTTATGGTGAGTGGGTCTATAAGGCCCTCCACTGCGACTCGCAAGAGTCTATTGTGGCCAGTTGGAGACTGCGTACCGCTACCGGAGATTCTGCTAGAGTCTACGGTGAGATACAGGTGACGCTACAGTTTGGTTCAACCTCTCTTGTTCACTCAGTGCTGGTGGCTGACGTTGATGAAGATGTTGTTCTGGGCATGGATGTTATGCTCCACTGTGGTTTTCATTTGGATCTTCGCCAACGTATCCTTCGTACTGGTAATGAAGAAATATTCCTGCACCGAAAACAAGTTGACAATGCCTCGATTAAGCTAATCGATGATATCGAACTTCCGGCAAGCTGCGAATGTGTCGTCACAGCGCGGTTGGATGGACTGGAGCCAGATGGTGCCCCAGCCATGATAGAGCCGAAGAACCATGACCATGAATTGGGAAAAGGACTCCTTGTGGGTAAGACTCTTGTTAGATCCGCCAAAGAGGTACCCATCCGAGTTATCAACTTGAACGATCATCCAGTTCTTCTCCGAAAGGACACGGAAATGGGAAGTTTAGAACCGGTAATGGCCATAATTCACAAGATAAATGTTACGGAAACAGATGAGACCAACGAAATTGAATAATTAATGACAAAATTAGACCCCTCTTTGTCAAAATTAGAAAAGAAACAGGTAAGAGATCTACTTTACCGGTATAAACCAGTATTTGGTTCTAAAAGTAAACTGGGAAGAACTGATGTTGTACAACATAGAATTGACACTGGTGATGCACGTCCGATTCGACAGGTACCCCGAAGGATGCATCAAGTTAAAAAGGAAGAAGCAGACAGAGCCCTTAAAGAAATGATTCAAAATGGCATAGTCGAACCATCCAGTAGTCCGTGGGCTTCTCCTGTGGTATTAGTGAGAAAGAAAGACGGATCAATGCGGTTTTGTGTCGACTATCGAAAGCTAAATGATGTCACTAAGAAGGACAGTTATCCTCTGCCAAGGATTGATGATGCCCTCGACGCTTTGGCGGGTTCTACTCTGTTTTCTACCTTGGACCTTAAAAGCGGATACTGGCAAGTTAAAATGAATCCTGCAGACAAAGAAATACTGCCTTTACCAGTGGATCATGGTTATGGCAATTCACGGTCCTTCCATTTGGCCTCTGTAATGCTCCTGCGACGTTTGAACGACTAATGGAGAACATCCTGCGGGGTTTGTCATGGGAAACTTGTCTAGTTTATCTAGACGACATCATCATAATGGGTAAGACCTTTAAGGAACATTTATCTAACCTGGAAGAGGTTTTTAAAAGATTACAGAACGCTAATCTAACATTGAATGTTAAGAAATGCCACTTGTTCCAGAGACAGGTCAACTATTTAGGACATAACGTAAGCAAGGATGGCGTTGCTGTTGACCCCGCTAAGATACAAGCCGTTCAGGAATGGCCAATCCCTATCGACAAACATCAGCTCCGGAGTTTCTTGGGTCTTTGTTCCTATTACCGACGATATGTCAAGAATTTTGGAGACATCGCCAAACCCTTGACACGTTTGACAGAGCAAGATAAGTCCTTTTGTTGGGATCAGGAATGTCAAAAGGCGTTTGAAATATTGAAGAAACAGCTTACGTCAGCACCTGTTCTTGCTTATCCACTTCCTCATGGTAAGCTTATTCTGGACACCGACGCCAGCAATGTGGGAATTGGAGCCGTCTTGTCACAGCTACAAGACGGTAATGAAAGAGTGGTTGGTTACTTTAGCAAAACTTTATCAAAAGCTGAAAAGAACTACTGTGTAACTCGGAGGGAATTGTTAGCAGTTGTAAAATCCGTCGAACACTTTTATAAATATCTGTATGGCAGAAAATTCCTGATCAGAACAGACCATGCTAGTTTAAAGTGGCTACTTAGCTTTAGGAACCCAGAAGGACAGATAGCAAGATGGCTCGAAAAACTGCAGGAATATGATGTTGAAATCGAGCACAGACCTAGAACCAGACATCGTAATGCTGATGCACTTTCCAGAAGACCATGTCGACCTGATTGCCCCCATTGTACCCGTATGGAGCAGAACGAGGAAAAACTTGCCTTAGTTAAGGTTGTGCCAGAAGACGAGAGCTCTATGCTGGAGGAGCAACAAGAAAACGATCCCGTTCTGAGAAAGATTAGGGAGTGGAAGAGAATGGACCGTCGTCCGTTGTGGAGAGAGATATCCTCATCCTCTCCTGCTTTAAAAGCATACTGGTCCCAATGGAACTCTTTAATTTTGGACGGAGGTCTCGTTAAAAGACTTGTAGAAAATTCCGAGGGCACAGAAACAAGGAAACAAATAGTGGTCCCAAGAAATGCTGTACAGGAAATTTTAAAACAGATGCATAATGATAGTTCTGGAGGACATCTGGGTATCACGAAAACGCTGCAAAAGATCCGAGATAGATTTTACTGGGTAACTTGCACTAATGATGTTAAAGATTGGTGTCGTAAATGCACTACATGTGCTGCCAGTAACGGTCCGCACCGAAAACCGAAGGCGGAAATGCAGCAATACCTGGTTGGAAGTCCTTTTGAAAGAATCGCAGTAGATGTATTGGGGCCACTTCCACAGACCGATGTAGGAAACAAGTACATCTTTGTTGTAATGGACTACTTCACTAAATGGGTTGAAGCATATGCAGTTCCCAATCAGGAAGCTACCACTTTAGCAGATATATTGGTTGAAGAATTCGTAAGCCGATTTGGGGTACCACTAGAATTACATTCAGACAAAGGAAGAAATTTTGAGAGCAAGCTGTTTCAAGAAGTTTGCCAAAGATTAGGCATCCACAAAACGAGAACCACAGCGATGCACCCTCAGTCTGATGGAATGGTGGAACGAATGAACCGGACTATAACCAACTATCTGTCAAAAGTGGTGTCAGATTGTCAGAGGGATTGGGATCGACATATTCCACTATTTCTAATGGCAATTCGATCGGCCATCAACGAATCAACTGGCCAAACGCCTGCGAAGGTCCTGTTCGGTAGAGAAATGAGGCTACCATGTGACTTGGTGTTTGGTTGTAAACCTGATGAAGAAATGGCACGTGAACAATATGTCGCCGACCTTCAGAATCGAATGGAGAATATACACAACCTGGTGCGTGGAAAACTACAATTATCTATTGATCGGATGAAGAGGTACTATGACACACGGACAATGGAAAAGAGTTACCAAGTTGGAGATTTAGTCTGGCTCTATAACCCCCGACGGCGTCGAGGTATTTGTCCCAAATTACAAAAGAACTGGGAAGGTCCTTACACCATCAAGAAGAAGATAAACGATGTCATTTATCGGATCGTGAAAATTCCCAGAGGGAAACCTGTCGTGGTCCACCATGATCGTTTGGCGCCTTACCAGGGAAACCACAGTGGAGATGCGCAGCAACTCCAAGAAGATGGTTTGGCTGACTCAGGGAGTGTGCGGGATTCCAATGTAGGAAATAACATTCCAGGAGGAATGAATCTAAGGAGGGGGCAGTGTAACGGGATAACCGTAAAGGAAGGGACCTTAATTTGAAAGATTGTTGTTGACAGTTGATTTTTAGAAGTTTGTAAAAAAATCAACTGACCATTTTAAATAATGTTTCTAGAAAATTCTAGAAACTTCTAAACACACTGGCTAGGTTAAATAATGTTGTATATAAGGGGATGCATGGGCAGTTAACGTCAGTTCGAGTCAAGTGTTCAGAAGAGTTCATTGTATTGTCAAGTAGTTAGACGTTATCCAGCAGAGTTCAGTGTATCTTAACAATTTTGTAAATAAATTGTGTAAAAAGCCCCCATACGTGTTTCAATATTAAGAAATAAACTGTGATAAAAATTTTGCATAACGAACTTAAAATGAAAAAAGTGTGCGCTAATCTTAAGCCCAGACTGCTAACGGCAGAACAGAAGATGCAACGTAAAGACGTTCTGACACCCTAGAATGCATCGTAAGAGACTCAAACTTCTTGTCAAGGGTCACAACTTGCGACGAAACTTTAGATTTTTCAATACGACTTTGAAACCAAGAGGCCTACTCAATGCACTGGAAGTCTCCTCAAATGGCCAAAAAAGCGAGGATTAGGCAAGTCCAAATTAAAGACGATGTTGATTGAATTGATGTGGTCCACATGAAATGTTTACCACAAGGTCAAACAGTCAATCAATACTTCAGAATACTTCTATAAAAAAAGGGCCCAAAATGTGAAAAGAAAACTGCTCGAACCTAGATCCAGTCATGACGCGCGCTGTCTGTCAAGCACTATTTGGCCAAAAAGAGGTCACAGTCTTGGAACATGCGCCCTATTCGACATATCCTGCGACTTCTATATGTTCCCAAAAATCAAACCCTACTTGAAGGGAACCCGCCACAAGCCTATAGAGGACGTAAAACAACTCAACAGTCGGAAGATAATCTGTAGCAGGTGCCCATGGAGAGGTGTCGTGATTCGGATGGAGAGTACATTGAAGCGGAAAAATAGAAAATTGTAGAAAAATGCAAAAAAAAATATGTTATTGTAAAAGTTTAGGAACATAACTTATAAGTAATTATAAATGCACAATTATATTACTAATTTTATCTCTGGATCCTTGTAGTTATAACGTATAATTATGAATTAGAGAGATTGGAGCTTTAAAATTTGTTGATATAATTACTAGGGTTGTCTTTTTAGTTTTGCATATCTAATCTAACCTTAATCTTTTGTTGACATAAATCCAGAGTTTCATTGCTATACAACTAGAAAGGTAGAAATACTGAATTTTTAGAATTTACAAGTTGGATAAAAAATGGATTTTAGCCGAGAATATTTTCGACCTAATTTTTTTACAATTTTTGAAGAGGATTATTTCAACAGCAATGCCTCGCTGAAATGGTTTCTGTGTTTGGGAATGAAACAATATTTCTACCAGTCAACTATTTTCCGCTGGTATTGCGAATTTTAACGTAGTCGCTCAAGTCTCAGCGACGAGTCCAGGCTAGGTCCACCCAAAACAGCAGTCACACACCAAAACATTGATGCGGTTCATCAGCTAATTAAAAATGACCGTCGTGTTTCCTTCCGGGTTATCGAAGTATTCTTGTGTATTTCAAAGACCTCGATCATAGATCATAGGTACATGAAGAAATGGGTGTTACGAAGTTGGTGTTGTGTTGGATCCCTCATTTGCTCACAGAAGAGCAAAAAACATTTCGGGCAATTGGTGTCAAAGAACATTGGAGGAAGCTCAAAAAACCTTTATAGTATTGTTAGTGGCGATAAATCTTGGATTTACTCTTGCGAACCGGAAAATAAACGCCAAGCCACTGTGCGGGTTTTTTTGTCTTTATATGCAAAACTGAAAAGACAACAAGTCTTACACTTTCGGTTTAGATATATTTGTATACTTTTTTTAATATTTTCCAAAAGGGTACACTCTGATACTTTCAAATTTTAATATTTTATTCTGTGTTTTAGGAGAGATGCCGTATTGTTGTAACCTTTGCAATAAACTATTTACGTTTCAACAATCCTATCATAAACATATGCTTTATCATTCTGCTGAAAAACCACACGTTTGTAATGAATGTGGCAGAGCTTTCAAAGAACTTTCAACTCTACAAAATCATGCCAGGATACATTCCGGAGAACGACCTTTTATTTGTGAAACTTGTGGTAAGTTAAAACAAATTTACAATACTCTTACATGGTATTAAATTACTTCGTAGTAGTGAATATCACGCTATGAGGGGCTTATAAATAACATAGATTAGATTAGATTTATTTATTAAATAGGAACCCCCTAATACACATATAAGATAAAAAATACAACAGTTGTTTATAAATTATTCAAAAATTAGTAAATCAATACATCATAAGTAAATAACATTTTTATATGTATATATATACAACACAATACAATTATTAAATTACAATATTACAGAAATTTTACATAGGTAGGTACTTAACAAAACATATGATGTGAAAACAAAAAAGATCACTAGCATTGAACAACTTTATTCGCTATAAATTCTTTGATTTTTATTTTAAAGACTTTAAGAGATTGTGCATTTTTATATACACGGGTAAGCTGTTATAGTCAGAGAAAATCTTGACAAACAATGAATTCATTGTACTTTTACAGCAAGTTCGCGGAATATAGATGTTATTAATATTTCTTGTGTTATGTGAATGAATATCTTTGTTGAAAGTAACATATTGTTGTAAATACTCCGGAGCCATCTGATTAACAATTTTATAAACCAAAATCATGGAAAAGTAAAATAACCTGTCATATACTGAAAACCAATTAAGAGAACATAACATATTTCTTATAGGAGTATATCGATTAGTTCTTAAGATTATTCTCATTCCACGGTTTTGAAGTTTTTGGAGCATGTTTAGTTTATTAAGGTTGAATAAGTATAAAAAAGATGCACCATAATCAAAATGAGGTTGAATAATCGTATTGTAAATAGTGATTCTTGTATATACTGATACGTTTTGAGCAATTCTACTAAAAAAATAAAGTTTTTTTAATATTTTTTTATAAATAAAATTAAAGTGATCTTCAAAGGACAAAAAGTTATCTAAGAAAAATCCCAAATACTTTACTGATGTTACAATTTCTATTCTTTCACTGTTAATGGATATATTGATATTATTTGTATTTAAGGAATTATATTTGTTTCTAGTGGTGAATATCATAGCGTGAGTTTTTGAAACATTTAGTTTTAATTTATAAATGGCTAAATATTTGCTCAGAGATATTAACGTATCATTCATTTTTTGAAGGGCTTTTTCTAAATTTATGTCATGGCATGCAATAAAAGTATCATCTGCAAAGAGTTTAATAAAATCGCATTTAATGAATAACTCTATATCATTTATATATAAAATAAATAGCAGTGGACCAAGCACACTGCCTTGCGGAACTCCACTATCATTGCTCATTAGAGAAGATGATTGATCACCATAACGAACTAGTTGTTTTCGGTTTTGTAAATAATCACTAAACCAATCAAGTATCTTGCCCTCTATTCCATACTGTTTTAATTTATTTAATAGTATTTTTCTATCAATAGTCTCAAAGGCTCTTCGAAAGTCAAGAAAAATACCAACAGTATACTCGTTTTTATCCAAATTATTTTTAAGAAAACATAACGTATGCTGTAATGCCGACTCACAGGAAAACCCTTTGCGAAAACCCGATTGATTATTAATTAAAATAGAATTGTTACTTATATGTTTTAATAACTGACCATACACTGCTACTTCAATAAGTTTTTCTATGGGAGGTAAAATATTAATAGGGCGAAATTCATCAGCTTTGGTTGTATTATTAACTTTTTGAATAGGAATAATTGTACTAGTTTTTAAAGTTTGAGGAATTTTACCAGTGCTTAAAGATGTATTAATCAAATTTAATATTACATGCCCAATAGCATCAAAAATTATCTTTATCATTCTACAGTTTAATGTTTCGTATAATGAAAATTTATTGTCAAGATGATTTACCATGTTTTTTAAACTATTGAATGATATCATTTCAAACTTATCAATTTTTTTATATAAGTTACAGTTGAACATTATACCAAGAATCTCCATTATCAATACTTTGAATAATGCTCTCAACTTATGTATTAAGTTTTTACAATTTGCCAATATATTCTAAAGTTTCCGTAAATATTTTAGCAACGCAGAATTTCGGATCGGCAAAAAATATTAATGTTCCTATAGTCCAAACTACTACCCGACTCTCCGAACGATCGAATGTCCGAATGTCTAAAAGTCCGAATGTCTGTATGTCTTAATGTCAAAAAATCCGAATCACCGAATGTCAAAATGTCCGAATATCTGAATGCCTGAATGATCGAATGTCTGAATGACCGAATGTCACATTGTCCAAATGTTCGAATAACCGAATATGTGAATGTCTGAATACCTGAATGTCTAAATGTCCACATTTCTGAATATCCAAATGTCTAAATATCTGAATGTACGTATGTCCGAAGGTCTGAATGTTTGAATGTCTAAAAGGCAGAATGTCCATTGTCGGATTGTCTAAATTCTAAATGTAAGAATATATCTGAATGTCAAAATATCTGAATGTCCGAAAATCTATGTGTCGGAATGTCTGAAAGTCGTCCGAATTACTAAATGTCCGAATGTGTGAAAGTCTAAATTTCTTATTGTTTGAATGTCTAAATGTTCGCATGTCAAATGCCCGAATGTCTGAATGTACGAATGTCTGTATGTATTTTTTTCAAACAAAAGTTATTATCTTTACAAGACTGGAAAGTTATATTATAGCCTTGAGGTATAATTTTATACTCCGAAGCAAAACTGAGGGGCGTAATTGAGCGAATGGACTATTTAAGTTAGTCGGATACTTTTCGAATTTACCTCGTAGATTGTTTAAGATTAACTTATTAATTATTAGTTGACCCGGTGATCTTCGTACCACCAAACAATTAATGATTTTTTTTTCATTTTCCATTTTTACGATTTTTTCTCCAGTTCTTAAATAATTTTTTTTTCGATTTTATTACATGTTTGGTCTGTTTCCAGGGTTTCAGTTTTTTTCTTTGTATTATTTTAAAATTGTAATTTTTGTTACAAATTCTCCGTTTTATTTTTTCTTTTTTGTGCTTTTCCGGTTATTTTTTATTTTACTTTATTTTTTCGTGTGTAACCGTTTTTTGTTTTTTTTTTAATTTTTTTTTGTATTTCTGATCTCTTTTTTTTATTGTTACATTTTCATTTTTTCTATTTGTTGCGATTTTTTCCTATATTATATTGTTTTCTTTTTTTTCGTTTTCAATTCTATTTTTTAATTCAATCGTTTTTTTCAATGTTTGCTAGCTTTTCATTTCTTAAACTTTTTTCCTTTTTAAAGAAAAGAAAGGAAAACTAGTATTTTTCGCAAGGTAGTGTGTAATTTAATAATTTCTTGTTTGTTTAATTTCTAAATTTCAAAAATACGTTGAGAGTTATCTCAAAAATAATAGTTTACTAAAAATCAATGGTTCCGGTCTCCTAACCGAATAAAAATATAAGACAGGGCACAAATAAAGTGACTTAGAGTTTGATGTATCAATTGTCGATTTGACAAAACTTCACTCTCATTAACGTCATGTAACATGTGCTTAAGGAGGAAGTGAGTGAATGTCATATCTGATGGGATTTGAATTCATTATAACGTTTCGCTTCCTAACCACTTAATCATCCAATAGCTTAAGTGGTTAAAGCATGCCTGCGTATAAGGCAGTGATGGTGGGTTCGAGTCCCACTGGATGTGACATTTTTTCAATTTCTCCTTAATGTCAGTTTAATAATTTCTTGTTTGTTTAATTTCTAAATTTCAAAAATACGTTGAGAGTTATCTCAAAAATAATAGTTTACTAAAAAAATTTGTTTTATATTATTAGCTGAGCAGTTTCGACCTAACACCGGCCATCAACAGAGCTAAAAGTCCAAAGGTTAATCAATACCCCAGAAGTGAAAAGATCGATAGACCATTCAACAATAAGGAACTGAAGCCAACAAATCCCGTTTGCAGTTAAAGGGACAACATAACTTGTAGACCGGTTTCCACCTATTGGGGCTCATCAGTACAAGGTATATGTTGTCGTCAGCGAGCTTAAAGCATAATCGCTGGCTGAAAATGAACTGAAATCACGATCTATTTATAACCACCGAGTAGTGGAAGTGTAAAAGATGTGATAGTAGTGACATCTTCACCTCTAACTGCAAACTAGAACTCGATTTGACTATAAACGATTCCCACAGATGGTGTTCATTGTTAAATTCAAATCAGCGAAAGTTGGGGTCACTTTAGCCTGATGAATAGGTGTTAAACCAACTGTCTAAGGCGATCAATTCTATCCTTCTGGACAGTCTAAGGTATCGAAATTTTTTACACACTACCTTGCGAAAAATACTAGTTTTCCTTTCTTTTCTTTAACTTCAGTAAGTGTGTACAAGTCTTAACAGTCTATTTTATTATATTTACACAGTATGGTGTTTGACTTTAATCGATACCTTAGACTGTCCAGAAGGATAGAATTGATCGCCTTAGACAGTTGTTTTTACACCTATTCATCAGGCTAAAGTGACCCCAACTTTCGCTGATTTGAATTTGACAATGAACACCATCTGTGGGAATTGTTTATAGTCAAATCGAGTTCTAGTTTGCAGTTAGAGGTGAAGATGTCACTACTATCACATCTTTTACATTTCGACTACTCGGTGGTTATAAATAGATCGTGATTTTAGTTCATTTTCAGTCAGCGATTATGCTTTAAGCTCGCTGACGACAACATATACCTTGTACTGACGAGCCCCAATAGGACGAAACCGGTCAATAAGTTATGTTGTCCCTTTAACTGCAAACGGGATTTGTTGGCTTCAGTTCCTTATTGTTGAATGGTCTATCGATCTTTTCACTTCTGGGGTATTGATTAACCTTTGGACTTTTAGCTCTGTTGATGGCCGGTGTTAGGTCGAAACTGCTCAGCTAATAATATAAAAAAAATTTTTTTACACACTACCTTGCGAAAAATACTAGTTTTCCTTTTTTTTCTTTAACTTCAGTAAGTGTGTACAAGTGTCTATTTTATTATTTTTTCCTTTTGCTTTATTTTTTTCATTACCCACTTTTTTTTAGTTTTTATAAACGGTTTCTTTGCGCTTTTACAATTTACATTTTCCGTTTTTTTTTCAATTTTGCCAATTTATTCTCGTTTTTTGTTTATGTTGATTTTATCATATTTTTTTGTCTCTCTCCAGTTTTTTTTTTTGTATTTTGTAATTTTACGTTTGTTTCTTATTTTCTAACAGTCTTTCTGGATTTTACAGATATTTTCAGGATTTTCGTAAATTGTTCACGATTTTTAACAGTTTTCAAGATTATCAATTATTTTTTTTATGAATCATAAATCAATACTTATTATTTTATTAGGACGAAGACAAATCCAAATGATCTTTCTAACTCTATTATCTAGGAATCGCAATATAACGACATATACCGGGATTTTTCGCAATCTAGATATTAAACGATGGTATAGATTGTTTTTTCGACAAATTAAATTTCAATCTATTAAAAATTCATAATAAATAGATATATTAAATTATTATAAAAAAACTAAATTATAGCGTACCGGTATTTTCTACATTGCAATATATTCAAGGGTAGGTAATATAACAAGACCTTGATTATAGTCGGCTATTTTTGTGGTATCTAGATTTCAAGAATATTTTAGTATCAATTTGTTGAGACATAATTTGACATTAATTATCTGATTAAAGCCCGAGAGCTTTAGCTTGAGGGCTTTAATCTTTGATTATTAATGTCAAATTATGTCGAAACAAATTGTAAAATATTCGAGAAATTTAGCAACAACAAAAATAGCAGACTATTAATCAAGGTCGCGTTATATTTAGGATGATTATTTCCTGAGAAGACAAATTTTTGACATTTATATTTGACGTGACTATTTCTCTAGTGCAATAGTCGCTGATATTTGATTCTGATTGGTCCGATTTAAAAAATTATGACATTCTATTGGTTAATTTGAATCGAAGGAAATAATCATCTTTATTGAAATATTTTCATCTCAGATACAAATATTTAATATATTTTTTTTTAGGAAAAAGTTTTCGACAGCGTGTGTCCTACTTAGTGCACAGGAGAATTCATACCGGAGCTATGCCTTACAAATGTACAATATGTGATAAAAATTTTAGATATAAAGTTAGCCAAAAGTCCCATAAATGCATTACCAACTCTGTTCCAAACTCAGAAGCTACAACTGTTCCAAAAAACAATTTAAATTCGCCTCAAAATCTTCAATATACTATAACAAAAATGTCTCATCTTGATGGTATCCATCAAACTAATTCCACTACTACAAAATGTATAATGAATGTGGATCTAGATACAGGAAATATTAGTGTAATTCCACAAAACCATACTACATTTGATGCTGATAAAAATGTTAGTAATGGGGTGCAAAAGAGATCTATTTTGTTAAACAATAACGAACTTATAGAAATTAGTTATAATAAAGAAGATTTGAAAGATAGTTATGATAATACTGTAGACAGAGGAAAATCCACAATATTAGAAAACCAAGGTAAGTTAGAATCAATAAGTAACGAAGGGAAACCCAAGGTTTTGCAAATGATCTGGCCATTATCGTTCAGGTTTCTGGGCATAGTTTCAGAGCAGTTGCAAGGTTAAAAGCCTAACAGTCAATCCAAAAAAAGCGTCAGTTGCCCCATTTACAAATAAAAGGTAGTTGCAACGCTTAAAACCGATATCGCTAAATAACGTGCTGGTACCAATGATCACAGAATCTAAATACCTGGCTGTGCTGTTTGAGCATAGGCTATCATGCAAGCAGCACATTCAAAAGTTCATACGCAAAGCTACAATTGCCATTGGTAGGTGTGGCAAGAACTGGGGCCTAAACCCCAAAATGGGCCACTGGTTGTACACACAGGTTATGAGGCCAATGTTAATCTATGGTTTGGTGGTGTAGAACTCAACACTCTGAGGCGACTAAGAAGCATTCAAACATTCAACGGGGCATTACAGGATCTACTCAACTTACCACCACTGCATATCTATATTCAGAACTAGGCTATGGCAACTGCTCATAGGCTGCTACAAGGCCAAGGTTCCCATAACCTTATTGAGGGGAAAAGAACAAGCACTATGTATATGATAGGGTTAAGGAAGATCAAATAATGAGTATGCCTCAGTACAGTATAGTCCCCTATGTATAATTTGCGAAAAACTTTCGAGTAGAATTACTGAAAAGGGATTCATGGTACAATGGCACCCCAATTCAAGGGGAGTAAATTTGGTATACCGATGACTCTAAGCCTCGGAAAGGTACAGCGTTGGGTATATATAGTAGAAAATACAGGATACAAGTTCAATTAAGTCTAGGTGCGTATGATACATTGTTTCAAGCTGAAGTAATGGCCATACATAACTGTGCAACAAAGATCATAAGTCAGCATATAACGGGTAAAAACGTAGTAGCCAAGCAGTTCTAAAGTAGATAGTCTCTGTACAAATAAGCACACAGCTGGTTTGGGACTTCCTTAGGACCCTGACACTTCTTCGCAAGCTCTTGCAAACTTTTTTTTATTAAGGATGTCCTCGTAGGTATAGACCTAAATACAAATGTACCGAGAACATCTATTGTAGTTACCAGTCAATGCTGGGCTCAATCAGTACAAATCCCAACACAATTTTTGCCATTGCAAATTCTCCGCAATAATAGCATTATTTGACATCCTGAATAATTATCTATGCAAAACAGTCATTCTTCAGATATTTTAATACCCTTACAGAATCTGATATAGATAGATAGATATTTTTTGGGTTGGCTGTTAGCCTGTATCACTGCGACCTTTGCAGATCTATTGTGAACATCCATTATCTGTGGAATAGGATTAGAGCATATTGTCCAGCTCTGCCCTCTTAATGAGACTTAATAGCCTTGTCAGTGGCCACTCCGCATAACTTGGAGCAGCCGGTTTCTCCTCTACCAGTACTAGATACCGCGTCCTTGCAAGGTCTTCACATTGGCATAGGATATGAAATGCGGTTTCCTCTTCCTCTTGGCAGTATCGACAAATGTCTTCATTTGCTAAGTTCAGCTGACTCATGTGTTTTCTGAGCCTACAATGTCCTGTCAAGAGACTGACAATCATTCTGACATCGTTTCGCATTTGTGATAGCAGCTCTGCAGTAAACTTCGCCGAGTGTCCCTTTATGAAGACTTTGGTTTGTCGCTTGCCCGCTGATTTTTCCCACCACTCCTGGGCCTTCTCTAGCCTCCATTTCTCAATGGCTGCCGTTCTCAATGTGTCAGCAACTCCGCCGAATGGTTCCGGCCAATCATTGGAGTATTAGCTCCCGTACGGGCCAATTCATCAGCCTTCTCATTGCCCCGAAACCCTAAGTGTCCTGGTATCCATGCCAGAATCTGATATAACAAATTAAATGGAATTCATTATTGGAGTCAGTTACTTCATCAAGTTGAATAGCAAATAATTTTCCAATTAGCTGTGATTCAAGCTGTTTCTGAAGGTCAGCAGATATATCCGAAATTTTTTGAAAGGTTCTATCATTTGGCAAAGGAATATAGTCAAGTTATTTAGCATAGCTTTAAACAAACAAAGTTTCTACAATATGTTTGGTAGCGGGTGGAATAAGTTGCTCTGCTATGGTGGGTTGTTTTTACATTACTAACATTGCTTCTCGTTCACAGCGAGCGTTTTCTGAAAATTTGTCTTGTGTTCTTTAAATGATCTAAGTTTATCCTCGAAAAATAGTCACAGTTTACTGATATATTCCTTGTGTAATGTTTCTAGTTGCATCTTTAATTTATTGGGTTTCAAGCCATCAACAGCTAATACTTTTAGATAAATCCCAATTCTTGTAAAGCCCAAATTTAGGTAAGCTTAGTCACATTTTCGGGTTTTAGACTTATATCCTTGTAAATCAGTTGAAGTACAAGGTTCACCCTCGTTTTGTTTTCGTTTGGCTCCAATTAGAAATTTAACCATATTTACAGCTTAGAAAATATTCAGTGTTAAAGCACTAAACTTAAAATTTTGTTGTTTAACTAATTGTAATTCAACAACTGTCTTAAAATAAAATGCTACACCTGTAAACACACTTCTCTATTTATAACCGCGCATCTTGCGTCGAGACAGTACGGTGACATCTTTCGCGAAACATCATCATCTGCCACGCCAAGCACATATGACTATACCAGCTGGATATACAGTGTTGTCTAGTCTAATTTTAATTCCTCAAGTTAATCATTTAATTCTCGCAATACAACGCGGAACGTAAAATTGTTTCAACAAAATGGAAAAGTGTTAAGAATGAGAGTTTGAAAACCACTGCCATAACAATTTAGTTTCCTATATTTATAATAGACTAATTTTTCCAATTTTTTAGACGTATTTGAAAAATTAATATATGCAGATCAAGAAAAGGAATTACTGTTTTCACCAACTTTGTCAACTTTATTACCAGACGTCGAGTCTTTGTATCTAAATAGTTCACCAGTCAGTTTAGAAGATAACAATGAAACCATAAATGATATGACGGAAAAGTGCCTGGAAGAATTTTTACAAGGAATGGAATAAAAAACATTTGAATAATTGTTTAAAAAAATGTTAATATATTTATAATATGTTATTAAATATGTTTATAAATTACAGAAAAGTTTAAAACAAAATTTGTCTCTTAGTAAAGATAAATCCCATTAAATTAAACGTAAAATGTAATTCGTTTCAAAACGAATACTTGGAAAAACTATTTTTGCATAAAAAACCGTTTCCCTTTTGTATGATGGGTAAGTCGTTGCATTGGCTGTTGGTTCATAAGGGTATGGACACAACGGGGACCATCGACCCTAGACCATAGCATAATACCCTGGACCTTTGCTCTGACCATCGCTCTGACCCAGGCGCACCCGTGGTCACATCGAGGCTTGGAGCATCGCATTTTTGCGCCAGTTAAAGCGTGAACGATCCTCTATAAACATGGATTTTTCGACATCCTCTTCTTCGGACGAGGAAGATATTATTTTGAATTCAAGTGCTAAACAGTGGTCCCTATATAAAGGATCTCAAAAGACGAAAGTGCATCCCTTAAACAAAAAACGTATGTTGTATGGAGAATTTCATCATCGATACCTATTAAGATTTAAGAAAAGATCCGCATCTTTTTTTGACTACATGAGAATGAAAAAAGAAACTTATGATTATATTTTGTAAAAGTACCTTGGTCGAGGGTCAAAAAAATACTAAGCTCAGTTTTTACCCTGGTACCAAGTATCAGACCTTAGCTCCAACCTATGCGCGGAGCGATGGTCGGTGCTCCGACGTAACCACATAGATCTAATATCATGTGTTTATTTTTTTGGTGAGCGGAGCTATGGTCATGGTGCGATGCTATGGTCGGCGCTCTGTGTGGCCGGACACTAAGAGCACATGAGCACGTGAACCACGAACGTAAAAAATACGCATTTAAAAAAAACGACGAAAACATTAATTCTATATATTGTTATGGTATCACTGTGTCTATTATGTAAATGAAATATCTTACTGTATAGTGTAACGACATAGACCAGTGACCATTATTTTTTTTAATGTCTACTAGCGGACCCGGCGAACTTCGCACCGCCTAACACTAATGTTTTTTCCATTTTTTTTTATTTTTACGATTAATTTTTTGTATTTTTGATCATATTTTCTCGTTAGTTACCAGTTTTACTATTATTTATGGTACTTTGTAATTTATCGGTTAGGTATATTATGTATTAACTGCGCCACCTAACGGTGGCGTCATAGTTCTTACGCTAGTAAGTTTTGCTCTTTTAAATATATGAAATATCAACTGCGCCACCTTACGGTGGCTTCATAGTACTTAGTTTTGTAAAAATTACAGATGTAAATTTATAACATCTCAACTGCGCCATCTTAGGGTAGCGTCATAGTGATTAATTTCGTAATAAACGCGTCCGATCGCTGCAAAATTCAAAGTGCTATAAGGAAAATCGCGGCTTCCGATGCGCTATTTATAGGCACGTTACCGCCGCCCCGGCCGGTCAGTACCACCGCAAGCGCTACGTCCCGCAATTTTAAATCTGTAATATCTTCGAAAATACTCATTTAAATCTTGTGCTGTGAAGGACCATATAGATCTATATTCAATCAACAATGTATTTAAGCTATTTAATTGGATAAGGATTAATGCTGTATTGGTTAAAATCGCTTCGAAAATTAGCCATTATTTGTCGTAAAAAGTAAATGACAAAAAAATGTTATTGTGGGATATCCGTAAGAGATAGACATATATACCATCGCGGAGTTTTCTGTAGACCTTTTCAATGTGTACAAATAATTAGTACCTTATTTTGATAAATCTCGTAGGGCTCAGCGTTTGCAATGTAAGCGGAAAAAAATTAATAATTATTGACATCACATTAGGAACCTCAAAAATAACAGTATTTCTCCACTATTTAATGGATGTTATCATACATATAAACCTTACTCTTGAATCACTCTATCTATTTAAAAAAACCGCATCAAAATCCGTTGCGTAGTTTTAATGATTTAAGCATACAAAGGGACATAGGGACAGAGAAAGCTACTTTGTTTTATACTATGTAGTGGTGATTTTTAGGGTTTAACGATCATTTTGCACTGTTTTGCACTTTTTTACACCTTTTACGCGTTTTTTCGTCGATTTTAAGCAAAATTCGATCACAATTTTTGTTTACTAATCGTAAATGTCAACTTCTGTTAACTGACTGGTTTTAGATGGCGTTTTACTTGCCAGCTGAATTGACAGATAATCGATTGTTTTAATATCATTCGTAAAATTAACGACATCACATTAGAAACCTCAAAAATAACAGTATTTCTTCACTATTTAATGGATGTTATTATACACATAAACCTTCCTCTTGAATCACTCTATCTATTAAAAAAAACCGCATCAAAATTCGTTGCGTAGTTTTAAAGATTTAAGCATACAAAGGGAAATAGGGACAGAAAAAGCGACTTTGTTTTATACTATGTATATTGATATTGATATTGATAAAGCGGTGAAATGCCATAGAGATTATTATGATTATGAATTTTGAATTTTGAAAGTTAAATGACCTGATATAATTTAGTTGAAAGATAGATAATTTTATAAATTAAAAATTTTGTTGAAAGAAATTAATTTAAATTCAATGTATTTAAAGTAAAGTTAATATAAAATATTGAATTGAATGAATATTGGTTTGAATTGAATAAGCAGAAGAATTAAAGAAAAATATAGAACCCAGACCCAGAATAAGCCGGAGCCAAAGAAATATTTCAAAATTCAAAATTCATAATCATAAAGTCTTCGTGATCATAATAATCTTTATGGCATTTCACCGCAATAATAGTCACTGGTCTATGTCGTCACACTATACAGTAAGATATTTCATTTACATAATAGACACAGTGATACCATAACAATATGTATTAACGTTTATTCAAAGTCACATTCCCTAGCTACTTCCTCCGAGCTATAAATAAGATGTAGCCATTACGCGTGCAGTGCTCAATGTGATACGATATCTGATTCGTTCAAACGCTACGACCCTCTCCTTTTGTGCGTCCCGAGATAGTGAGCAAGTTGTAATGTTTATACGACCACAGTGCACAGTGGCATTGTGATCAGTGAATTCTCATCAGAGTCGTTCATCGTTTCAGTTTTATTTACGCACACGCTACGATAACGCGATAATTGTGAGAAATACGGAAGTTGCAGCGATCTCAGAACAATTTGCGAAGACGTGACGTCAAGTTTTAACGAATTGGTCGTTGAAGAATTTATCAAAAAGAAGGATAGACGACTTGACTTTCAATATAAAAGGTGCTTGTGTTTAGTCACAGTCAAGACATAAATAACAAAACCAGGAGTGGTGGGAAAAATCACCGGGCAAGCGATAAGCAAAACTCTTCATAAAAGGAAACTCGCTAAGTTTAGATACTGCAGAGCTGCTACCACAAAGGCGAAACGTGTCAAAATGATTTTCAGTCTCTTGACATGACATTGTCGGATCAGAAAACACATGAGTCAGTTGAACTTAGCAGATGAAGACATCTGTCGATACTGCCAAGAGGAGGTGGAAACCGCATTTCATGTCTAATGCCAATGTGAAGGCCTTGCAAGGACGCGGTATCTGGTATTGGGAGATGAGAAACCGGCTGCTCCAAGTTATGTGGAGAGGCCACTATCAAGGCTATTAAGTATCATTAAGAAGGCAGACTAGATGCTCTAATCCATCGAGAACTATCTCGATGCTCTAATCTTATTCTAGAGATGATGGGTGTTCACAATAGATCTGTAAAGGTCGCAGTGATACAGGCTAACAGCCAACCCAATAAATATCTATCTATCTATATAACAAAAAATGAAAAATATAATAAGCTAACATATAGTCGATTCAGATAGAAGTGTCATCAAGTGGGCTGGGTACGTGTGAGATCATCTTTAACTTTATTACTAGATTCAATGGAAACATAACTTTAGTTAGGGAATTATATGTCATTGCGATGTGTCAAAATGTTTATAGTTATATTGAGCATATGTAGCAATCTGATCACAAGCTGGCTAATATTGCGATTCAAATTTCACTAAACGTGGGTGCTGCCACTACAAATTTGAATTTTCCAGAGACTACTTGATGACACTTCTATTTGAATCAACTATACAATACACAATTTAAGAAAAATTTTATAAAAGAAGTTTTCAGCGTATAAGTGCTCATACAAAAGAGATCAATCTCCTGAACAATGTGTGGCCCAGACGCATCAATCTGTTGACCGGAGAATTAAATCTTATAATGTTAAGCGTCTGAACATTACGTTATGTCTATCTTATTTATCTATACATAAATATTATAAAAACAAGTCCCCCGGCAACGTCTTTCTGACATCCCGTCTGTCTGAACGCAATAAACTCGAAAACTATGGAGGGTAGAGGTAAGGAGAACTATCTTAAATGGGAAATGATTAAAAATGTGTCCACTTTTTAGAGGAACATAACACTTCTCAAACTTGCCACTACAATGGCGCTAAAGTAGATGTAGGGTACAGAATGAATGTAGCAGTTTTTGACAAATTGATTGAAATGTCGTATGATTTCGTAATATAAGTCACAAATTATATAAGTGCTATAAAAAAAACGTGGTCAGCGAATTCAGTTTAGTGTATTTTAAATTCGTTTTATACTTTATGATTATCTTATGTATCTTATGATTATTTTAAAAATGGTGTCATAATAAAGCGGAAATGTGTCTTTCCTTGTTTATTTATCTATCTTACTCTAAGAAATTATGGCGCTTTTTTTAAAATTTACCCTACTACGATCGTAGCGCCACCCTTATTTACCACATTTTGACGGACACATTCAATACACGGAGACAGTTCTCCTTACCTCTACCCTCCATATCGAAAACTACCAATAGTTATTTACATTACAAGCTGCGAAAGTTTACTTTTAGGTGCGAAAATAGCCGAGGCGAAGCGTAGCGTAGCCGAGGCTATTTAAAACTCCGAGCACCTGAAAGGGCTTTTGCAGCGTGTAATGTATTAAACTTTTCATTCCCCCTCTCGATTCCGTAAAACACATTCAAATTTGATGCTGAAAATCTATTGTAATAAAATGGGTAAAAGGTGGCTTACGACAATAAAAATATCTGTACCACACTGTTGGTTGTTAACGTTACTAAGGTAACATTCATGTCAATAAAAAAATATTCTGACAGTTATCAAATTATTAACAGTATTATTACTGAGTTATTAAGTTGATAATTTTTGTATTAGGCGAGAATTTAACAAAATATGAATTCTATCAAAGAAGCAGCCAATATAGCGTGCAGAAGATCGGTACAATCAAGCCTATGATAATTTCGTTAAATGGTGTACAACTAAAGATGTATCCACAATAACGGAAGATGCATTATTGGCATTTTTCTTAGAAAAATCAAAGACATTATCTCCTGCTACATTGTGGTCAGAATATTCGATGTTAAAATTGACTATTTCGTTAAATAGGAATCAGGATATCTCAAAATTTGGCCGCTTAAAGGCATTCATAAAACGGAAGAATGACGGATATCAACCTCGAAAATCTCAGATATTTACAAAGGATGATATATCAAAGTTTTTATTGGAAGCTCCTGATGAAATATATTTGATGAAAAAAGTAGTAGCGATTTTTGGAGTAGCTGGAGCATGCAGAACTGACGAGCTAATCTAAAAGTGAACGATGTGGAGTATAAAAATTGTATCATCTTAGTGCAGATTATAACTACCAAAAACAATGTGCAAAGAAGATTTGTAGTTATAGAAGATTGGATAACATTTGTTAATCGATACATGAAACTTCGACCCAAAAATGCTCAAGATGAACGCTTCTTTTATCGGTATGAGCGTGGTAGATGTGTGAATCAGGTAGTTGGAAAGCGTACAATTTCAAAAATTCCGTACGAGATAGCTAAATTTCTTAAAATTTCCAATCCAAATCAGTACACTGGTCACTCGTTTCGAAGAACATCTTCTACATTACTAGCAAATGCCCCAGGTGTGGACATTTTAGATATGAAGAGACACGGGGGATGGAAGTCGTCAGAGGTAGCGGAAGGATATATAGCAGATTCAGTGACTCATAAAAGAGAAATTGCTAATAAAATCATGCCCGAAAAATTTACCTGTATGCAGCAAAACAGACATTCTGAAACCGAATCTAAAGACGACAAACAAATTAATATTTCGAGTGCCATTGCTTTCGGACAAGATTTAAATCAACATTTGCCGTTAAATATTTCAGGCTCATATAACAATTGTAATTTTACATTTAACTTTAATTCTAAATAAACGTTTGACATTACTAGTTTGACATTTTAATTACTTTCGTTGTCCAGGGCACGCAAGTTTTACTTTCATACTTAGCAACCGATCAACAAGCATGTTTTACTTTCGCTTTCGCTTGCCTTTTTAAAACAGAAAATTATAATTTCGTAGAGGGGAGAATGAAAACGGATTTTTATGCGGTTTTCAACAATAGAAAGAATTATTTTTGAGGAAGTTTTAGGTATATAATTTATTATGCTTTTATTTAAACTAGCAGAAATGAAATGTATAGGTAGCAAAAAAATCTCGCAACTGGGAGCTTTCCACGTTAACACCGCGTAAACTATCAAAGACATAAGTAGGTGAATAATGTACTACCAAATTACAAAATGTATAAAAATTCTACCAAAATGTTCGGGATAGTATATGGCTATCTCTTACGGTTGACTTACAATAACCACTTTTATGTTAAAATTTTTAATTACGGTAATTTTCAAAGCTATTTTCTTTAGTTCGGTATTAATCCTTATCCAAATAAGTATGTGCGTAGGCATTTAATGCAGATTAAAATCAGATGAATAGTTTAAAAATATTTATTTATTTATGTATTTAAACACGTATGCTTAGGGATCGATACTGATGCCAAAAATAAAATCAGTAAAATTTTTGTCTGTCTGTCTGTCTGTATAACCGTTATAGAAACAAAAACTACTCGACGGATTTTAACGAAACTTGGTACAATTATTTTTCATACTCATGAGCTGGTTATAGGATACTTTATATCAAGCTACAATCAATAGGAGCAGAGCAGTGAAGAGAAAGGTTAGGAAAACCACTTTTACGGTGTGGGGGAAGAAATTTTTATACAACAATCAATACGTCTCGCGAACGACGTTGCGGGTACATCGATATAGAATCCAAAAATGTGGTTAGATTTTTTGTTGTACGTTTGTCTGTCTATCTATATGTTTGTGTGCGCATCACATGAAAACTACTGATCCAAATCGAATGCGGTTTCACAGATGTATTTGTCTTCTTTTAACTTAACATCTAGTGTATAAAAATTTCTCCTCCCACCATTTTAACCGGGTGAGGGGAGAAATTTTATACAACAATTAACAAGCCACGCAAACAACGTCGCGGGTACACCTAGTAATCTATATATATAAAACTCAAAGGTGACTGACTGACTGATTGACTGACTGACATAGTGATCTATCAACGCACAGCCCAAACCGCTGGACTTATGGGGCTGAAATTTGGCATCAAGGTAGATGTTATAACGTAGGCATCCGCTAACAAAGGATTTTGATTAATTCCACCCCTAAGGGGATAAAATACGGGATGAAAGTTTGTATGATCTATCAACGCAGACCTCAAACCGCTGGACGGATGGGGCTGAAATTTGGCACACAGGTAGATGTTATGGCGTAGGCATCCACTAAGAAAGGATTTTGATTAATTCCACCCCAAAGGGATAAAATAGGGGATGAAAGTTTGTATGAAACTTTGTCAATTTTAAACCGATCAGGTTAAGATTTTGCAAGCATAGAGCTACTAAGACGTAGGGATCCCCTAAGAAAGGATTTTAATAAATTCCACACCTAAGGTTATACAATAGGCGATGAAAATTTGTATGAAACTTTGTCAATTTTAAACCGATCAGGCTGAGATTTTGCATGCATATAGCTTATGTAACGTAGGCATCCCCTAAGAAAGGATTTTGATTAATTCCACCCCCAAGGAGATAAAATAGGGGATGAAAGTTTGTATGAAACTTTGTCAATAATTTTAAACCGATCGGGCTGAGATCTTGCATGCATATAGCTACTATGACGTAGGCATTCCTTAGAAGGGATTTTGATAAATATCATCCCTAAGGGGATCCAATAGGCGTTGAAAGTTTGTATGAAAGTTTGTAAATTTTAAACCGATCGGGCTGAGATTTTGCATGCATATAGCTACTATGGCGTAGGCATCCTCGAATAAAGGATTTTGATTAATTCTACCCCTAAGGCGATAAAATAGGGGATGAAAGTTTGTATGAAACTTTTCCAATATCAAACCGATCGGGCTGAGATTTTGCGTGCATATAGCTACTATGACGTAGTCATTGCTCAAGAAAGGATTTTAATAAATTCCACCCCTAAGGGATAAAATAGGGGATGAAAGTTTGTATGAAACTTTGTGAATTTCAAACCGATCGGGCTGAGATTCTGATTTCATATAGCTACTATGGCGTAGGCATCCTCGAATAAAGGATTTTGATTAATTCCACCACCTAAGGCGATAAAATAGGGAATGAAAGTTTGTATAAAACTATGCCAATATCAAACCGATCGGGCTGAGATTTTGGGTGCATACAGCTACTACGACGTAGTCATTGCTCAAGTAAGGATTTTAATAAATTCCACCCCTAAGGGATAAAATAGGGGATGTAAGTTTGTATGATACTTTGTGAATTTCAAACCGATCGGGCTGAGATTTTGATTGCATATAGAATGCAAGTTTTTATAGTTTTAAAATAATAATAGTCTAATACCACTCGCGCTTTAATGTGCGGGGTGTGTGGAGCGGTAAGGCGGTAGCACGCTGCTGCTGGCCGACATGACACTGTCGATAGACGCGTAAAGTCTTGAAAACTTGAAACTATTTTTTTTCTATTACGTAGTGGTGTAGTAAGAAATGACTTTTTAAATTTAACTCCTAAGGATTTAAAATAGGGGTTGAAAATTTGTATGAAATTCGGTGACAAAAAACTAAACTTCACGCGGATACAGTCGCGGGCGGCCGCTAGTATAATATAAAAATACAAATAAAAACCAAACAATATCTATAAAAGAGAGCGTTACACTAAATAAATCTAGATCAATTTTTGTATAACACTTTTACAGTCTAGAAGCATTCTATTACCTAATAGGAGAACAGCTTGATGCTGAACAGAAGAATAACTTTTGAGTTATTATTCTTAAATTAACCTTAGGAACTGAAAAATTTATTTGATTAATAAAGGAGCCTTTTTTGTACTTTAGGTTATCTATATCTATACATATAATAAAACTGTAGGAATGTATATGTTTGTGCGCGCATCACATGAAAACTAATAATCCATTTCGAATGCGGTTTTCAAAGACGTATTTGTCTTCTTTCAACTTAACATTTAGTGTATAAAACTTTCTATCCCCCACCCCTTTAACGGGATGAGGAAAGAAATTTTTATACAAAAAATAACACGCGAACGACGTCGCGGGTATATCGATATAAATAGAACCCAAAAATGTGGTTAGATTTTTTTGTCTGCCTGTCTGTTTGTGCGCGCATCACATGAAAACTACTGATCCGATTCGAATGCGGTTTTCACAGATGTATTTGTTTTCTTTCAACTTAATATTTGGTGTATAAAAATTTCTCTCCCATTCCTTAAATGAGGTGGGGTAAGAAATTTTTATACAACAATCAATACGTCTCGCGAACGACGTTGCGGGTACATCGATATAGAATCCAAAAATGTGGTTAGATTTTTTGTTGTACGTTTGTCTGTCTATCTATATGTTTGTGTGCGCATCACATGAAAACTACTGATCCAAATCGAATGCGGTTTCACAGATGTATTTGTCTTCTTTTAACTTAACATCTAGTGTATAAAAATTTCTCCTCCCACCATTTTAACCGGGTGAGGGGAGAAATTTTATACAACAATTAACAAGCCACGCAAACAACGTCGCGGGTACACCTAGTAATATAATATAAAAATACAAATAAAAACCAAACAATATCTTTAAAAGAGAGCGTTACACTAAATAAATCTAGATCATTTTTTGTATAACACTTTTACAGTCTAGAAGCATTCTATTACCTAATAGGAGAACAGCTTGATGCTGAACAGAAGAATAACTTTTGAGTTATTATTCTTAAATTAACCTTAGGAACTGAAAAATTTATTTGATTAATAAAGGAGCCTTTTTTGTACTTTGGATATCTATATCTATACATATAATAAAACTGTAGGAATGTATATGTTTGTGCGCGCATCACATGAAAACTAATAATCCAATTCGAATGCGGTTTTCAAAGACGTATTTGTCTTCTTTCAACTTAACATTTGGTGTATAAAACTTTCTATCCCCCACCCCTTTAACGGGATGAGGAAAGAAATTTTTATACAAAAACCAACACGCGAACGACGTCGCTGGTATATCGAAATAAATAGAACCCAAAAATGTGGTTAGATTTTTTTGTCTGTCTGTCTGTTTGTGCGCGCATCACATGAAAACTACTGATCCGATTCGAATGCGGTTTTCACAGATGTATTTGTCTTCTTTCAACTTAATATTTGGTGTATAAAAATTTCTCTCCCATTCCTTAAATGAGGTGGGGTAAGAAATTTTTATACAACAATCACACGCCACGCGAAAGACGTTGCGAGTACAACTAGTTAACAATACAATAAATAAAAAGTGTGCTATACAGAATTCGTCTTTTACTCAAACTTCTTAACCCAAATTCTAACAACATAGGTACCTACTCTAGTATGATATTCTAATAAATAGTATGATTATTATAATGCTGATGAAACCGGATTAAACTGGAACTCATTGCCTTCAAAATGTTTAGCTTCTAGGCGAGAGAATTCAGCTCCAGGATATAAAACTAGCAAAGAAAAGTATTAGTTTGCGCTAACAGCACCGGGACCCATAAAATAAAAAATAAATTCTTACATATTCTGAATACCCGATTTTTCATACTTGCGATTATCCGACTGCCTAACACCAACAATTAGAGTCCGGTTAATCGAGTTTCTTCTTCTTTTTTATGTATGTTCCCGAATATCTCCGATATTTATAATCAAATTTGAAAAATTCTTTTTGGATTCAAAAGAGTGGAGTGTTTGTGGGGTCCCATAGAAATTTGGTTAAGGTCTGGTAGTCTGGTCTGGTCATCAATGTGGAAGATATTCCAGGAAATACCACAAAAATCAACAGAATATGCTCTGCAGTTAATTTAATATTGAAACACGTATGGGGGCTTTTTACACAATTTATTTACAAAATTGTTAAGATACACTGAACTCTGCTGGATAACGTCTAACTACTTGACAATACAATGAACTCTTCTGAACACTTGACTCGAACTGACGTTAACTGTCCGTGCATCCCCTTATATACAACATTATTTAATCTAGTCAGTGTGTTTAGAAGTTTCTAGAATTTTCTAGAAACATTATTTAAAATGGTCAGTTGATTTTTTTACAAACTTCTAAAAATCAACTGTCAACAACAATCTTTCAAATTAAGGCCCCTTCCTCTACGGTTATCCCGTTACACTGCCCCCTCCTTAGATTCATTCCTCCTGGAATGTTATTTCCTACATCGGAATCCCGCACACTCCCTGAGCCAGCCAAACCATCTTCTTGGAGTTGCTGCGCATCTCCACTGTGGTTTTCCTGGTAAGGCGCCAAACGGTCATGATGGACCACGACGGGTTTCCCTCTGGGAATTTTCACGATCCGATAAATGACATCGTTAATCTTCTTCTTGATGGTGTAAGGACCTTCCCAGTTCTTTTGTAATTTGGGACAAATACCTCGACGCCGTCGGGGGTTATAGAGCCAGACTAAATCTCCAACTTGGTAACTCTTTTCCATTGTCCGTGTGTCATAGTACCTCTTCATCCGATCACTAGATAATTGTAGTTTTCCACGCACCAGGTTGTGTATATTTTCCATTCGATTCTGAAGGTTGGTGACATATTGTTCTCGTGCCATTTCTTCACCAGGTTTACAACCAAACACCAAGTCACATGGTAGCCTTATTTCTCTACCGAACAGGACTTTCGCAGGCGTTTGGCCAGTTGATTCGTTGATGGCCGATCGAATTGCCATTAGAAATAGTGGAATATGTCGATCCCAATCCCTCTGACAATCTGACACCACTTTTGACAGATAGTTGGTTATAGTCCGGTTCATTCGTTCCACCATTCCATCAGACTGAGGGTGCATCGCTGTGGTTCTCGTTTTGTGGATGCCTAATCTTTGGCAAACTTCTTGAAACAGCTTGCTCTCAAAATTTCTTCCTTGGTCTGAATGTAATTCTAATGGTACCCCAAATCGGCTTACGAATTCTTCAACCAATATATCTGCTAAAGTGGTAGCTTCCTGATTGGGAACTGCATATGCTTCAACCCATTTAGTGAAGTAGTCCATTACAACAAAGATGTACTTGTTTCCTACATCGGTCTGTGGAAGTGGCCCCAATACATCTACTGCGATTCTTTCAAAAGGACTTCCAACCAGGTATTGCTGCATTTCCGCCTTCGGTTTTCGGTGCGGCCCGTTACTGGCAGCACATGTAGTGCATTTACGACACCAATCTTTAACATCATTAGTGCAATTTACCCAGTAAAATCTATCTCGGATCTTTTGCAGCGTTTTCGTGATACCCAGATGTCCTCCAGAACTATCATTATGCATCTGTTTTAAAATTTCTGGTACAGCATTTCTTGGGACCACTATTTGTTTCCTTGTTTCTGTTCCCTCGGAGTTTTCTACCAGTCTTTTAACGATACCACCGTCCAAAATTAAAGAGTTCCATTGGGACCAGTATGCTTTTAAAGCAGGAGAGGATGAGGATATCTCTCTCCACAACGGACGACGGTCCATTCTCTTCCACTCCCGAATCTTTCTCAGAACGGGATCGTTTTCTTGTTGCTCCTCCAGCATAGAGCTCTCGTCTTCTGGCACAACCTTAACTAAGGCGACTTTTTCTTCGTTCTGCTCCACTCGGGTACAATGGGGGCAAGTATTTCTTATGTGGCCTAGCTCTCCGCAATTCCAGCACCTGACTGGGCGCTTTCCTTTTGAAGAAAACTTCTTTAACCTCTCCACTACCGCTTCGACGTTGCTGACGGCATAAACGGCATGGTCGAAGTTACCAGTGTCTTCCATCAGTCGAGCAGCTCCATGTGTGGCCTCCGTCGCCGCATCGAACTCCAAGGCAATGGTCAAGGCGTTTACAAGAGATCTCGGTCTCGCCAACCGTACAGCCCGTTGCAACTCGGCGTCTCGAAGACCATCGGTAAAGGTTTGGATCGCCAGGCACTCCAGAAAATCTTCTGCTGCATTTGGATACGCAAACCGTACCATTTTTTCCACTTCTGCCTTGAACTCCTGGATAGTTTCTCCATTTTTCTGCTTCCGACTTTTCAACTGCACTCGGTATACTGGTTGTAGATGACTTTGACCATAACGCATCTCTAGACGATTCACCAATAGCTTAAAATTGTCAACCTCATCCGGTGTCAATACATGCAGGACGTCTAAAGCCTCGCCTCGCAGAGCCATGGTTAGGAACAATGCCTTCTCCTGGGGTGACCATCCATTCGCTCTGGCCACTGCGTCAAATTGTTTTAGGTAATTTGACCAGGAAGCCTTCCCGTCGAAGGTCGGGGGTTTTATCGTCATTCGTACCTGGGCCGCCTCTCCGTTTCCTCGTCGTTCGACGTCTACGTGGCCGGTTTCCCTCCTTTCTGCATTTCCGTCGCCGTGGTGGATGATTTGGTTTCGGCGACAAGCTTCCAGTTCTTGTTGAAGCTTTCTTATTTCGGACTGCACTTGCTGGTTGATCTGGTTTTGCTCGTCTCGCAAGTTGGCGACTTGTTGATTTTGTTCGTCTCGCAAGCTGGACACTTGCTGATTTTGTTCGTGTCGCAAGCTGGACACTTGCTGATTTTGTTCTTCACGAAGATGTGATATTTGCTGGGAGAACGAACTGGATAACTCATCTGTTATGGTAGACATCCGTTGTGATAGCTCTTCTTGCTGACTCTTTATCTGACTGGATAGCTCCTCTTGCTGGCTCGTCATTCGTCCTGATAGCTCCTCTTTCAGCTGGAACATATCTTCGCGCTGGCTCTTCATCTGACTGGATAGCTCCTCATGTTGGCTCGTCATTCGTCCTGATAGCTCCTCTTTCAGCTGGGACATATCTTCGCGCTGGCTCTTCATCTGACTGGACAACTGAGACAGTTGTTGAGCTTGTTCTTCTTGCAGCCGGGAAAGTTGTTGAGTTTGTTCTTCTTGTAGCCGGGAAATTGCTTTTTGAACTGAATCTTCAAACTCAACAGCGTCAGGGTCCAAATTATTATTTACGTAGTATTTACGGAGCCTTCTCAACAATACGGATTTGCTCCCAGTAGTTTCCAATTCTAATTCCTCGAGCTCTCTTCTGAGCTCAGCCACCAATAAATCAGTTATCTTTTTTCCAGGCATTCTTGTATCTTCACCCCACACCTGACACCAATTTGAAACACGTATGGGGGCTTTTTACACAATTTATTTACAAAATTGTTAAGATACACTGAACTCTGCTGGATAACGTCTAACTACTTGACAATACAATGAACTCTTCTGAACACTTGACTCGAACTGACGTTAACTGTCCGTGCATCCCCTTATATACAACATTATTTAATCTAGTCAGTGTGTTTAGAAGTTTCTAGAATTTTCTAGAAACATTATTTAAAATGGTCAGTTGATTTTTTTACAAACTTCTAAAAATCAACTGTCAACAACAATCTTTCAAATTAAGGTCCCTTCCTTTACGGTTATCCCGTTACAATATGTTAATAATGATGTATAAACATAAAAACATAATAATTAACCCGTTACTGTCCCTCTGCAGAGCCAAATGCCTCTCCTCACAAGGAGAAGGGAGGAATGAGCATTTAATCCATTCGCTTGCTCACTGCGGGTTGGTGATTTTAGACAATTAAAGCTACGGTTTCTAAGAACAATGCGCTGCGTACGACCGACAGTATGTTGAGCAGAGATCACGAGTGCGCTTTAAGCTACGGTTTCTAAGAACAATGCGCAGCGTATGGCCGACAGTAAGTTGAGCAAAGCTCACGTGCGCTTTAATTGAACATCAGGTGTCTTATGCATGCGGTTTGTAAGAGTCTGTCTAGTTGAACGCATGAGTTTAACAAAGCAGTGTGAGTTTGGCGTGTGCGCTGAGATCAATTTTGTTGGGTTTGGACGCAGTCGTCGACATAAGCTGAAGCAAATTATATCGAAGTGGTGGCTTGTGAAGAGTGATCATTATGAGCCAAAAATTTCTTCTATTTATGAAGTTTAGAACAATCTCAAATAATTCCCTAGAAAGTCTAGTATTCTCGAAATTTTTGGTCTCTTTCATTGTCAGCAACAATAAGTCTTCTTCATCGTTCTTAATTTCTTCGATCAAAAACGCAACTATAGCATTGTTCATTCTACGTTATCCGTTTACTACAACAGAATATTAAAAACTGAGAATTCATAAAAACCGACACGCGCAAAGCGGACTGTGGGTCAAGCTGATCTTATTCTGCTTAAGCTGTAAGACGCGCGACGCGCACACTTCTTAAAAATCATAGCTGTCGACGTTTAATCACGATATTTTCCTTCGCCGTACGTGCATAGTGTTTCTAGGTGTTAGACAATTTACTTATGTCTCCAAAAAGTCACATTGGTACAGTCGGGATTGTTGATTATTGAACCGAGTACCTCTTGCATGGTATTCGGAAGATTTTGAAAAAAGTACATCATGAATTTGCGCCCACATCTGAAACAGCCAAGTAACAACTAAAATGATAAAATAAAAACTTGTTTAAAAAAATTGAAGCGCCTTCAAAAAAATGCACTAAAAAACCAGAAATAAAATCTTTGTTTCTTAAAAAAATTGGAACCAACTAGGCATCTGATTACAATTTCTTTGAAGTCGGCTCCAATGGCAAATTTTTATCTTAGCTATTAAATCTAGATTTCGAATATTAGTAACTCAAATCTTTTACAAAGATATAAACCATTGGAGCCGACTTCAAGGAAATCGAAATTACGTGCCTAGTTGGTACCAATTTTTTTTTAAGAAATGAAGATTTTATTTCTGGCTTTTTAGTGCATTTTTGAAGACGGTTCAATTTAAAAAAAAATTATTGATGAATATTTATTACACTTTTTTTCCTGTATGTTTCGTAAAATGGTATTTGCCGTAAATAAATAAATAAGTACCTAAATAAATTATTGGACTGAAGGTAAATACTTTTTTTATTTATTTGTGTTCTAAATTTTTTTTATAAGTACAACACGTTTACAAAAGCTTATTTAATCGATATGTTAAATTAAAATCGTTTTGTAAGTATTTACAAAACATGGCGTTGCTACGAAAGAAACTCGAAACTTACCGTAGCAACCAAAGCCTAAAACTATGGTAGCGTTGACAAATATCAACCTAACCTACAGAAAGACTTTAATATCCTTTCAGAAAAAGATTTTTTTGAAAATTGAACCGCTTCGAACGTAATATATGTCTGTGAACTTGGAAGAAATATTAAAAAAACTCGGTTGGAGTGATGGGTTTCAAATACCCATCGCCAACGCCGAAAATAAGGCGCTCGAGGAAGAACTAGCTAAATTAAGTCTGAGAAAGCAAAAGGGAAGAGCTTCCTTGGAAGTGATAACAACACGATTATCTGCTTTGAATGATCATCTTAAATACGTAAACCAGGAAAATGAACAAACCCAGGTAAGCATCTCTCTTAATTTCAATCATTATTCTACATTTGAATATACCTAAATCATAGAGTAAACATTATTTAGTATTTCATATATTCCTCAACAATCTATGGACCAGGAAAGTTATGATTTTCCTAAGATACTCATTGATACAGGTATCTAGCAGTTGGTAATTGGTGATGAAAATATGCAATAAACAAAATGTGCAAAAGATTTGATTTTTCACTTATAAACAATTGGATGCACCTTTTATTGAGAAAAACCTGGAAAATCCTTTACAATGACAGTTTGTAAAGTTATTTTTGTAAAATAATTCCGAAAATAGCTTCAAACGTCAATATTAAAAAAATTATTAATAATTTTTCTTCAAATGTTAAAATGTTCTTAAGTCTCATAAAATCAATAAACTTGCATTATAAAAGTTATAGAGGAAGAGCTAGTGACCAATTTTCAGTTGTCATTTCAAAAGTGTTGAAAATTCACTGACTCAATGTTTAATATCTACTCGAGAATAGAAACCACTTCTGGCTGTCTCCAATGGCCGGGGTAAATTAGGTACTATAAATACTTATTTATAGAAAATATGTTTAGCTTTGATATTTTATTAGTTTTCAAATTTTATACAATAACTAGCGGCCGCCCGCGACTGTATCCGCGTGAACTTTAGTTTTTTGTCACCGAATTTCATACAAATTTTCAACCCCTATTTTAAATCCTTAGGAGTTAAATTTAAAAAGTCATTTCTTACTACACCACTACGTAATAGAAAAAAAATAGTTTCAAATTTTCAAGACTTTACGCGTCTATCGACAGTGTCATGTCGGCCAGCAGCAGCGTGCTACCGCCTTACCGCTCCACACACCCCGCACATTAAAGCGCGAGTGGTATTAGACTATTATTATTTTAAAACTATAAAAACTTGCATTCTATATGCAATCAAAATCTCAGCCCGATCGGTTTGAAATTCACAAAGTATCATACAAACTTACATCCCCTATTTTATCCCTTAGGGGTGGAATTTATTAAAATCCTTACTTGAGCAATGACTACGTCGTAGTAGCTGTATGCACCCAAAATCTCAGCCCGATCGGTTTGATATTGGCATAGTTTTATACAAACTTTCATCCCCTATTTTATCGCCTTAGGTGGTGGAATTAATCAAAATCCTTTATTCGAGGATGCCTACGCCATAGTAGCTATATGAAATCAGAATCTCAGCCCGATCGGTTTGAAATTCACAAAGTTTCATACAAACTTTCATCCCCTATTTTATCCCTTAGGGGTGGAATTTATTAAAATCCTTTCTTGGGCAATGACTACGTCATAGTAGCTATATGCACGCAAAATCTCAGCCCGATCGTTTTGATATTGGAAAAGTTTCATACAAACTTTCATCCCCTATTTTATCGCCTTAGGGGTAGAATTAATCAAAATCCTTTATTCGAGGATGCCTACGCCATGGTAGCTATATGCATGCAAAATCTCAGCCCGATCGGTTTAAAATTGACAAACTTTCATACAAACTTTCAACGCCTATTGGATCCCCTTAGGGATGATATTTATCAAAATCCCTTCTAAGGAATGCCTACGTCATAGTAGCTATATGCATGCAAGATCTCAGCCCGATCGGTTTAAAATTGACAAAGTTTCATACAAACTTTCATCCCCTATTTTATCTCCTTGGGGGTGGAATTAATCAAAATCCTTTCTTAGGGGATGCCTACGTTACATAAGCTATATGCATGCAAAATCTCAGCCTGATCGGTTTAAAATTGACAAAGTTTCATACAAATTTTCATCGCCTATTGTATAACCTTAGGTGTGGAATTTATTAAAATCCTTTCTTAGGGGATCCCTACGTCTTAGTAGCTCTATGCTTGCAAAATCTTAACCTGATCGGTTTAAAATTGACAAAGTTTCATACAAACTTTCATCCCCTATTTTATCCCTTTGGGGTGGAATTAATCAAAATCCTTTCTTAGTGGATGCCTACGCCATAACATCTACCTGCGTGCCAAATTTCAGCCCCATCCGTCCAGCGGTTTGAGGTCTGCGTTGATAGATCATACAAACTTTCATCCCGTATTTTATCCCCTTAGGGGTGGAATTAATCAAAATCCTTTGTTAGCGGATGCCTACGTTATAACATCTACCTTGATGCCAAATTTCAGCCCCATAAGTCCAGCGGTTTGGGCTGTGCGTTGATAGATCACTATGTCAGTCAGTCAATCAGTCAGTCAGTCACCTTTGAGTTTTATATATATAGAAGTAGATATGTATAGAATAGTAGTTTACGTAACAAGTCCCGAAAGTGGTCTTTTACTGGACGAGTGGGCAATTGCAGGGCGAGCCACAGGCGAGTTCTGCAAGCCTGCGAGTCCAGTAAAAGCACTTTTGGGACGTATTACGTACAATATTTTTTTTAAACCGGCCAGAATTTATTAATTTCCAGTTTATTTTTGGGACAGAAAATCTCATTTTGTCGGACCGGGCCAGAAAATTATTGTGATAGTCCGGTAAAAGCTTTTACCGGACTCATTTTTATTTTCTGGCCTTGTCCGACAAAATGAGATTTTCTGACCCAAAAATAAACCGGAAAGTACTAATTTCTGGCCGGTTTAAAAAAAAATATATTATGGCATGCCAGAAATAAATTTCATCACTTACTGTCTGCCAGAGGGAAAAACGTTCCCGTGCGAGTGAGAGCGAGACAGCTAAATTCATATGTCTGAATTGAAAAGAGAGAGCATATTGGGCCTCATTGAAGATAGATTGTAAATTATATAAAATGATCAATTCCTTGTTAAAGTTTAACAATTAAAATTATAGAAAACTAGCTGAACCCGGCGCGCGTTGCTACGCCAATAACTAAAATAAATTTAAGAAAAATAAAAGAGGAGAAGAGATAGAGAAGAAAAGAAAGTTTATAGTTTTGTTTTACTTATCGTACCAAAAATAGATTTTTCGAACTTATATTTATACGAATTCGTATAGATATCTATTAATTAGTATTGAATTTGATACATGGAAGCGCCATCTGGTGGTAACTTTAATTAATACATATATCATATTCATCTTACCCATTAAAAATACATCATCATACCGATTTTCATGACAATCGGTTGAACGGGGCAGAAGTTGCTACTATGCAGCGCCACCTGGTGGCAAGTGGCATCAGTGAACATATCATACAAACCTTCTCCGTAGAAAAATACATATACATACCAATTTTCATGACAATCGGTTAAACGGGGCAGAAGTTGCTACTCTGCAGCGCCGCCTAGTGGCGATTGGCATTAATGAGCATATCATACAAACCTTCTCCGTGGAAAAATACATGTACATACCAATTTTCATGACAATCGGTTGAACGGGACAGAAGTTGCTACTCTGCAGCGCCACCTGGTGGTGAGTGGCATCATCGAACGGGATAAAAAGTATCCTATGTCCATCTCCTGGCTCTAAGCTACCTCCCTACCAATTTTCAGCCAAATCTGTTCTGCCGTTCTTGAGTTATAAGTGGTGTAACTAACACGACTTTCTTTTATATATATAGATGTATATTGCAGCAAAATTACCTGTCCCTGTGACAGATGTATTCTCTAAGTGGTGAGTGGTGAGGTGAGCAAACGTTGCTCTTGGGAGGAAAAATTGCTTCCTAGGTCTGGATCTGGAAATTTGGGGAGGGGCGAGCAAGTGCTTAGCCAGCAATGAGGCCACATATGACCCATTGTGCATCCTCCCGTATTGTAGGGATATCCTCACCTCAGGCTGTCACCAGGCCTAGTGATTTAAAATAGGTGATAAGCCTCCCGAGGGGGATCTCTCTGACATCGGCTGGTGTAAGCCAATACTCGCCCAACACGGATCTTCTAATTTCAGAAAAAGCAGAGCAGTCATACATAATGTGTTCTACTGTTTCCTCTTCTTGTTCGCAGCCTCTGCATAGCGGCGATTCTGTTAATTTCATGCTAAAGAGATGTTGTCGCAATTGGCAGTGACCTGTCAAGATTCCCACAGCTGTTCGGAGATTTTGTCTGGTCAATGCCTTAATTTTTTTTGCTGTTTCCTCGCCAGGATGAGGTAATAACTCCCTGGCCAGTCTACAGTTCGTAGTTTCATCCCAGCACTGTATAAATTTTTGGTGAGAGTGCTGTTTGATAAGGTCCACGACTGCGAACAATGTTAGCTTGGTAGATGGGCGAGGACTAACATATTTGTAGCCCCCAGCCCTCCTTGCTAAATTGTTCGCAATGCGGTTGTCTATTGTTCCCATGTCCCTTGATCCAGTTGAGAGTGACCACGTTATTCTGGCTGGCCTCAGTTAGAGATTGGTGACATTCTAGTACTAAAGTGAAACGTGGTCTATTCAAGGTCAGTAGTGCTTGTCGGCAGTCTGTGTATATATTTATATTCCTGCCTGTTATGTTCCTATTGATTAATTCTTTTGTAGCTATGGTTATGCCTGTGAGTTCTGACTGAACCACGCTTGACAAGCCATCCATAGCCCATTTTATTTTCAGGTTTAAGGATCTAGAGTAAATTCCACATCCCACACCTTGCTTTGTTTTTGATCCATCCGTATATACGCTCAGAGCGTTCACTACGTTGGGGTCTGCTGTCTTGTTTGTTAATATTTTGTAGGGTTTGTCAAAGACAAATCTTGGTGCGACTGCATCCGTGTCTGACTGTAGGAGTGGTATCACTTTTATCGATTCCCTCCACAAACTGTCCCTAAGGATGCCAGTCCTTACAGTGGGTTCGATACCAACCGTGCGAAAGCGTACCATGGTCATCAATGGGACCTCCTTAACAAATATGTTAAGGGGGGTGAGACCGAGTATGACTTCCATTGCTCTGGTCGGTGTGCTTCGCATGGCTCCTGTTACGAGAAGGCATGCTGATCTTTGGATTTGGTTTGCTTCCTAGGTATATTAATATACTTTCTTAAAACTGATAACGAGAAGCGTGCCGGACAACCAATCGATTTCAACATTAAACAGAAAATAGATTAAAATTATTGGTTGATTTTTGTCCACATTGACTAGAATAAAACGTATTATCAGGCTATCTCAATCAGTAGGTAACTATAAAATGCGACCAATAAAAATTGCGAATTTTTACGATAATTCGACTTATGGCATAAAGATTTGAATAAGGAAAACAAAAGCAATGTTGCCAAGCATTAATTCATTCTCAGTATGATAGGTTTATACATACCTACTAACACTAATAGTGTTTAATGTAAGAGTCACATTTTCTGTGTGTTCTGTTTCAGATTAAATATGGCAACTACTATTTTGTATTTATTAGTTGCTTATCGTCTGTCGGCATTTTTGCTGTCCTGGATTTGTGCCTTTTTATCTTAGAAAGTATGACAGCTCAGAATTGAAAAACAATTATCGTATAAATTTCTGGTAACTAGTGAATGGTGTACCGTTGGGTTCTTTTATTGGTGCCCTAATCTTCAACTTATATATCAGCGATATGGTGTCAGTGTTTGTGTGCACGGTACCTAACCTATCACTATTTGCAGATGACACCAAGTTCTCTTCTACTTCACTACTAAATTATAAAGAAATGATAAACAATGGTCTGCTACTTGGCTACTCACTGTTCAAAAATTTAACATGTTTCATCTAAGACTTAATAACCCACGTATAAACTACTACATCAATGGTATAAATATTGCCAGTTCTTCCCAACAGAAAGATCTTGGGGTTGTAATTTCTATTGACCTAAAGTGATCTCCTCACATTACGTTAATCGTCAAGAAGGTTAACCGAGTAATGTCCATGGTTAGACAATCTTTCGAAAATCTGTCTATACAATTGTTAGCTACTAATTCTAAAACCTACCTCCGTTCCATCTTGGACCATGCTGCACCAATTTGGAACCCTTACTATACAAAAGACAATCATGCTTTTGAGCAATTTCAAAGATGAATCTCCAGACTTTCTCAAGCAATTCGTAATCTTTACTATGTAGAACGTATCCAAATCATGGAATTGTGCAGCCTCCAAGAAAGATAACTCCGTGGAGATTAGATCGAGACAAAATTCGATAAGGTCATTCTTCGCTTGATCTTAGTTTATTTGTGCTTAGTGACAATGTGCGGAATCGTGGTCATCGATTTAAACTACTCCGTGAAAAGTTTAAAATGCTGATTCGAAAACACTTTCTTACAAACACAGATTGGAACTGGCTTCCTGATTTTGTAGTCGACGATACAAAGGTTTTTAAAAATTCTTTAGACAGACTTTAAAAGTTACAGCTTATATTTTTGTTTGTTTGAATGACTCTGCCGCCTATACCTACATAATGTAATAATAATAATAATAGTTATACTATTATTTTAATTCCGTCCGTGACATTTTAAACTATTAGTATTTAATATTGTTCTAGAAACTTCTCACAGCTCATAGACAACAACTGGAAACATTGGAACATCATTACAGCACTACAAAATCTGATAACCAAAACACTCAACGTTCAATCAAGTCCTCTACCAACCAATTAGCCGAAGCAGAGAAGCTTCAAAATGATAGAAGAACAGAATTGCAAAAACTTGTTACTAAAGTAAGTATTAGCTAATAGTTATTACTACTATATATTCTATTCTATTATTTGCTCAAGGCTGATAAATTAAAAGCTGAAATGGATTGGGATGCTGAAGCTTTGCAAGCGTGGGAGGAGGCTTTAAAAAAGAGAGATGAAGACATCGAACTTATGAAAAAATTTTTCAAAGACGACGATAGACGATTCAATCAATTAGAAGCAAGGAGACAACATTTGAGAACTGATTTAGTTAATATGCGAGCTAAAGTTGCAAAAGTAGCAGCTGCTGCAGATAACGCTGAGCACATGATCGAACGATCAGGTAAATCTAGAATATAAATTAAATTTTTTTATGCCATTTTACAAATTGTAAGTAGCTAAAAGAGTCACAAACCTCCAGGCATGCATTTTAATACAAAAGAAACTATGTAGATTCTGCCGATTTAAATAATTGTTGCCAATCCCAGGAAGTAATGATACTCAATTCCCGTTGCTTCCATATAGTCGTAAGATCTTAAACATTTTTCTTGCTATTATATCTTTTAGGTGAGAGTCAATTTTTTTTCTGAGTGACTGTGCGTTCCTCCTCTGACTGGTTTTCTTGTAACGTTATATGCAGACTATTACATATCAAATATGTCGATATAGCCATGATTTCTTCGGTACATTTAATTTAGTACAGGTTGTACATTCTGTCTATACCATTCTGTCACTACCAAGGTAATGTTTAGGCTTATAAAAAGAATCGTGGCAGAGATTTATTATAGACAACGCGGTAAAAACATCAACTTTAATGGTAAAAGGATGCTTTGTTCTTGTTGCTAATTTGTTAAGGCAGGTCTAGATTTAAGCGCATATGGCGCATGCTTTTCAGCTCACGAGCCATATTGAGCGCGCCTGCTGTGAGCCATCGGCTGTCGGTTTTTTGTCACCGCTTAAAAGAAATTAATCGTACATGTATTCTCAATTTGTACGTACTTTCTGTACTGTTTATTCAGTATATACGTTCATTATCTTGTGTCGATTTTGATTTTGAAACGCTTGGTAATTAAGAACTTTCCGTTATGGAGTGGAATAACAAAAAGTTTCTGTGATTAATATTTTGTTTTATGGAATCCCAAAGATACATATTAATATTCTAAAAACAAAAAAAATTACGTTTGGGATGAGGTTACAAAAGAAATGAATATGGAAGCGCGATTACTTAAGACCAAAATGATCAGTCTCTTGGGTTAAATACTAAGAAAGCAGCAGCTGAAACTGTCAACATTCCTTCCGACATTTTCACGATAAGAAACTCACCAATAAATGTGAATGTGGAGCGACCTAAGCATATATGAATGCATGGAGGAAACCTTTTAATCGCAAAAACACCCAAGAATACATAAAACGAGCACGCATAAATTACATGCGTACTTACGACATGTGTCCTCAAATCTGGACCCGCCTTTAGGACGCAATCATCCCACTATAAATCGCATGGTTAAACGCTTCAATCAAACAGGATCCTATAATCGCAGACCTAGACAAGGGCGCAAAAGGTCTACAGATGCAAGAGATGTGCGCTTTCTGTGTGTGTAGGTATGTTCTTCGAAACAAGAGAGTCACTGTATTGATATTGTCTCGAACTGTGAAAAGACATTTACATGAAGCTGGATTGAATCAGAAGACCGGCGAAAAAACCTTTGTTAATCAGGAAACACCAAGTGCAAGACTACGTTTCGCTCGTAAGCATCAAAACTGGACGATTGGCGATTGGAAAAGGGTTTTGTCCTCAGATGAGACTAGGATTAACTTAAAATTTTCGGAGACGTGAGCATGTTTGGCGAAGGCCTGGAGATTGCAATATTGTTTCCTAAACTCCATTTGGTGGAAGTACTGTGCTGTTTTGGGGAGGAATATGTTTTAATGGTGCACATAGTTAGTTCCTATCCGCATGAGATTATTATCTCGAAAAGATCGTTCTTGAACATGCTCCCTTTGTGGGGCCAAACTATATATTCATGCAAGATTATGCTCGTCCTCACGTAGCTAGGTAAGTGGTTAACTACCTAAATGTAATTAATCTGGAGTTAATGAAATGGCCAGCCAACAGTCCGGGCGTAAATCCCATAGAGCACCTAGGGACATTCTTAAAAAAAGTTCGCAGACATAGGCCCTTATCTATTAACTATAATCAACTATTAGATGCAGTAATAGTAGAGTTGGAGACTATCCCACAAGATGTTATCAAAAACCTGATCTCTAGTATTTCAAGGCGAATAAATGCAGTAATAAGAAGTAGAGGAGGCCACACTCGGTACGTACTAGGCTCAGTTGTAACACTTTAATTCGTTTCGTTTTTTGTGTGTACTTCATGTTTACCTAATTGTTTGTGGTATTAATTAATGAATAAAAATGATTTACAATATGGTCTTCTCGTGTCGGTTTCGGTTCAAAAGAATTGTTTTTCTTCTTTTCGAAGTTTTGTGAAGCTATCAAACAGATCAGTTCGAATACAGGAAACCTTGAGATTATTTAAGTTGTGCTTTAATTTTTTTCTTGAGTTTATATAATAATATGTATATAATCAAACGAACAGAGTGTTTTTTTGATAGTTTTATAAATAAAGTAATGAAAAATAAAATGAACATATCTCGAGCCATACTATCGACGTGATCTAGACATAAAAGATTTGTGCGAGGGTTAGGATTCCTAACCCTAAGCATAGAATGCTTCCATATAGATAAAAATATCAATCAGCCCATACAAGGCTAAAGCCAACTACAGACACTATATTTCACTCTAGAGCTCAACACTTCTTTGGTAGTAGGAGCAGTAGCATACACTAAAGATTTTATTTTTCCCCCAATGAAGTAGTCCAGAGGTGTCAAACCTGGCGATCGCGGAGGCCATCCAAAAGGTCCGTTCAACGCTATCCAACGATCGTCAAAAGTCTGCATTAGGAGCTGATTAACACCATGAGTGTTGTGTACAGGAGCACCATCGTGTTGATACCTCGCTGCTCTGTACTCCGCCAATGATAAAGATTCTAATGCTTCTTGCAAATTATATCTTAGAATTTTTTCGTATCCTACTCCATCAAGATTGTTATCATAAATGTGCAAGCACAGAATTCTGTTATTTTTAATGGAGCAGTACACGTGGCAAGACCAAGAATCTTGGAATCGCCTTTCTCTAAAAAAAATACATATCTTCATCTGCCCAGTAATGTGAATTCCGCCGATTAAAGATTTCATTTTTGCAGAATTTCACTTATTCACTCCACATTATTTTCTCTACAGTACAGGTTATGTCTCTCCAGTCTCTCTCCATTATCTATGTCAACTTCTTGTTTGTACATTCTGCAAAAATCAAATTCAACAGTCAAAATTTGAACGTCACATGTCAACGTCATCTGTCAAAGTTTGTTAAAATTTTAACGAAAAAATCTATTCAACACATTTTAAAATTTTTACGTCAAATTTCCTACTTGTCAAAATTGTTCTTTCAAATATCAAAATTTTAAAAAATTTGAACGCAAAGTCCCAAAATTGAACCATCAAATATCAAAACTTGTCAAAGTTGTAGTGTAGTATGTCACAATTGTCATATTTGTAATGGTTATATTATCAAAATTTTTTTAGTAAAATGTCAAATATCAACGTAATATGTTAAATATTGTCTTAAGTTTTGACGACAAAATTGACAAAATTTAAAAGTTTTTAAAATTGTTCCGTCAAATGTCTAAATTGTTATATTTGTACTGTCAACTATCAATATTATCCAAATTTATTCTAAAAATACATATTTGATATGTTTAGGAATAAGCATTTATTATTGCAGTATAAATCTAGACACAAACAAGAGATTTAAAATTACATATCTGCTGCCATTTTTGCCATTATAGGAGTAAAAATGATTCAGATATACGGGGTTTTAAAAAAAGTGGAACAAAATGAAATGGGTGGTCAAAAATATGCTGAAAAGTTTTTCTATCATATTGGGATTATCTCTGTTTCAATTCTCAAAAACTTGTTTCTCTTATCAAATTCTATCGATGTTTTATCTATACTGGGTATCCCAGAATTAACTACGGAAACTTCGTATACGTATTCCTTGATGACAAATAAGTAGGGTCTTTCCTATAAAAAAAATTTGTTTAGAGACTCCTGTCAGAGTTATAACCCTTTAAAGAGGGGTGGTAAAATACGGTTTTAATTTAACATCTTCTGATTGGTCCAGGATAAAAAATTAAAAATTTGGGTGAACATCATTTTTATAAAGACGCATTTCTGCTGCCACTCTTCACCTGCCCTACCCCATTCTAAGGGTGCAAATCAAGGAACCCCTCTTAATATTTTTTTTGTAACTTTCTTAGCAATTAATATTTGCAATAACAAAAAATTATTTTAGGAAGTTTTGATTATTTAGAAACTTTTTTGTTCCTTGTCGTTTTTTGCGAAATCGTTTCGGTTTAAATTAAAAAAATAAAAAGTAGGACCATGTCAATTGAGTATCGTGTATCGCGATCAAGTAGCGCACATTTTACCACCCCTCTTTAAAGGGTTATAACTTTGACAGGAGTCTCTAAAAAAATTTTTTTTATAGGAAAGACCCTACTTATTTGTCATCAAGGAATACGTATACGAAGTTTCCGTAGTTAATTCTGGGACACCCTGTATATTATTTGTAGCTATTATTTAGTTGTTGGTGAATAATCTTACAAATTTTCGCTATGCCTATTTACAGTAATATTGGATTAACTGGTTATGCGCTACGTCTGTATGTGACGCTTTCCTTAATCGCCCCATACCTTCAGTTCATATGTTTGGAAGACTGCACCAAAGGTTGCGTGATACAGGTACCTTTAGAAAACAGTCTCATAATTCTGGGAGACCAATGTCGATGCCCATTCTTGTAACAGAAGAAGCAATTTTGGCACGAGTAGAGGAGAATCCAGTTTGCGGAGAGTATCAGTGGAGGTAGGAATTGGGCTCCTCTGGTTTGAAGAATACTTCACGAGAAACAGCTCGTACTAAGTCCAACGAGTGCATGCTCTAAATCCATTTGATCATTAGGCACGTTTGGAGTTTTGCCGCTAGTTCTAAGAAATGGTGCTGAGGACCCTAATTTTATTGCACACATTCTTTTTACTGATGAGCAGGGTTTACACGAAATGGAGTTTTTAAAATCCATAATTCACATATGTGGGCCAACGAAAACCCCAGGTATCCAGTGCGTTTTCGAAGAACATTTTGATAGGTATTTTGGTCCAATTGTTAGTTCCTAACCAATTATTGGGAGCTGATTACTCTAACTTTTTGCAGAACACATTGGGTGATTCTTTAGACGATATTCATTTTATACAAAGAAATCAAATATGGTTTCAGCACGATGGTGCTCCGGTCTATTTTTCTGCAAGACCTGATTTAAACGCCCCTGACTTTTTGGGTGGGAACAATTCTGATTACATAGAAATACAAACTATAACAATATTAAAAAATATATATAACAACAGAAAACATATACATATAAAATATTATACAGGGTCATTCAAAATGAGCGGAACACTTGATTTATGACTTAACTATGAATTATACGATAATTTGACTTAGATAAAAGTTTTTGTACATTTAATGTACTATTTATTGATCTTTTCAGATTTTCCGAAAAAGTAATAGCTTTCAAGATATGACGTCAAAGGACAATATTTTAAATGGATCACCCTGTATTTATATTTTTTTTCGAGTTGGTATGACCTGTCTAAATTCATTAATGGTACATTAAAAAAAATATTTGACACCAAATGAACCTCAGACCCACTAAATGTACCATCAATGAATATAGACAGGTCATACCAACTCGAAAAAAAATATAAATACATTTAAAATATTGTCCTTTGACGTCATATCTTGAAAGCTATTACTGTTTTGGAAAATCTGAAAAGATCAATAAATAGTACATTAAATGTACAAAATTTTTTATCTAAGCCAAATTATCGTATAATTTATAGTTAAGCCATAAATCAAGTGTTCCGCTCATTTTGAATGACCCTGTATATGACTCCTAATTTTCATGATAGAACATGCAAAAAAAATTCTAATTAGAGAAAAAAAACATGACCTCTCACAAAAATGACCTGCCATGATAATCAATACATAGTATAAAACAAAGTCGCTTTTTTTGTCCCTATTTCCCTTTGTATGCTTAAATCTTTAAAACTACGCAACGGATTTTGATGCGGTTTTTTAAATAGATAGAGTGATTCAAGAGAAAGGTTTATATGTATAATAACATCCATTAAATAGTGCAGAAATACTGTTATTTTTGAGGTTTCCAATGTGATATCGTTAATTATCAATTTTTTTCCGCTTACATTGCAAACGAAGGCTGAACCCTACGAGATTTATCAAAATAATGTACTAATTATTATTTGTACACATTGAAAAGGTCTACAGAAAACTCCGCGATGGTATATGTCTATCTCTTATGGATATCCCACAATAACATTTTTTTGTCATTTACTTTTTACGACAAATACCTAATGGCTAATTTTTGAAGCGATTTTAACCAATACAGCATTAATCCTTATCCAATTAAATAGCTTAAATTTATTGCTGATTTAATATAGATCCATATGGTCCTTTACAGCACAAGATTTAAATCAATGTTTTCGAAGATATTACAGATTTAAAATTGCGGGACGTAGCGCTTGCGGTGGTACTGGCCGGCCGGGGCGGCGGTAACGTGCCTATAAATAGCGCAACGGAGGCCGCGATTTTCCTTATAGCACTTTGAATTTTGCAGCGATCGGACGCGTTTATTACGAAATTGATCATTATGACGCTACCCTAAGGTGGCGCAGTTGAGATGTTATAAATTTACACCTGTAATTCTTACATAACGCAGTTGATATCTTATATATTTAAAAGAGCAAAACTTAGTTACCTAAGAACTATGACGCCACCGCTAGGTGGCGCAGTTAATATATAATATACCTAACCGATAAATTATAAAGTACTATAAATAATAGTAAAAACTGGTAACTAACGAGAAAATATGATAAAAAATACAAAAAATTAATCGTAAAAATAAAAAAAAATTGCAAAAAACATTAGTGTTAGGCGGTGCGAAGTTCGCCGGGTCCGCTAGTATATAATATAAAAAAAATTAAAAAGAAAGTAAAAATGGTTATTAATTTGAAACCAAAGTAAAATCAAAATTAACCGAGGAAACAGAAATAAGAAAATAAAGAAAAGCGAAAAAATATCATAATAATCTATACTTATAATAAATCTGTAGAGAGGTCAATTCTGTACATGAAATATATTTCCAAAATAACTATCAGGGAGTGATTAGGGATCGATAGTAATCGATACTGATGCCAAAAATGAAATCAGTAAAATTTTTGTCTGTCTGTCTGTCTGTATAACCTTTATAGAAACAAAAACTACTCGACGAATTTTAACGAAACTTGGTACAATTATTTTTCATACTCCTGAGCTGGTTATAGTATACTTTACATCACGCTACAATCAATAGGAGCAGAGCAGTAAAGGGAAATGTTGGGAAAACCACTTTTACGGTGTAGGGGGAGAAATTTTTATACAACAACCTATACGTCACGCGAACGACGTCGCGGGTACATCGATATAGATCCCAAAAATGTGGTTATTTTTTTTTTGTACGTCTGTCTGTCTATCTATATGTTTGTGCGCGCATCACATGAAAACTACTGATCCGATTCGAATGCGGTTTTCACAGATGTATTTGTCTTCTTTTAACTTAAACATCTGGTGTATAAAAATTTCTCCCGCACCTCTTTTACGGTGTGGGGGAGGAGAAATTTTTATACAACAATCTATACATCACGCTAACGACGTCGCGGGTAGATCGATATAGATCCCAAAAATGTGGTTATTTTTTTTTGTACGTCTTCCTGTCTATCTATATGTTTGTGCGCGCATCACATGAAAACTACTGATCCGATTTGAATGCGGTTTTCACAGATGTATTTGTCTTCTTTTAACTTAACATCTGGTGTATAAAAATTTCTTCTCCCGGGGTGAGGGAAGAAATTTTATACAACAATTAACACGCTACGCGAATGACGTCGCGGGTACATCTAGTTAACTATAAAATTAATTTTACCAATAGTATCACAAAATATATATCGATTTGATTTTGTACCTCATAATTAGAAATTAAAAAATAAATCGTTTGATTTTGGACCTCATTATAATTAGAAAGCATACAATGAATTAGCGAATATTTCAAAATATTTGTTCTTGGAATCTGATGTTAGGAACATTTAAGGTAATTTTTTCTTGTAGAGTATACTTATTGAATAAAATGTCCTACGAGCAACCAAACTGTTTAAGTAAAATCACTCAAGCAAGATCTCTTGAGGAATATTGCGAATAGTTTAACTAACATCTTCCCTATACCACAAATACTTAACATATTTACGTTGGACTCTTTCCAAATCCTGACTATGTATCTAGTATCCAGGACTCCAAACAACAGAATAATATTCAAGTTTGCTTCGTACAAATGTGTTAAAAAGAATTGTAATGGTATTCACATCAGAAAACTGCCGACCATTTCTGATCACAAAACCTAAATTGTTATATGCTTCTTTCTGAATCGAATTAATATGACCAATGAAATTTAATTTATGATCAAAAATAACGCCAAGATCTCTGAAGGCAGTACATCTAGAAATTTTGTTATTGTTGATATTATAATTTTATACACGATAGGATTAATTTTACGAGTGTAAGTAACAGAATTACACTTTAATACATTAAGCAGTAAGTTGTTACGATTACACCACATGTTTAGGTTATTAAGATCTTCTTGTAATTTAGCACAATCTTTATCAGTGGAGACCACTGATATCATCAGCATATAGAAGCGATCTACAATTTATTTCTTGCACAATGTCGTTAATAAATAGGAAAAATAGCAATTGTCCAGGTACAGAACCCTGTGGGACACCTGGTTGTTAGTAAATATCAGTGTTTTTTTGTATACATTAAAAAATTGTTTTGAACGCAAAATGGTCCGTATGTCCGAGATCGTTAATTGGTGGACTTATGTTTATTAACACTATTTTTGCTCATTATGGGACAAACTATCACCCATTTCATTTTGTGAGACTTTTTTTAAGACATGTTATAAAAAAGTAAACTGATATATGCCATATACTACTGAGCACAATGTAGTGCTGAAGTAATATCTAAATATAAAACAAAATAAGCTGTGTGTATGATAATTAGCATTATGATTTGATACGATACCTGCCAAAGAGTACTCATATGAGTAAAAGTATCGAATGAAAAGTATCAAGTATAAAAGTATCGATATCGATAGAAAAGTATTCGATGTCAATTGGTATCGATACTTTTTCCACCCCCCTTAAGATGGCGGAACCAAATTGGACAAATTTGTCAAAATTTATATCAAAATTAGGAGCTTTTTGGGTACTTTTTAGGTGCGCAAAACAAAAATAAGGTGCACTAACAGTTTTTGGAATAATCACGAAAAACCAAAGCCCCTCCAGTCTTTGAAAACCTAGCAGACCTTTAATAAAAAAAACAGGATTGTATAATCTTTACATTAAGTGCTTATTAAGAGCTTTCTAAAACCCGAAAGATAAAATTTAAAACTTAAAATTGAATATATTGATTGTGTATGGCAAAACGTCACATTTCCTCTTGCACCTTGAACCAAAATGACGCTCTTGTTGAGACGCAGGAAAAATTTGGCCAAATATTTTGGGTTGAAATTAAGAAGTAAGAGAATTAAAAGAAAATTTTAACGATCTTTATGTGCTTAAAAAGTGCTGATTGACACTCTTGGTTGAGACGCAAGAAAACTTTGGCCAAGTATTCTCAGTTGAATTTGCTCACTAGCAGTGTAGTTTTGCTCGTTAAACTATTGCACTTAATGAGCACTTAAATCTTTGACAAAAAGAATTTTATATTAATCATCATTTCCGGAAGTGACCGGTTGCAAAACTCAACTCAGCAGTAGGTACCAGTTAAAAAAAAATTAAAAAAAAAATCAATCTCGACCTTGAGAATTATCCATTAAAACAATTACCTACGGGACAAAAAAGTTTACCGATTTCGAACTGTTCTTAAACTGCCGATGTCAATTATGGTTTAAAGTGCAAGAGAAAACGTGACGTTTTGCCATACACAATCAATATATTCAATTTTATCTTTCGGGTTTTAGAAAACACTTAATTAGATGATCCTAGTTTTTTTTATTAAAGGTCTGCTTGGTTTTTTAAAGACTGGCGGACCTTTGGTTTTTCGTGAATATTCCAAAAACGGTTTGTGCACCTAACTTTTGTTTTGCGCACCAAAATAGCACCCAAAAAGCTCCTAATTTTGACCTTAATTTCAACAAATTTGTCCAATTTAGGTCCGCCATCTTTAGGGGTACTTTTTCCGTATCACTACTTATATCTATGTCGCTGCATTCGCCTGCGGCTCATATTGCAAACTTTGTACTCGTGGGAAATGAGTATACAACATACTATTACCTTTAGCGGTTCAAATTAAACACAGCTGAACATAATCTATAGGTACTTATAATAAATCTGTAGAAAGGTCAATTCTGTACATCGAATATATTTCCAAAATAACTAATAGGGGGTGATTAGGGATGGATACTGATGCCAAAAATGCAATCAGTAAATTTTTTGTCTGTCTGTCTGTCTGTCTGTCTGTCTGTCTGTCTATATAACCGCTATAGAAACAAAAACTACTGGACGGATTTTAACGAAACTTGGTACAATTATTTTTCATACTCCTGTGCTGGTTATAGTATACTTTTCATCACGCTACAATCAATAGGAGCAGAGCAGTGAAGGGAAATGTTGGGAAAACGGGAGAAGTTACTCCATTATTTAAGCTTCCGTCGCGTGTGCAACCGTAATGGTTAAAACTATATAGAAATCATCTTATTTTTATAATTTTGAGGTCAACTGTGAACGGATTTTACAAAATTTCACCCACAAGGGGAGTTGCGGGGGCGTGAAAAAAAAATTTAAAATCTATAAGTCCTACAGGTTTAAAACTTTTCAAAATAGTTATTTTTATAATTTGGAGGTCAACTGTCAACGGATTTTACAAAATTTCACCAACAGGGGGGTTGCAGGGGCGAGAAAAATAATAAAAATAAAATTAAAATCTATGAGTCCTACAGGTTTGAAACTTTGCACAATAGTTATTTTTATAATTTTGAGGTCAATTGTGAATGGATTTTACGAAATTCCACCCACATGAGGGGTTGCGGGGGCGTGAAAAAAAAATTAAAATTTATAAGTCCTACAGGTTTAAAACTTTGCAAAATAGTTATTTTTATAATTTTGAGGTCAATTGTGAACGGATTTTAGAAAATTTCTTCCACAAGGGGGCATGCGGCGTGAAAAATAATCTATACATATAATAAATCTGTAGAAATGAAATTTCTGTACATTAATAAAGATACTTAAAAAATAATAATTTTTTTATCTGTATGTTTGTGCGCGCATCACATTAAAACTACTGATCCTATTCAAATGCGGTTTTCACAGATGTATTTGTCTTCTTTTAACTTAATATCTGGTGTATAAAAATTTTGCCCTCCACCTCTTTAACGAGGTCGGGGGAGAAATTTTTATATAACAATCAACACGCCAAGCGAACGACGTCGCGGGTACAGCTAGTTTTTAAATATGTTATTAACCTGTTTATAGGAAAGGTGATAAAACAGTTGTCAGGTGAACGTGATATGCTTATCAATCAATGGAAAGATACCGTAAAGATGTTACAACAAAGAGATAATGATATTATGCGAACACAAGAACAACTCGCTCATATGCACGAGGCAATACAAAAACATCAAGAAAAACTAGAACAAGAAAACAAATTTCTAGCGAACGAACAGAAAAATAATAGAGAATTAGAGATTGAAATTGAAAATGGTAACAATTATAATTCGAAATTAAAAAAAGAACTGGGAGATCTCTACACACATCTGTTAAAAATGAATACAGAGGTAAGAAACTTATTTAATTTAGTTCGAACAATAAAAACGTAATTTTTACAATTTTACACATAAGAAAAAACAATATTTATCTTACAGCCAACAACTAATTGTCAACATCATCCTGTATATTGTAATGTCCTACTTTTACTTTTACCCACATGCTTTCGTGTTCTCAATCAAAAGTTTTGATTCTTCGTTGCCGCGTAACAAACCGCTTTGTCAATAATATTTCATGTTTAGACGTAACTATATTTAACCTAAATTTTTAAAATCGGTTTCTTTTCTTTTATCATTTTAGTCAAACTACTCATCTTTGACAAATTTTTTCCTACAACTAAAATGAGAACTGAAAATTTCAGTTATTTTGTTGACTATTAAAAATTGATCCCATAAATGGAAGTGAAATGAAAAAATGTCGCGAAAAGGTTTTTTAGTTAAAGTCGAATTAGATGTGCAAAAAGTGAGTTGTCCAGGTGTGTGCTTGTGTTCAAATGGAAAAGTATCTTTACAAATACACATGTTTGGATCGTCTGTACAAACAAGAAATTGTCGACCAGGATTTCCTTTAAGTATTTATGAAAAATTTGTGTTTTCTAAAGTTTTTGATCAAGATAGAAGACTCAATGAATTACAACGACGTTTAAATCGAGAATATATGTATACTGAATTGATACAATGGAAATCTTGTGATGAAGGTTGTGTTTTATCAACATTTAGAACCACTTTAGACGACTTATTATATCCCACTTCTCTCAGAGGAGCTACAATGGGTATCAACGTTGATCTATTAATGGATCCTACCGAAATATTTCCTGGCAGTATCGCTCCTAAATTGGAAGTAAGCACAAAAACGTCCATAGAAGAAACACTGTTTGATCCATTTTGTACAAATTCCCATGTGACACTCATTAATCCCAAAGCATTATCATCAAAACATGATCAAGATTATAGACCTGCTCAAAGAAAAGTATGTCATTCCCTAGAATATAGCCGAGCCCAACAATATGATTCGAAAAGTAATAAGAAGAAGAAAAAACCACCTTTTAAATACCAAAAAGTTCCAGATGATTTAATTTTAAGAACAAATCCAAACGTTGTAATGAAAGATTGTTTTAGTCAAAAGTTTTCAAGTAAGCCAACTTGTTACTGCGTAGATAGTGGTGCAACATATGGACCTCAAGAATTTTTTAAGAGTATTCAAGAGTGCGATTGTAAATCAAATATGAGTGAACATAAGAAAAATTGTTCGACCTGTACATTTTATGATCGTTATTTTTCAAGGTAAGTTTTTACATAATAGATCTATCTCTTTGCAACTCTGGCAAATGAGGATTGCCTTTTTAGTGTTGCATATAGACAAAAAATGTATAGACTTAAAGTACTTTACTTCTTTTCACAATATATCTCCCCAAGATCGATATACTTTTGCATACGTCCAAACCAATTAGAAAAACAGTTATTCCAGTCTTCAGTTGACATCGGTAAAATCACTGTTTTAAAGGCATCGATGGCTTCTTCTGGCGACTGGAATCGCTGCCAACGCATTGAATTGTTGATCTTTGGGAAAGTGAAGAAGTCGGGACTATACGATGGATGGTATAACTATTCAATGTTTTGAAACATCAAAAACTCGATTGTCTTTTGGGCAATCGGAAGTAATCGTTCTTAGATATTCTTAAGCAATTATTTCCACATGACCAGATTTTGACACAAAAGTTGCGAACATTTTCTTTGGCACACTTCGAGAACGGGTCACTTTTGTTGATTTTTCCTCATCCTGAAACACCCACATCGCGGATAGATTGGCAATTATTTTCGGGTTCGTAGGAGTAAATCCAAGATTCTTTGCCACTAACAATACTATAAACGTTTTTTGAGCTTCCTTTGTTAAACCGTTCCAATGGTTTTCAACACCAATTTACGCGAACCGCTTTTTGCTCTTCTGTTAGCAAATGAGGAGTCCAACGGGAAACCAGCTAATTAACGCTCAGTTCTTCATGTAGGTTCTTTTGGATCGAGGTTTTTGAAATGCCCAAAGATGCCTCTACCTCCTGGTATGTTACACGGCGCTTATCCTTAATTAACTGACAAATTGCATCAATGTTTTGATGTGTTACTGCTGTTTTGGGTGAATCTAGCCTGGATTTATTGCTGAGACTGGAGCGATCACGTTGATATTCGCAATAGCAGCTTCATTCTCAAACACAGAAAGCATTTAAGCAAGACGTTGCTGTTGGGATAGTCGTCTCCGAAAATTTTAAAAATTTATTGCTGGAAAATGTTCTCAGCTAATATCCATTTTTTGACCGACTAGTAAATTTCAAAAATTCACTGTACCTACATGATTTGTTGTATTGCAATGAAACTCTGGATTTATGTCAACAAAAGATTGTGATTAGATTTGTCTGAAGGTTCTATTGGAGGCTATATGCAAAACTAAAAAGACAACCCTCGTATGTCTTAATATATCTAACTATGTCCTATAAACAGCCCCATAGTGAGAAGGTATTTCTTTACGGTGCATGGCCCGTAAAATATTCTGCCATGACTCTTAACTGATTCCTGGTTATTCTACGAAGTACTTAGCTTTTTAGCAGAATTCTTACAGGAAATAGCTTTCGGTGGATGTTTCTGTAACCCTGCAGTATGTCGATCAAAAGTCTCAATGGGTACAAACTCCAAAAATTGACATTTTCAGAGATGTCGTACATCCACCGTATATGTACCCTTAATTATATCCATACTATTCCTGGAAAGGACCAGTACTCTTTCCAAACACAACATCTAATTTTTAAATTTCTGAAGTGATCAAGTATAGCCAGCAAGAACTGTGGGGTGCTTTTGCCATGTGCTGGAGCAGAGATATGTTCGAGGTGACGTCTACAAATCCACGCTCTCATTTAGCTTCGGAACGTACTTTTTTGTACCTTAGAATTGGGTCTGGGACGTAGAATATTGTTGCTGATTCTTTCCTTGCAAGTTTATTAGCTTGTTAAACATTCATTTCTGCCTTGTATTTCAGTCTGTTCTGACTCTTAAACTAGTGTGATGCTGTTATATACCACCAGAATTTTGGGTTCTTCTCGGTACTCAAATATTAGTTTGAAAACCATTTTCGTTAAGGCCCCAATAGCTGCCGGTTTGTCTGTGTATAGATTAATCCACTTAGAGTTATGAAACCCCAAATTGTTTTCTGCAACACTCTGCAAGATTGCATATACCTCTGCCTGAAACAGAGAGGCGTGTGTTCTCAATGGGTTAGAAATTTTCACATTTCATAACTGCTATTAGTAGATTTATATCTACTATTCAGCTGGTTCGCAAGTCACGACTTCGGGAAAATTTCACTACAGTTTTTCGTTTTGGGCCCCCCTGACCTCAAAAACACCTTCCGTTCAAAAGTTTATATATATATATATATATATGTATATATATATGTATAGTTCCGATATAACGAAATCTGTGGACACGATAGCGGTCGCATTTCTTAACGGATCGAAATGAAATTTGGTACAAAAATCAATCGTCCAAAAATCTCGGTCGAGTTCGTTAATGGGCCAAATCGGTAAGGCCGTTTGGGCGTGACATTAAATCAAAATGGAAAAAAATTCGTAACTTTTTTACTTCACCCTGTACAAAAAAATGTTACAGGACTTTTTTGTTTGTCTTAAAGAGACCTACAACTTTTATTTAAAACATTTTTTTCTAAAACATATACTTTTAATATATTCAATTAATATAAATCTACTGATGCGCCTGGCTTACCAAGGGCCATTTTTTTGATTTCTGCTCTTGGATCCTTGTTAGTCTCAGACCCATCTGTAAACTAGGTTTTATATATCTCCAGAACTTATGGTTCGTCTCGATAATCATATATTAGGTTTGGAAACCACTTTAGAGTTCTTTAAGGCCCGAATAGCCACCTAATTGTCTGGGCAGATATTGATCCACTTAGATTCATCAACCCCAACTTGTTTTACCCTTCACACTGCAAGATTGCATATATTTTATCTCTGCCTGAAACAGAGAGGCGTGTGTTTCCAATGGGTTCGAAAATTTCAAATTCCATAACTGCTATTGATTTCTGCTCTTGGATTCATTTTAATCTAAAACCCATCATTAAACCAGGTTTTGTAAATCTCCTGAACTTTTGGTTCGTCTCTGTAATCATATATTAGTTTGGGAACCACTTTCGAGTTCTTTAAGACCTGAATAGCCACCTGATTGTCTGTGCAGATTTTGATCCACTTAGATTCATCAACCCCAACTTGTTTTCTCCTTCACACTGCAAGATTTCATATATCTTTGCGTGAAACAGAGGGGAGTGTGTTCTCTTTTATCATCAGACATTTAAAATCTTTTCTTACTGATTGTCACTTGACAATTTCTTGTTAGTTTTGTCATTCTTGTGATAAATTATCGTTAGATTTCGGTTTAAATTAGAGGTTTTATTCACGTTGCTTTTAAACGTCTAGAAGCACTATTATTATCGCCATGTTGTTAATCGTTACTTGTTAAACGCCACTTGTCAATCGCTTTTGTCAATTATCGTTTGTCTAACTTCTGTCAGTTCTGTTATTCACATTCAAGGTACTAAAAAAATATGACTTCTATCAGCCACTTACATGATTGTCACTTGTCAATATCTTGTCAGTTTTGTTATTCCTAATAAACCAGTATTTAATTTTCAGGGTCCAAAGTACTGATACTCGCCATTCATCATCCAGGACTTTTAAAGTGCCTACACAGACTTGTACACGGTGTACAAAACGTAGCACAAAATATCACATCCCATCAAAAAATGGATCACCATGCTTATCTGACTCTGATTCAGATATAACAGATGGCAGGAATAAAGTTTGTTGCTGCGTACCCAAAGAACAATATAACTGTTTGGCTCAGCAGTTACACGAGAAATTAGCTAGAACGTTAGATACGAATAGCAAATTATTGCAAAAATGTATCGATTTTTAACTAATTAAGGAAAATGATCGTAGTTGAATAGAGCATCTGGTTGAAATAAGATGCAGTAACTAAATTAGTAAAAAATAGAATGTGATAATCTTATGAAAACAAAAGAAGTATGTGCAATAAAAACTTAATCACTAATAGGTATATCACAACCTGAGTATAATCTGATAGTAGGTTTACATGCTTGGCAAGTCTCGGCAAGCTTACACAAACACAACTGTGTAAAGGGGGTGTTTGGCTTAGCTTGTGTGAGATGGGGAGAGCTCGTTGCCGATCTAGGTTAGTTTTCAAACACAGAGCCTAGGTAGCTCGCGGCAAGCTCTTGCTACACATTGGCACATATTTAGTGCCGCCCGCGAATTCGATTACGGTTTCTATAGATTTTTAACATCCACAATCTTCTCTCAGGAACTTGTCGCTTCAAGGCAATTGCTGAAACAAGAGTTTGTGAAGGCATGGAGCTTGTGGATGTTTGCGGAGATTTTTCAAGCGTGTAAACCTACCATTAGATATATTCTTAGTTTTTATACAAAAATTGCACATATTTATTTAGATTAATATAAAATACATATCATTTTACTATAACAGTGTGAGCGGTTTTAATATAACCAGAATTGATAGCAAAAATAAAAATATAAAAAAACTACCAAAAATTAGGGGTGAGCATTGATTCAGATTTTATTATATTTAATTTATATGTTTTGTTCTGCTCTTTATGAAAACTTGTATCATTTCCATTAGGCTATTGTGATTTTCGTATTTTCTAAATACTTTAAACTGTTTTATTGGTTAGGTAGGTACTGTTTAATTTAAGAACAATGTTTTCTTTATATTTATATTAATTATCTTTTTGAAAGAAGTATTCTTTCAATACCTTTCAATTAGCAATCTTACTACATTGCGGTGTGAAAAGCTACCAAAATAAAAATGTCTGAACCTTTCTCATTTATTATAAATTTTTCAAAACAAATAGCAATATTTCAATTTTTTTATTATTATGTCACATTTTTTAGCAATCAAAACACAAATGAGGTTCTATTAGCTAATTTGCTGGCTGCGAAGCAAGGGGCTCCTATTGGCGTGGTGAGGTCTTCTCCAGTGACAAGACCACTTCAACCATTTCTCAGGTCAGCTGGCCAGTTGCTTTTGAGTCTTCTATTGGCTTGATGTTCTTTTAGAAGTTGATTCCAGTCCTTCATGGCGCTTTGTGCTATATTTAGTGATCACATCCTGTAGGAACGGGATTCTTAGGTCTTCATGGAGTGTTAGGTTTGACACATACCAGGGTGTATTAGTTATCCTTTGCAGTATTTTCGATTGGCTTCTTTGAATTATGACTTACTCGCACATTTCCAGAGTTGGATTCCAGATAGGTTTTATAATAGCTTTGTAGACAAGGATTTTATTTTCTAGGGTCAGTTTCGATTTCCTACCGACTAGCCAGTTTAGATCTTTCATTCTTAGGCTAATTTGTTTCCGCTTCTTAAGAATATGTTCTTTCCAGTTGAGTTTTGAGTTAAGATGTATTACTAGGTATTTGGTGCTAGAGGATTGGGGAAGATGGATATTGTTAAGTGTAACAGGAGGACACTGGTCTCTTCTCAAGGTAAAAGTCACTTGGACGGATTTTGTTTCATTCATTTTAAATTTAGTAAAAAATTCGTTCACGATTTGATATTGAACATAATTTGTCAAAAAAAAACTTTTTTAATAGAAAATTTCACTTCACTAGCTGTATCCAATAAATTTTCTTGTATCAAATATACTGGGTATTTCATTAATGCCATATCTCAGAAACTACTGGACATATAAATTTGAGAAAAAAAATATTATAATAGCAATCAATAGAAAATCATGGTCGCAATTTTCCACGAGAGGGCACAATCGAAAATCACATATTAAAATGTCCAATTTCTACGAAAATTTCCACGTGAAGGTATAATTTTGGCCACATGATTGTAAGAAATCAATTTGATCTAAGGCTTATTAGTGATCGACGTTAATATGAGTGGGCGAAGTTTAAATTTATACAATTCATTGCTATCACATTTTTGTGAAACAGTATTTTCCAAAAACATATATTTACATAATTGGGTTTTGTTCGTTTGTCACACATTATCCCAAAAGCCATTTAATTTCATCCCAAAAATCATTCTTTTTCTTCTTCTAGTATCTCCTTCTTCTTCTAGTGTCTCCTTCTATCGAAGATGGCGATAACCATTCCAAATTCTTCTCTTGTCTCCGCTGTTCGAATTAAAGTTTTGACGTTCATTCCGGTCCAGTCTCTGATCTTTTCCATCCAGGAGAGTTGCCGCCTACCTGGGCCACCTACCTGGGCCTATTTTACCCTTGATAATTAAATGGAGAAGCTGATATTTATTTCTTAGTACATGTCCAAAGTATGCAGTTTTCCTTCTTTTTACTATAGTTAACGTTCTCTGCCTATTCTCTCTAGGACAGTCTCATTTGAAACCATATCAATCCAAGGAATCTTCAACATTCGCCGAAACACTCACATCTCAAAGGCCTCGATTTTTCGCGTCCTTGCTTCGATGCCGTGTAATAAGACCGAATGGACGTGTTATTTTGTCAGACGTTATCTTGTTCTTATACTTCTATTTTTATTACAAAAGAAGGATTTCATCTTTTGGAATGTTGTACTGGCGTATTCTATTCTGTGTTTAACCTTGACATCTGGGTTTAATACATCGGTGATCCAGCATTCCAGATACTTGAATTTGTTGACCTGTTCTATGCGTTGTCCATTTGCACTTATATTAGTTGTGATATTTTCTGTCTTCAAGATAACCAGAACCTTTGTTTTGCGTGTGTCCAAATTCTTGACTCTCTTCACATACTTTGTCTAGTATGTGTTGCAAGGACGATTCGCTGTCGGCAATTAAGACGGTGTCGTTATTTAAGCATAATTCTGTATTTCAAAGCACTAATTTAATTGGAGGTAACAAAAATCGACATGATAGCAATGAATTCTTTAAATTTAATTTATCGCCATAACTCTGGAACAAAAAAAGGCTATCGAATTGTGGGATATACGTTTTTTGTCACAAATTTAATTTACTTTCTTCCTATGATATCAAACATATTACGTATTATTTAGGTTTACGGCCTCTAGAAAAGTTATTGAATTTTTTAGATATAAATGAATCTATTAGTTTAAAACAATTTATTACTTTTCTCTACCAAACAAGCTTTTACTCTTTAAAATCGGATAAGTCGTTTGGTAGTTACAACAATTTAAAGGATTACGCTTTGAATAGCTTCCCCCACTTTTATTAACGTCCGTGAGAATTCTCTCAGCTGTCTAATTATGTTACCAAAATTATATTTTAACATGGAAATTTTCAGAGAAATTGAACAATTTAATATTTAACTTTCGATTGTGCCTATACTTGTCGTGAATTGCGGAGCTTTAAAGTAATTTCCAAGATTTTCTCATGGTTGCATTTATAATATTTTTTTCTCAACTTTCTATATCCAGTAATTTCTGAGATATGGCCAGTAGCCAGCCTTAATGAAATATATTTTTTAGTTTAAAAACACTTTTGTTTTATAAAATCGCTCCAAAAAGATATCACGTATGATAAAGTAACACATAGGTAGGTATATTTAGTTTACCTTGTTATTCTTTAATAATTGTATAGTAATATTTGGGTAACTTCGGCAACTACTGTCCTTTTGACAAAATTGGCATTTATGGGATGTATGTGCAATGTATGTTGTACCTTTACAGATTTTTAGATATATTTGTTAAGTATGTCACAATAATAATTCTAATTATATGAAATATAAACTTTTTGTTACCATATACAAAAATTTTAACTACTACTGTTTATTTATAAATAAATTGTTTTTATTTATTTTGATTTTTATTTTAAGAACCAAAATCGTCAACAGAGGCAAATAGTATAAGTCTAAAGAGATATGGCTTATGTCGCCAATGTGGCAAAACTCAATGTTAATGGAGAGCAGATCTTTACAATTAAGGTACCAAACCCGAGCGTATATGAGTTCCCCCCCCCTCATTAAAAGGAAAAAAGCAAGCAGAGTTATATGATAGGGTTAAGGCGGATCAAATAATGAGCATGACTCAGGACAGGATAGTCCCCAGGTATAACTTTGCGAGAAACTTTCGAGTAGAAATAATGGAAAGGGACTCATGGAAGAATGGCCCCCCCATCCAAGGGGAGTGCATCTGGTATACCGATGGCTCAAAGACTCAGAAGGGCACAGGGTCAGGTATATACAGGGTGTCCCAGAATTAACTACGGAAACTTCGTATACGTATTCCTTGATGACAAATAAGTAGGGTCTTTCCTATAAAAAAAAATTTTTTAGAGACTCCTTTCAGAGTTATAACCCTTTAAAGAGGGGTGGTAAAATACGGTTTTAATTTAATATCTTCTGATTGGTCCAAGATAAAAAATAAAAAATTTGGGTGAACATCATTTTTATAAAGACGCATTTCTCCTGCCACTTTTCTCCTGCCCTACCCCATTCTAAGGGTGCAAATCAAGGAACCCCTCTTAATTTTTTTTTTTGTAACTTTCTTAGCAATTAATATTTGCAATAACAAAAAATTATTTTAGGAAGTTTTGATTATTTAGAAACTTTTTTGTTCCTTGTCGTTTTTTGCGAAATCGTTTCGGTTTGGAGTAAAAAAATAAAAAGTAGGACCATGTCAATTGAGTATCGTGTATTGCGATCAAGTAGCGCACATTTTACCACCCCTCTTTAAAGGGTTATAACTCTGACAGGAGTCTCTAAAAAAATTTTTTTTATAGGAAAGACCCTACTTATTTGTCATCAAGGAATACGTATACGAAGTTTCCGTAGTTAATTCTGGGACACCCTGTATAGTAGAGGACACAGGACAGAAGTCCAACTAAGTCTAGGTGCGTATGCCACAGTGTTTCAGGCTGAAGTAATGGCCATACAACACTGTGCAACGGAGATCGTAAGTCAGGGTATAACGGGTAAAACCGTAGTCATATACTCGGACAGCCAAGCAGTTCTAAAGGCGATAGTCTCAGCGCAAATAAGCTCACAGCTGGTGTGGGACTACGTTGGGGCCCTGACACATGCCGCTAGTCAAAATTCTCTGACACTGGCATGTATACCAGGACACTCAGGGTTTCGGGGCAATGAGAAGGCTGATGAATTGGCCCGTGAGGGAGCTAATACTCCAATGATTGGCCCGGAACCATTCCACGGAGTTGCTAATACATTCAGAAAGGCAGCCATTGAGAAATGGAGGCTAGAAAAGGCCCAGGAGTGGTGGGAAAAATCACCGGGCAAGCGACAAGCCAAACTCTTCATAAAGGGATACTCGGCGAAGTTTACTGCAGAGCTGCTATCACAAAGGCGAAATGATGTCAGAATGATTGTCAGTCTCTTGACAGGACATTGTAGGCTCAGAAAACACATGATTCAGCTAAACTTAGCAGATAAGACATTTGTCGATACTGCCAAGAGGAAGAGGAAACTGCATTTCATGTCCTATGCCAATGTGAAGGCCTTGCAAGGACGCGGTATCTATTACTGGGAGAGGAGAAACCGGCTGCTCCAAGTTATGCGGAGTGGCCACTGTCAAGGCTATTAAGTCTCATTAAGAGGGCAGAGCTGAACAAGGTGCTCTAATCCTATTCCACAGATAATGGGTGTTCACAATAGATCTGCAAAGGTCGCAGTGATATAGGCTAACATCTATCCCCCCGGCGGTCAAGAAATTCCCAATTCTGCTTCAGGTAGTGCCAGCTAAGGGATTAACTCAAACCTTATCCCCGTGGTGATTCGGACCGATTAAAAATACCCTATTGAAATAAAATTTAGATATTAATTGTAGTTTTCCGCCAAAAATGTGGGTTACTTGTTCTTCATCCACTATGCGCACTATTAATTGCTGCGAGACCTTTTATTCACATTTAAAAAACTCATTCTGTCATAGTCACCCATCAATTTATTCTTTCCTAGATGTTTTGAAAAGCTACCAAACATTTATATAATATAAAATTAGTCGGTTAGAATGTTTAAGAGCTTATTAGTAATTAAGAATAATAAAAATAATAAAAAACCTTAGTTTTTTATATAAAACTTTCACTTTTAATGTTTTTTAAAAAAAATGACATATGTTTCGCTTTACTAAGCATCGTCAGATTGACATATAAAGTTACATTTTGTTTATTTGTAGTTAACTATCTGATGTTGAATCGGTAATATTAAGGCTAGATTAAGTATGGAAGTAATAAGATATAACAATATTAAAGCTTAGATGTTATTAGCCCTAAGGGATTATCCTGGATGTATCTCCCTCTAAGATCAGTATAACTGTGCAATGATATAGAAAAACCAGGAAAAAACTATATCTGCTGATCTTTACAATAACTTAATATATTTGTATTACAATTATATCTTATTTATGTATAAAATGAAGACTCAATCAAAGTAAACAGTTTAATAGTGGAGAATTTCTAAGATTTATTTGTTCATTAACAACTTTAAATTGTGGATCTGCTAGATGTTTTTTTATTTCAAGTTCTTCAAGGAAATCTAAATTTTGTTTTTTATTACAAATGTGTAGAATTTGGATGTCATTGTTGTGTAAGAGTGAGGTTGGATGTTCAAGTAGGTGTTTTGCATAATTTGACTTATCTGGTTGTTTTAATCTATATGATCTTGAGTGTTCATTAAATCTTATTTCAAATTTTCTTTGTGTTTGACCTATATATATCGCATTACATCTTGGACAATTAATTTTGTAAACACCAGATTTTTTTATATTGGGTACTTTTGTTTTTACATTTAATAATTTTGTACCAACATTATTTAGTGTTTTAAATGACATTAATGTTGATGTTGCCGAAGATATTATTTTTGAAATTGTATATTAATGTCATTTAAAACACTAAATAATGTTGGTACAAAATTATTAAATGTAAAAACAAAATTACCCAATATAAAAAAATCTGGTGTTTACAAAATTAATTGTCCAAGATGTAATGCGATATATATAGGTCAAACACAAAAAAAATTTGAAATAAGATTTAATGAACACTTAAGAGCATATAGATTAAAACAACCAGATAAGTCAAATTATGCAAAACACCTACTTGAACATCCAACCTCACTCTTACACAACATTGACATCCAAATTCTACACATTTGTAATAAAAAACAAAATTTAGATTTCCTTGAAGAACTTGAAATAAAAAAACATCTAGCAGATCCACAATTTAAAGTTGTTAATGAACAAATAAATCTTAGAAATTCTCCACTATTAAACTGTTTACTTTGATTGAGTCTTCATTTTATACATAAATAAGATATAATTGTAATACAAATATATTAAGTTATTGTAAAGATCAGCAGATATAGTTTTCTCCTGGTTTTTCTATATCATTGCACAGTTATACTGATCTTAGAGAGAGATACATCCAGGATAATCCCTTAGGGCTAATAACATCTAAGCTTTAATATTGTTATATCTTATTACTTTTATACTTAATCTAGCCTTAATATTACCGATTCAACATCAGATAGTTAACTACAAATAAACAAAATGTAACTTTATATGTCAATCTGACGATGCTTAGTAAAGCGAAACATATGTCATTTTTTTAAAAAACATTAAAAGTGAAAGTTTTATATAAAAAAACTAAGGTTTTTTATTATTTTTATTATTCTTAATAAAATGGACTTTCAAACAGTAAGGGTCAATACAATTAATTTAGCTTATTAGTATTTAATTTATCTATTATTTATTTTTTGTACATTTTCATTTTGTAGGTATAGTTTTCATATAACAGATTTCATTAATGTAATAAATAAACAAAAAAAATATGCTTTTTTTAATAATACATCGCTAGGTTACATTTAATTAATATATTTTAAAAATTTCGAGAATCAATTACCTATATTATATTGCGTGACTGAACATCCGAATATTTAAGAGGGCGTTAACTGGTTATTTGTTAATTCCTTGGCAGTCGTAACTATTACATGTTGAGTACGTAGGCCCCGCCAAACGCCCTCCTCTTTTTGTAGGTCACATGTTTTATTATGTAATGATAATAAAAAACTGTTGATTCACAAAAAATAAATCAGTTATCCATCACTCCGGGGAGGGTTATAACTTTCGACACGTTTGACCGCTGCTGCAGAAAAAACGCCCCATCCATCGATATTGTTGCTATGGAAGTTTGTAGGTCTAAGTGCAATTAAGCGATTCTGAAAGTTTCAGCCGGTTATTCTTTATGCCTTTTTTTCCACGTGGAAACCTGGACTATAAGCTGTACGATACAATTTTAAAGGTTCTACAAAACTCGTGTATATTAAGCATATGTATAAATTGGATGGTACTTTTTCACTTCTTACATTGACTATGTTAAAGATTGATCCTTTAAATAACACAAATGTCGGATTACCTTACTTTTTTCTAAATTTTTAATTTTTCATAGCATCTTTACTACTACTCAAACATAAGCCCAGTAATAATCTAAAACTTTGGATATAAGATATTAGGAATAGTATTATAGGTACTGCTCCGGTATGAGTCCATGCAGTTAAGGGGAGTTCAAATTGTTCATTGTAATTGTAAAACTGTTTAGACGTTATCCAGCAGAGTTCTTGAGTATCTGTACCAATTTTGATAAATAAATTGTGTTAAAGTCCCCATAAGTGTTTCAATATTATTAATCGAAACAAAATTGTCAGTCTCAAACTGCACATTATCCTCCCCATAACAGTTGCAAATTGATCTGCAAAAAGGTCCGAAATTTCTGATCCAGAACATGCTGTTTTATCATTCAAGTGCATAAAAGAAGGTATATAGCTTCCAAACCTAGACTTACTTAAAAATCTCCAGAACTGGCTAGAGTCTTCTCTTTTAGGTTTTTTATTATAAATTATATAAAATAATCACTTAAATAACATTTTAATATATAAATACATTACCATACTAAATAAACAAACAGGCTTGAATCGTGAAGCTTATTATTAAATAAAAGATAAATTTACAAATTCTTGAAACTCTTTCGCTATTCGTGTAACTCTAAAACTGTTTTTGGCTTTTTTAAATAACGGAATAACGTACCTATAAAGTATAGTTATTTCTCAGAATAGTTAAAGAATAAAACCAATACAATTTACGAACTTTATTTTTTAGTTACACACTTTGAAACGCCAAATGGGCGCTACTGCATCCAATCTAAAGAATGAGCGACTTAAGAAAGCAAGACTAGAAGAACTCTACAATGAAAAAGAACTATTTTGTCAAAAATTTCAAGATGATATGGGCATATTAAATAAGAGATTGGAAGAAGTGAGAAACTCTGCTATGTCTTCCGAAGATAGAATTAAAGAAATCGAAGCAATGATTGATCAAGTAAGTCTAATTTAAAATTCAAGGATATGTTAATTAGAAATGTATATCGGTAACAATTGAGTTCTTTAAAAAAATATTAAATTTAGAAAGAAAAAGTAAACATGCAAGTTAACAAGTTTTTTCATGTGTCCTCTTAGTCGGCAGTGCCCGGTTAGTATTCCTGTTATAATACTGAGGTTCTTCTTACTAAGGTTAAGACAGCTGAGAGATCCCTTCTTGTAGGAGGAGCGTCTTTGATTGTCTTAGTCCTTCTAGATCATTCCAGTACTTGGATTTTTCATTATCCAGGTATGGGGTTTCAGCTCCTTGTTTTGCCAGCTAGTCTGCTGTTTTGTTTCCTTCTATTCTCATGTGTCCTTGAACCCACAGGAGGGTAACAGTGTTATTCTGTACAAGTTCATTTAATTTGCCTAGACATTCCAGACTATCTTTGAACTGATTGTATGTGAGTTCAGAGCTTTGATGGCTGCTTGACTATTTGAAATGATTACAATATTCTGTCTACCTTTTAATATATTTCTGCTTGAAAGATGCTTGGGTACGCACCCAGGCTTTCTGAGTACTTGGTTCTAGGTCCAAAACCCCCTGCTCCTGTTCCTTTATCTGTCTTGGAGCCATCCGTATACCATTTTATGGCGTTTTGACTTAGCCCCAATATGGTGTTTTCTTACAAAGTTAAATTTCTTTGGCATGTCATCTTAGGACATTTCCCAAGTTTGATCAAGTTAAAGTGATCGAGGTCTTTTCTTGATTATTCCTTCTTTGACCAATCTATATATTGTTTTCTTCCTAGCATTTTCTACTTGAATATGCAGTGGCGAGGGATTTAGGATTACTTCCACTGCATCAGTGAGGCATATTCTCATTGCTCCAGTGATACATGCACAGGCTAGTCTCTGAATCTTCGAGAAGTTTGTCCTCGTAGTGATCAGATTAGCTCTCGTGCTTCAGGCTACTGCCCCATAGGTGATGATTGGTCTCACTATTGCAGTGTACATCCATTGCAATATCTTTGGGTTACATCCCCAATTTTCTCAACAATGTTTCTGCACACCATGAGGGTTTTTGTAGCTTTGTGCATTATTTCGTTTTCGTGTTTGTTCCAGAGTAACCTGTTATCCACTTATTAAATATTTCAAATAATTCAAAATTATCCTTTACAATTTAATTCATTTTGTATCTTACAATTATCTCTATAATTTTTTTTTTAATTCAATCTTAGACAATCTACATCAATAATCCCTTATAACAACACAAACCACACAAAACAAAAACTTGTCTATACAAAAAATCAAAACTAACTAGCAACCCATTTTCTAAGAGCGAATCACGGTCCCAAAGTTCGTATAAAATGCTGTTCCCATTTTCAGATGCAACACTGAAAATCGAGTAATATGTTAATTTGCAGTTTAACTGTTAATTAATCTTTAACTTTAATTTCCTTTTCATCAAATACTTCTATAGTTGTGATAGGTTGTAGTTATCAGTTAGATTATTAGTTTTTTTTTTTATTATTTTTAGGAAGATCGAACGTACAACATGACGTTAATTGATATTGAAAAAATTAACGGTGAACTTTATCGTTTAGAAGGATATTTAAAAGAACAAAAGAACGTCGGTAAAAATTTGGAAGTAGATATTAATACAGGGGCTTGCACAACTACTCAACTCAGAAAACATATTCAAATTGAAAGAAAAGATTTAGACAGAATCAAAGAAGTTGTCTATGAAATGGTAAGTAATTAAGTTTATATAATAGGTAAAGTTATGAAAAAATCACCCTGAGAGAGTTCTTGTAATATATCCTTTTACACATTTTAACTTTTAAACCCGTCTATACAATTCTCTCGAGAAAAAATCTGATTTGGTTGGCCTGTTAATAATTTTATTTTAACACAATGAATTTATTTTTAGGAGTACAGAATAGACGAATGTGAAAGGAAACTTATGAGTATAGCAGCCGCTAAAAATGAAGAAGTTCCTGAAGAGATTCAAATTAAACTGACAGAATTGGAAAAGTCATTAGCTGAACATAGAGAAGTAAATACAAATATAATTTTATAGTTGTGACACTGACAAATTATAGATATCTGAAAAATGTTTTTACCGTTATCGGTATAACTACTTCGGTCAATTGCCAGGGTAAGCTGACCATGATGACTCCACATGAGTTGTGATGCAACTCCCCCTGCAGGCAACCTCTGATCCCATTGATGGAGATAGTGCCTTGGACTACTTGGTATTGGTGTATAATAACGTATAATCATTTCTTTGACAAATTCTCCAAAATATGCGATTTTAAGGAACTTTTTCTTTGGTTAAAAAACATATAAAAGCAAATTTTTTCTATTGCTTCTAGAAAATATTCTTAATAATTAACATTTTTTTAGGTTCAACATTCTTTACAAAGCCAAGTTGATAGACTTAGAGAAGAAATGCGTAGATTGTCGAGTGTTATAGTAGCCGATAAAGAAGTACTTGAAGCTCTGCAGAATAAATGTGAAAACTTTTTACTAATATACGAAATAAGTCAAAAACAAATTGTTGCTGCAAAAAAACTGGTGCAGGAGAAACAAGTTGAAGAAAATATGATGAGACTAAGAATAAGCCACATTGAAAAGGATAAGAAAAAAGAAGAAAAGCAAATATTTAATCTAGAAAGATTAAGATTAAATCTTGATCAAGTAAGTATAATAATGTTTCATTGTAAATATATTTGGTATCGATTCTCAGATAAAGTGCACTTTCTTTGGAAATCAAACGCCAGTATTTAGAAAATATTGTAGCCCACACTAGCTCATAAATAAAAGTGGACGTGGATTTTATTTTGCTTGAGTGGTATCAGTGGCTCAACACTGATAGCTCGGAAAATTTTAATATTGCTTCGAAAACCCGCTGTAATAATTGGTCATCAAACTGGCTGCTACAAGTCCAGGGTCCCATAACCTTATTAAGAGAAAAAGAGCAAGCAGAGCTATATGATAGGGTTAAGGCAGATCGTATAATGAGTATATGCCTCAGAACAGGATAGCCCCAGGTATAAATTTGCAAGAAACTTTCGAGTAGAATTAGTGGAAAGTGGCCCCTCCATTCAAGGGGAGTCAATCTGGTATCCTGATGGCTTAAAGACTGGCAAAGGCACACGGTCGGTTATATAGTAGAAGATACAGGATACAAGTCCAATTATGTCTAGGTGTGTATACTACACTGTGCAGAGGAGATTGTAAGTCAGGGTATAATGGGTAAACGGTAATCGTCTCGGCAGAAATAAGTTGGTGTGGGACTGCTTTAGGACCCTGACATATGCCTTAAGTCGGAATTCTTTGACACTGGCATGGGTACCAGGACACTCAGGGTTTTGGAGCAATGAAAAGTCTGATCAATTGGACCAAGCGGGAGATAATATCCCAATGATTCGCCCGGAACCATTTGACGGGGTTGGTGACACTTTCAGAAAGGCAGCTATTGAGAAATGGATACTAGAGAAGGCCCTAATGATGAGTGTTCACAATAGATCTGTAAAGGTCGTAGTGATACAAGGTAACAGCCATCCCAATGAATGTCTAACTATCGATTAGTCATCAATTGGTCAGAAGTTTTCAAGTGATTACAACAATTGGTCAGCTTTTAAATTATACAAATTTAAAGTGTTAATTTTCAAGGACATTCAAAAACTTTTAGCCTCCAAATCTGAAATATAAGTTTCTGCGACAGTGGATTTCATTTAAAGCAACCTAAAATTAAATGACCCGTATCAACATTTGGTCAGCATTGGATCATGGGAAAAAAAATGGGAAAAAATATAGATAATAAAATGACATCAACATCTACTCGTCTCATTTTTCAGGCAATGAAAGAAAGACAAATCGAAATTACTGCCCAAAAACAAATCTTGCTAACTAAAAAACGTAATTTGGATGAGGATAAAGGCAGATTAAAAGCAGACGTTGTTGTTAGAAAGTTAAAAATTGAACAATATCAAAAAAAGTATCATTTAGCTATGACCGGTTTGGGTAAAGGTGATGATGGAGAACCTATGACAATAACTCATTTCAAAATCAAAAACGCGCAGGAAAAGTTTTTCTTGCAACAAGAAGGAGATCAATTGGATATAAAAATCAAAACAGCTGAAAAGGAAATTGTAGCATTAGAAAATACTTTAAAAATTATTAATTTGACAAATGCATCCTTCAAGAACAGTTTGGCACCAGTTAAAGATTCAGGTAAAATACGTGAAACAATACAAGATAGTATATTTTTTCTCATTATTGTTTTTCATAACAGATCCTGAGGTAGAGGAAATGAAAGCATTACAAGACGAATTAAAAGACACTTACGTCGATTTAAAAAAAAGTAGGACCGAACTGGCTGCAAAGGAAGCAGAGTTAGAAGGTAAAAGTAAAATTTCAATACTAAAAAGCAAAATCTCTTGTACACATAAGAAAGACAAATATTATTTGTTTGACTTTTCAAAGAACAATACAAATATTTTTTATTGATCTTTATTTTAGTTTATAATTTACTTCACAAAGAGTATTGATTAAATGTGCTGAGAGTCATCGGCCTGGATAGGAAACATCCATAGATGTTTCTCCCTAATTATCCCTAACATTAAGTGTTGTTGCACTAGGTCTTCGGGTCAGTTTTTATTCAACCGCCCCCGGGATGGGCCATTTCTCTAAAGATTTTCTATGAGCTCGTTGTGCGATCAGGCGAATCTGGTAATTAGTGGAGAGCTTTCTTGGTTCTTCGTCAACAACTGGGATTTGAAGATCTCAATGCAGTGTTAAATGGATAACGACCATGGGGCATCGACAGTTTCTCGCAGTGTTTTGAACTGAAATCTCTGCTTCGTTTGGCGCATTCCTAAAGCTGGAGCCCGTATGACCAGGTTTTAACATTGCATGTTTTTTATAGCAAGACTTCTTTTTTGACTGGTAAATTGTATTCTTTCTCCATAAGTCAATAACTTATCTTGCTTTGATCTCTAATTGTCTTAGTTTAGTCTGAATATGGTTGTGCTGATCAAGGTGCAAACCTAGATTCTTTACATCTGTTTTCTTATGAATGCAAATATCGTCCATAGCTAGGGATGGCAGGTACGTCTAATGGTGTTGAATGTATGGAATTGGATTGATTTATTCTAATTTGTCATTTTTTATACCATTTATTCAGTAGGTTTAAGTGGTTCTGCCCGTTTGCAGAGGCTGCAAATAAGTTATCGTGTTTCGACAAGAAGGCTACATCATCAGCAGAGGTCCCAACACACTGCCTTGTAGAACTCCAGATTTAATTGGATAGTGTGTAGAGACTCAACTTTTTACTCCACATTGTCTATGTGGATAGAATTGGAGAAGCAAAGAGTAACTATGTTATAGTTTATACGGCAGGCCAGTATGCCAAACTTTCGAAGGCCTCCGTGACGTCTAAGAATACTACATTGCAGTAACTTTTGTCTTAGATGCTCTTTGCTATTTGATTTATAATGCGGTCAGTTTCTTCTTCTTTTCTTTTGTGAAGCAGTCTTTTAAATATTTTGCTAGTGATGGAGAGCAGGCTAATAGGTTTGTTTTTTCGCACTTTTGTATATCCATGTGATTGGGAAATAGAGAGACAGAGAATTTTATTAAATACAGTTGTGAGGAAGAAGATACCAATTCTAGGTTTTTTTTTTTAAATTTATCCAGATATTAGGTCATATATCCTAGAACTTTATAGCAATTTAGTCGCTTCATTCCAACTTTTACATGTCTGCTTTTAAAAAGAGTTAAAGAATAATAACTTACCACTCTCATTGGTCTATTCTTAATATCATTTTCATTCCTTTATTATCTTAAATGAAGATTCACAATCATCTGTCCAAATAAATTTCTTATTTTTGCTTTTAAATTGGAACTGGATCTTATTTTATAGGATTCTCAATCTATCCTCGTCTCTTTGCAGCATATGTTATTTGGGTCTGCTTGTTGCCTTATATATCTTGATCTTACCATTTTTACTAACATTCCTATCTCTCAGAGGTGTTTGTTATCTCCAGTACGTTCTACTGCCTGCACTCACTTTCATTTCTTTCTGTGCTTCTGTTATTTAAACTGCCAACTATTACTCCTAAATATTTGAATCTTTCTACTCTCTGAAACGTTAACTGTTCAATCTTGTTTTAGTGACTAATGTTCCAGAATATTCTAAGTTCGTCTAGTATGTAGCAATTAGGTTAGATCATGTTTCTCGACATATTAGAATATACCTTTTTACTATATAAAGGGATATATTAGCAGTTAAGAGAAGTTTAAATAGTTATTATCATTGTAAAACTGTTACGTTTTCCAGCAGAATTCTTGTAAATCTACAATTTTGGTGAATAAATTGTGTTTCAGTATATATTACAAATTGTAGGTAAATAAGGAATAAGATACAGTTATTAAGCAATCCTGTGCAGATTGATGACAAATATGCTAGATTGAATAAATGTTAACCGTTGAAACTTTTGAGTATATACTGACTAGAGGTAACCTTTAAAGCTCTGATCGCTAGACGAGTAGCGACAGTGAAAGAAAATGAAAGTACATGCTATCTCTCACACCTTTCTTTTAGATGATCGTAACTTGGCGCATGCGTAACTAAATACGAGAGAGATAAAATGTAGTTTCATTCCAATCAGTGTATTGTTGGCTAAATGTAGTATGCTTGAAGTTACAACAAAAACCTTGTGATGGTCATTTAAAATTTATCTAATTGTTGTCATCGCCTAGGTTGTTGTTAATGGTGTAAATTCCATTCAATATCAATAATTTTATGCTGCCGTGATTTTTTTATTGATATAAATCTCAACAGTTGTCACCTTTAAAAATTTATATATTTTATTAGTTTAAAGAACTAAATTAAACCATATTTTCAGTTTTAAATAAGCAGTTGGAAAACGTAGAGCAAAATTTTCGTACAAATGAAGAAATTGTTCACAAATTGGAAGACGAAATATTTGTGGTAAAAAAACAAGAAACAGATAAAGAAGAGAAACTGAAAAGAGTCGAATGTGAGTTAAAGAGATTGTATAAAATGGTTAGAAAAAAAGACAGAAAGGACTTGTATAAATTTAATGTAAGTTTTTTGTAAAAGAAATTAAAAAAAAAATGTAAGATTTATCGGCAACATTGCGAACTACTCTACCTTTTACAAATAAAATTATTTAAAAGCTCACAAGAATATTAGAATCATTCTGCGCGCCGCCTTCATAGTTCTTTGTACCACATTTCGCTTAGGTTTTCCGACTTTTTTGTGGAGTTTTGTAAGAACTGGTGATCAGAATGCCAACTCTACCGATTTTTCACTAAATCTATCGATTTAAGAAGTAATCTACCGATATGCCGTTATAAGTATTTAACTTTTTTGTAACTTCATTTAAACTTATCGGTTTAATCTCAAATAAACACTTTCTTAAAGTTGCCACCATTTTTTCAATCTACCGATTTCTAATTATTTTTTTATATCAATCCACCAATTCCAGAAATATTTGGTTGGCAACGCTGCCAGTGTGCGATAACGATGCAGACCGAGAAAAAGTGATCCCACTATTCTTGTCTATATACGGTGCCTATTTTTTTTGTAAAACGGGTTGTTAAATGGACTAATAAAAAAAATAAATGGATCTTGTGAAATGACATCGTCGTTGTATTGGTTCGGCCTTTGACATAAACCACTGTTAACAGTGTTTTTAAGATGTAAACAAACAAAATGAAAGCAAATTTATTACTCAATACATAAAGTATATTTTTAAATGCTGCCACATATTAGACGTCCTTTGACAAGAGCCACTTTGCATATTTTCCTTTTTCATCTTTACTTTTATTACAAAAATTGTGATCGAGTAACACGTCTTTTTAATAAAAGGAAAATGCGTTTCGACACGAAAAAAATTGTGTTACAGCTTAAAATGAAAACAGGAATGATTGATTGTTTACGCCTTGGAGACTTGTTTGCATCCATATCATGCTCACTCAATGTGGAAGGAATCAACTGTACGATTATTTAAAAAAACCTAACATGAAATAAGGTCGCCTGTAGCTTCAACTTAACTTTCAGGGAAAATTGTTCATGAAGTGACGTTGTCATGGTGGATCGAAGACAGCAATCAAAAAAGAGTGACCCTAAGTGGTCTTTCATCCGAGAGAAAGCAAAACGTCTTTACGCACATTTTAAAGAAACTGATAATAGCTGGGGTTGTGAATGTAGATTTCAAGCATCGGAAAGTTGGTTTAATAAATTGAATGTGAGACAATCACTGCATAGCATTAAAATCGTTGGAGAAGCTGCATCTGCAGACATTGCTGCAGTAGAAAGACATCCGGAAGAATTTGCAAACTTAGTAGTTGAGGGAGGATACAAACTTGAGCAAGTATTTAATGCAGACGAAACTGTAGTGTTTTGGAAGAGAATGCTAAACAAAACTTTTATTTCTAAAAACGAAAAGTCTGTTCCTAGATTTAAGGTACCAAAGGATAGAGTTACACTGTTGCCATGTTCTAATGCACCTCGAAATTGTGCCATTAAATTACTATTGCTTTACAAATCGTTTATTCCTGGTGGTGTAAGAAATAAAAACACGCAAAACCTGTCAGTGCTTTGGCATGCCAATAAGAAAGCGTCGGTTAAAAGTGCTATTTTTTGTTACTGGTTCCGGAATTGTTTGCTTTCTGAAGTTGAAACTTATTAAAAAAAATAATTTGGCGTTTAAAACAGTTTTGTATATTACACTAGGTCATCCCTGGGAGCTTGAAGGTATGTAACCAAATATAAAGTGACTTTGCTTTAACCTATGGATCAAGGAATACTCCAGGCCTTCAAGCTCTACTACATTAGACGAACCTTTAAAATCATATTGGATAATATGAAATAAGCGTCAAAGAATGCTGGAAGAAATTTGACATAGCAAAATGCATAGTAAACATTAAAGAATCATTGGAAGAAATAAAGCCATAAAAATTGTAATCATACTGAAAAAAATGGTGGCCTGCTTTGACTTAGGAAAATGACGAGGAATACGTACAAATTCAAACTTTGTCTGCAATCATAGCCAAAATTGCAAATGAAATAGCACGAGATGGGTTTGAACAGATAGACTTAAGTTATATTCAGAAATTGGAAGATGAAGATTTGACTGAAACCTACTTGGAGGAAATGATAAATTAAGAGCCCAATGAAGGAGAGACTTCAACAAACACTCAAAACATAACAATTAATTTGAAATATCTTAGTGAAGGTTTAAGCTTTGTGAATTCTTGAATTGATCCGTCGATATAAGTTTTGTAGTACTCGTGAAATCAACCACTTTGACACGTCCGACAAATTTTGGAAAACGATTTTCGTCAGACTATATAAAAAGTTGTTTTTAATGATGTTAATGAAAGTATTCTGAAAAAATATGTATGAATTTTACAAGTGCCGTTTTTCCAACAGTTTTAAGGTGACAGACACTTTAAATGACCTACATATGACGTCAGACATTATTTTTCACGTTTCACTAATTATTTTTAAGCTATTAAAAACGAAACAATATCTGTAATTTTTTTTAGTCGTAAAAACGACATGTTTTGGAAAATTTTGCGAAAAAACCAAAGAAATCGTAGAGGAAAACGGCGCCAGACTCATTTTGATAAAGCTATTTTTTTCCCTGCTTTAGCGATTATTTCTTGGGGATTCATCCCAAATTCCAATGCAGATTCTACTAAAATCATTTAACAGAACACTTTTGATTACTTATTATACTATTGAAAAGTGTGTAAAATTTATTTTTTATTTCAGAGAGACTTTGAAATCCGCCAACTTCAAGATACAAACAAAAAAGTTCTTAGTCTGCTGCGAGATTTTTCGCTGACTAACCCAGAAATGGCTCCAGTTATTGGCAAGTATTTGGTGGACAATAACCTGGAGTTACCCACGAGTAGACGAACTCCTAGTTCACACTCAACTCTCTCCAGTCCAAAATCCTGTAGCTCTTCTGAAAATCACAATACACAAAGAACAAATGTTACAAACACCAGTGCCGCAAGTAGTTTATCTGGTGTGACTGTAACTAAAGTTAACATCGGATTTGGAAAATAGACCTTATTTTTTTGTAATATAATTTTCGCTTTCAGAAACTATGTTTAATTTCACAATATTTTTAGGAATATTATTTTTACAATACAAAATACAAACTTTTTTAATATTTATTTTTTACTTGAATCACTTCATAAACTTTTAGCTTAATTCAATCCATTCCTGGTGGTAATGGTTCAGTAGGAGGCAATGGGGTCGTAGGTTCAGAAACCTAAAAAAAAAAAAATAATTAAATTATCAAATGTAATTTATTGCTTTTAAAATAAAAAGTACATTCTAATATACCAAATTAAAAACGAAAATTATATAAATATTTATAAAACCTTAACTAAAATTGCACCTATGCAGATGTTGATTCAATAAATGACTTAAAAAGACAGATGTTCCAACAACACCCAAGTGCTAAGAACATACAAAAAATAAGACATACGATTATAAGCTCTATTCATGAAACGCGTTGTTCATCCGTCACGAGATTTAACTATGCAGAAGATGCATCCTTATACGCTTACGAAAATTTAACGGACTTTGACTTTTCCATTCAACGGGAATATAAGACGAGGCCATTGTGTATGTAAAAAGATCGACGGAACCGACTGCTAGAATGACGATGAATAGAAAGAAGACCACGATGGCGTAGGTTTTGACTGTGAATATCCGTTCGAAACAAATACGGTGGACTCGTGTGAAAGAAACTCATGTGAATCCTTGGCCGACCCTCCATATTCAACTAGCCAGAAATCCTCAGGGCACCAGAGACATGATTACGATGACGGATATCATATATTATATATAGCTGAAACAGTAATTCTGTACCTTTTGAATACTAGAAGAATTAAAGCGATAAAGACAAGGGACGTAAAACATCACAGAAATTAAAATGACTCAGGACAAGAGAGTCTTACGTACACCAATTGGTAAACACTTACAAAAGGGATAAATTATTCATTAAGAATTTATTTATAATTGAGCATTTCGATTACTATTTTATAATATAATAAAAAGTATTTAGGTGTGGTTATATATAAAAAATACAATGTGGTTCAAATTTTATACCTGTTAAACGTTTAAAAAAGTTTTCCTTACAGGTTAATGAGAAAGTAATTATAAGCAATACTATCACAAAGGCGAAACGATGTCAGTATCATTGTCAGGCTCTTGACAGGACACTGTAGGCTCAAGAAACACATGAGTCAGTTGAACTTAGCAGATGAAGACATCTGTCGATACTGCCAAGAGGAGCAAGAAACCGCATTACATGTCCTATGCCAATGCGAAGGCCTTGCAAGGACGCGGTATCTAGTACTGCTCGAAGTTATGCGGAGTGGCCTCTGTCAAGGCTATTAAGTCTCATTAAGAGGGCAGGGCTGGAAAAGGTTCTCTAATCCTATTCTTGAGATAATGGGTGGTCACAATAGATCTGCAAAGGTCACAGTGATACAGGCTGACAGCAACCCAATAAACATCTAATCTAATTATAAGCAAAGTTTATAATTTCTTAAGAATGAAAAATCTTCTGTTTATGATACTGTTGAAAAGACAAGTAATATGACAAGTGTAAGCAAATCAACGATATATAAAATTCAAAGTGAATTAAAAAGTTTAGTAGTTATTCCTTCAAAAGACAATGCAAGAAGTAAAAAAAGTTAAATTTGCCGAATAACTTAAAAGAGGAATACGAATTTTACTTTAAAAAAGGGATTCCAATACTTGTCAAAGTTTTAGATGCATAAAGGTTTAAAATTAAAAAAAAAAATAACAACCCAGAATTTTCCCAAAAGTACACCCGTCTGACTCTTAAAAGGGATTAAAATAAGACCTCCCGTCCACTGGGTCCGGAAAGCTGTGAATCAAGAGGTTGTATTAGAGTTAAAAAAAATAAAAAGAAGAATTTTATTTTCGAAAAAACACACATATTCTTGTTTGCACTGACCGGAACAAAAATAGTGTTTGATTCAATCAGAATACAAAAATAAATAAGAAACTTATAGGCCCCATTAGTATCCAGAACTTGTTTAACCTTCTTGGCATTGATGTTATGAGATTTTGCCAGTAATTTTCATCTTCTTCTAACCCCCCTTTCAAGCATCTTGAATAGTCAAGGGTAATATAACAAGACCTTGATTATAGTCGGCTATTTGTGTGGTATCTAGATTTCGAGAATATTTTAGTATCAATTTTTTGAGACATAATTTGACATTAATAATCTGATTAAAACCCGAGAGCTTTAGCTCGAGGGCTTTAATCTTTGATTATTGTCAAAATATATCGAAACAAATTGTAAAATTTTCGAGAAATTTAGCAATAACAAAAATAGCGGACTATTAATCAAGGTCGTGTTATATTTAGGAAGATTATTTCCTGAGAAGACAAATATTTGACATTTATATTTGACGTGACTATTTCACTAAAGAAATAGTCGCTGATGTTGTTCTAGTGCAAAAGTCGCTGATATTTGATTCTGATTGGTCCAATTTCAAAAAATAATGACATTCTATTGGATAATTTGAATCGAAGGAAAAAATCAGCCATAATTCTTCAGTGTTCGCAGGTCTCGAATCTTTACATCTTTACAAGAATTGAAATTTTTTTCATTCGAGAATATAACGTTGTTATAAAAATTTTGAGGTCGGTTAATATAATTTAGATAAAATAAAATTCTAAACTGCTTGTTTATTTTTTAGCACTTGCACGATTTTCATCTCGGAAATTTTCACACGCCGACACGCTGTAACCCATGATCCAGGAAAGTTGATTTGAAAAACGGCGTCTTTGGCCGACTTAAATGGGTTTACACGCAAAATGTTCAGGAGCGCATCGTCCTGTTCCGTGTTTGAAATTTTGGTCGCCCCAAACACAGTCCCCTTTCCACCTTCTCTTCTTGTTTCATCGCATCTTCACCCACAAAACTGTACTTTTGTTTAGTCCGTAATGAGCCACTCTTCTAATCGACGATCGTTCTTCCAATCCATATTTTTGCATGCTCCGTAACTCAATGCATTTCGTAAACCGTTTTAAATTTTAAAAATTACTGAATTTGATTGATCAGTCAGCAATTGTACGAACCTTCATTCGGTTTGTAAATTCTTTGTTAATAGTAAGAAAATTCTAGTCTCATTAAATTGTGATAGTTTGTAAATGAACATATAATATTTTTCTATGTGCGTGGATTCAACTGACATTGTTTTTATATTTGACTAGACTCCTATCAAAAAAATAAGTATGTCATTACTTGATACAAGTTTACAATTAAGCTAATCATAGCTTCTAAATCGGATTTATTAAATCTTTTTATACACTTACTGGAACAGCCTCTGTTTGAATCACTGGTGGGGGTACTCCCATTGGAGGTGGTATTCCTATAGGAGTAATTGGGGGTGCTGGATAGGTTTGCATAATAACCTCCTGAGCACCACTTGGAATATGTGCTCTCTGTGCTTCAGTAAATGCCATTAGGTGCTCTCTGAGTGGTTCTTTTAGCTCGGGACATACTGTTAGTGCTTCTTGTAACTGTGGGGGTGGTAGCTGCATTAAGACGGCGAAACTTTGTGGCTTAGTACGCTGGCAGCATTTTACAAAACCTTCCCATACCACCTTGTGATTCCAAACCTGAAATTTGCCTTAATTAATGCCTATCGTATTACAAAGGTGTATAATTGATAATATTTCTTCACTTCGGATTATTATAATATTTTACCTTTTTCAAAATAAGCCTTTGTAAGATATTCATAACAAATCCTGATAGCCTAGGATAGCTAGATAATGCTTGAATGACAGTTCTCATTAACAGGGTAGGTAATGGTGTTTGATCCATTAATTGCTGAAGAACTACAGCTAGAACTTCTTGAGTATATACCTAAAATACATATTTATGTAATAATATTAGTGGATGAAGCAGAAGTAATTAAAAGATACTGTACACGTAACATATAATTTCCGAACAAGCAGTTGTGACCCCAACCACAAAAAACAGTGTTTTTTAACAACAGTAGCATAAAAGATAAGTATAATAAATGTAGACCAACATCCACTCCGATCAGAAATTGGAAGTGGTTTTTCTTCACTGAAATAGGCTCATAATTTTATAAACCCCATACTTTGTTTACCTGTTTCTCTTGAAGACACATAGAAGTTGCTTTGATAACAGTCTTCAAATCCGCTTGAGTGGAATCTATAAGATGTAAAGACACTAATAATTCGCTAGGTGTTATAGGACTGTCACCATGAAGTCCTAAAAGTCTGTTAAATACTTCCCGTACTACTACAGGATTTAATTTTATTAATTTAGGTAGAGCAGCTATAACCTAAAAGGATTTCATGTTCAAAACATTCATTCGTTATTTAAAATAAATAAATATTTCCATTTATTTACCTCCTTTTTGGTGAGTCCATTCAGTACCGGTATTAAAAATCTGACATCAGAAATCCTAGTATTATACAGATCTCTAACTCTTGATACCAACTCTGGCGACGGAGGTTCCTTATCAGTTAAAATATGTATAACTCTAGTTACCAACGTTTCGGATCCTTTAGGACAGTCTTCAACGAGTTTCAAAAGATCTTTTGAGCCCATACCCATCATTTTAATTGGATTATCTATTAATCTAAGAATAATTCGTTTGATATCAGCGCTGGTTTGAATATACGTTTTTGCTAAATCATGAATAAGGCTTTCATTTGGAGGTAATAGTGATATATACGGCAGCAGACATGCTCTGATAAAATCATCACCCCAAGTTTCACTTTTTAGTCTTCCCTGATTAATCCCACATAAACTCTCTGGTGGCTTAGGGAGCTTTAGAAATTCTAAATTCATCCTAGCAAATTCTTCAATTACTAGTCTCAAGTCAAATCTCTTATGAAGTTCCAATACATGATTAATTGCATGGTCTCGTACTACAGCATTCTCGTATGTTGTGAAACTCAAAAGAGTGTTTAAAAAAATGAGCTGTTTCGGTGGTTTCCTTATTGTGAGATCCCGCAATAATCCAAGAGCCCAACCTAAAATGACGATTATTAAAATAATTAACGCTTAGACAGTAATTGCTTTTTAGAAAGAGGAAAGTTAAAATCCCAAGAATAGACAAACAGTCCAACGACACCGACTACAAAATTAGTCTATGGATATACAGGGCGGGGCTATGGCAACTGCTCACAGGCTGCTACAAGGTAAGGTTTCCATAACCTTATTGAGGGGAAAGAGTAATCAGAGTTATATGATAGGGTTATGCCGATGAAATAAAGAGTAGGCCTCAGGATAGGATAGTCATCGGGTATAACTTTGCGAGAAACTTTCGAGTAGAATTACTGGAAAGAAATTCATGGAACCACGGCATCTAAATTTAAGGGCAGTCAATCTAGTATACCGATGGCTCAAAGACTGCGAAATGCACAGGGTCGGGTATATATAGTAGGGGACACAGGATACAAGTCCAATTAGGTCTAGGTGCGTATGCTGCAGTGTTTCAGGCTGAAGTAATGGCCATAAAACACTGTGCAAAGAAGACTATAAGTTAGGGTATAACGGGTAAAACCGTAGTAATATATTCGAATAGCACAAATAAGCTTACAGCTGGTGTGGAACTGCGTTAGGGCCTTGACACATGCCGCAAGTTAGAATTCTCTGTCACTGGTATGGGTATCAGGACACTCAGGGTTTCGGTGCAATGGAAAGGCTGATGAATTGGCCCGAGCGGAAGCTAGTAACATAATGATTAGCCCGGAATCATTCGGAGGGGTTACTGACACGTTCAGAAAGCCATTGAGAAATGAATGCTAGAGAAGACCCAGGAGTGGTGGAAAAAAATCCACGGGCAAGAGACAAACAAAAGTGTTCATAAAAGGACACTCGGCCAAATTAATTGCAGAGCCGATATCATAAAGGCGAAACGATGTCAGAATGAATGTCATTTTTTTGACAGGTCATTGTCGGCTAAGGAAACACCTGTCGATACTGCCAAAGGGAGGAGGAAACCGCATTTCATGTCCTAAGTCAATGTGCAGGTCTTGCAAGGACGCGGTATCTAGTATAGGGAGAGGAGAAACCGGCTGTTCTAAGTTACGTGGAGAGGTCACTGTCAAGGCTATTAAGTCTCATTAAGAGGACAGGGCAAGACAAGGCTCTCTAATCCTCTCCAAAAGATAATGAGTGTTCACAATAGATCTGTAAAGGTCGCAGAAGTACAGGCTAACAGCAAATTTAATAAATATATTGATATGGATTTTTCTTCTTGGGACAGGTTCTTTCAATGGAATGTTGGAACGTGATCCATTATTTGTAAATCGGTTGTCTTGATTAAGTATTTTTTTTGATATTGTATTTGTTTTTGTTTAGATGATAGGATGTTATGTTGTTAAGAGATTATTATTGATTAGATTGTCATTAAGTTAATTTTGAAAAATGTCAGAAAATAAAATGATTGTAAATGAAAGAATTTGAATTTAAATTAAAATAAAAAGAAATTAATAAGCAAATAAACGAACAGGTACTGATCAAAAGATCTAATTACATAAAATAGAAAGAAACCAGAAATTGGAATTGGATAAGAGGATACAGAGAGGTCAGAGTTGGAAAATTGTAAAAGAGGAAGGTATAGAGAAAGAGTTGAGCAGCAGAAAGGTATTAAATAGATGGAAAGGCAGCAGCAAGAAGGAGTTGGAAAGTAGTTGGAAGAGGAAGATATAGAGAAAGAGTGGAAAAACGGAAGAAGAAAGATTTAGAAAGACGCGATAGATTTTTTTTATTTATAATTTTTATATTTTAGGACAATCAATTTAAAAATTTTGGAATCCACGACCGAGAATTTTATTGAAAGAGGGTGTTCCGGAAGGAGGATCCATTTCAATATATATCTAGTATTTGGATAATAAAGACTGAAAATTTCTTCATTTTGTTTTTAATATATTACCCAAACTAAGTTCTATATCACAAGATAAAAAGCTCAGTGTACCGATTTAACCACCAAAGAGTTGACAATACTAACAGCTCTAAATAGAGGATGTAAGTCCAATGAAAAATTAAAATCAAATATTAATACTTCAAATCTATGCGCATCCGAAATTTAACATTACCTGATCTTCTTTCATCCCTGCATATCACTCTCACTTCTTCTAAAGCTTCTTCTGTAATAAGAGGGGCCTCTAACAAAAGTCTTGAAATAATAAGTGTATCTGAAGCGGATACATTAATAAAGCTACACAGTAACATGTTATAACCATCATTAAGTTTGCCTTCCTTTCTTAGAGGAGGAACTCTTGCAAATCCCTAAAATTATAAGTGATCGATAAAATTAATAAACTAATACAAACTTGATGTAATTACCTGTAGTATAGAATACTCCTCAAACAGCCAAGCAATAGCTATATCAACATATACCCTGAGATCTTTAAGCAAAAATACTAATATTTTATCCTTCACTTCAGTACTGAAACAAGTAGCTAATGTTGTGATTATTTTTTGATGAAGTGTTTTATTAGTAGCAACATGTGGCGTTAAAATGCGTTCTACTGCTTTTAATAACAGTTTTTCTTTCATATCTTTCTCTAAAGGTTTCGTAATTTCAGTCAATTTCAATGTTTTAATTCTTAATACTTTCACTTTTTCCTTTTTGGGTTGAGGCTAAAAATTAATTAGTTATGATTTTCGATTGTTTAATGTCTTCTGAGAGATAACAACATAACAGACTCAATGAATTTATAAACTGAACATTGTAATTAAATTAATCAACTGGTCAACAGATTCCGTTAAACATGATCGCCTTTCGTCCCGACTAGTGTATACTATTTTTTTCATATCCAAGCAAAACTTTTAGCAAATGCGCCAATCACAGCGTTTACTGTGTTACGTGCACATGCAGCGGAAACATCGACTTCGGAGAAAGTAGTCGAATTTTGAACCAGGATATCAAAAATACAGGGTTATGTTATTACAAATCATGGACCCAATTTCAAAAATTTGTATTTATTGAAGTATCAATTCTAAATGAATAATAGTTTACAGTAATGGAAAGAGGAAATGTCAAAGTTTTTGTAACATGCTTATAAATGTTCAATATGTTTCCCTTGTGCTGCACAGTTAACGTCTAAACGAAAGCTAAACTCGTCTCGCACAGCAGCAATAATACGGTTCCGCAGATCGGTGAGAGTGTTGCTAAATGCGAGCCTTTACGTAACCCCACAAGGAAAAGTCTAATAAGGTGAGATAAGGAGATCTCGGTGGCCAGAACTTTAGAGCCAGCTCATTTGGATCCATGCGTCTTATCCATCGCTGAGGAAGGAACCTATTCAAAATTGCCGGTGCCACTGAGGCGGAGCTCCATCCTGTTGAAAAATGAAGTCATGTGAATCATCCATAAGTTGATGAAACAGCCATTGTTCCAATATGCCGAGGTTTATTATTCCAGTCACAGTTGTTGTTCAAAACAGAATGGCCCATAAACCGTTGTACGAGATAAGGTACAGATAACGTTTATTATTTTTGGCGAGTTTGTTTTATGTTGCGATAGGTCATGTGAATTTTTCTAAACTCATATGCTTACATTGTGTCTGTTGACTTTCTCAATGGGGTGATATGACTAGATATCGCTAGAAATGACACAATGTAGAAATCCGTCATCATTCATCATTTCTAGCACATCGTTACAAAATTCCAGACGCTTCACTTTGTCGTTAGATCTGAGAGAACTTTCCACACACTCGTTCGGGGTATTCCAAATTCCCTACTCGCTTTATTGGTAGATTGACGTGGACTGCAAATCGTCTGACATTTTCCTAAGACACACGCAATCGTCCAGTGCTTGTTCTTTTACACACACTTCTGTTTTCTTTAAATTGAGTAAACGGATTAGGCTTTTCCTAGTTGATGCATTTAAACCGAATTTCAGACGAAATGCCCGCTGCACTGTAACTACCGATTCACTTTTTGCAAACGCAGAAAACCTTGTGCTCCACAGTCTTTATCCACAGCGAAGCACAAAGACGACTGTCGACTCACTGGCGCCACATCTCTAGCGGCTGTTTCTTCAACTACCGCCACCCAATCCCGCGCATGTACAACGGGAAACACACTTTGACATTTCCTCTATCCCTTTCTGGAAATGTTCAGTGTCCTGACTGTGACCGCGTAATTTCATCAAGAATGGGACTTTATAGCCACCGGCGCACGCACATGCAATAATGGAATAGAACTTCAAACTCGGCATCGAATTTCGGCAATATTAATAAGCCCTTTTTGTAAGTATTATTCACTTAGATTTTATACTTCTATAAATACATTTTTTTAAATTTGGTCCATCATTTGTAACCACTCTGTATATTTCTGTGTCAATTTGGTTTTCCCGTCGGTTTTCGAAAAAAATATATAAATGACAATGATGTAATTTTAAAATTAAGGAGAAGTTAAAAATGATATTAGAGACAATCATATCAACATCATGGTTACCAAGTTAATGTAGTATTTTTGTGAAGCTCACATTTTAGACAACTTAGAAAACAGTTGAATTTTCACTTTTCTTTTGCTAAAAAATATAAATTGTCTAATTTTTAACTCCGAAATCTTAACAGCATTTACGGTTAATAGCCATTATCAAACCATAGTATCTCTAGTATTTGATATTGTTAGTGTCACGCCTTCTATACTGAAATGGTTTTGATCAAATTCTCATGATAAGAAAGGTAGTTAAATTCTTTCGGTTAACGCTAACCGTGCAAGACGTATGTATTTAGAACGATTTTCACATCGACAAACGCCTTCCAAAAATGCTTTTCTTGGGGTTATTCAACGCACAGGAGAAACTGAAAATATACAACCCAAACCAGGTCATGGTGGTGGTAGGTCACATCAAATTGAAGTAAATGTAGAAGAAGCAATTTTGGATATGGTAGACAATGATCTTACTAGAAGTACACGACAAATTGCTTAACAAATCGAAGTTTCACAATCCTTTGCTTGGAATACATTGCGCAATAATGGTTGATACTCATACCATTTCCAGAGAGTGCAGAAAATTGTTGTAGATGAGTTAAGGCAGCGGTTTGGGAACTGGTTTTTAGTTAGTTGTAACAGAGAAAGAAATTTTCCAAACAATTGGTAACGGATGAATGTTGTTTCACACTAGATGGTGTTCTCAACTTTCTTAATTACCACACACATGGGCAGAAGACAATCCCCACGCTATCCTCAAAAATAAATTTCAGCATCGTTTTAGTTTAAATCTGTGGGCTGGAATTGTCAACCACACCTTAATTGGGAGTTGAATTGCCACCACACCTTAAGGGCGCTTCTTATTTACACTTTTTGCAAGAAATTCTACCAAAATGTCTCGAAGATATCCCTTTGGATGTGCGTTATAACATATGGTTCATGCATGACGGCTGTCCTGTGTATTTTAGTCGTGGTGAACGAGAACATTACAATACCGCTTTTCCATCGAGGTAGACAACAGGTTCCGCGGTTATCTCAAAACTGGATTCATCGTGCGCAATTGTGCGTTGAAAAGCAGGGCCAGTATTTCCAGCAACTTTTGTAGGTGTGGGAGGTTTCGTTTATTTAATTCTCTTTTGCTTTGTCATAGTTTTAAGTTATTTTTGTGTTGCAACTTTCTCATTAGAATTTGATCAAGACTTTATTTAAAAACACTTTTATTTTAATCTCCTCTAGTTGCCATTTTAGTGTGGAAGGGAGGTTGGAAATCTCTCTGTATAAGAAAACAATAAAAAAGTTAGTACGAAGTAATGAAATAGATAACTTAGCTAAAAAAATTAAATCTATCAATGTTAAGATCTATCGCGAAAAATATGTTATAACGGTTTCTTCCTTTAACTGTCCAAACAAAATCTAGTGAAGACTTGAGAGAATTTCTGCATACGGTTTACAAATAAATGTTAAAAGATTAATTTTAACAATTAGAATTTGATAAAAGAGAAGTGCTGAAAAATTAACAAACAGATGGAATAATGAATGAACAATCATTAAAATTAACAATCAAATTAAATTTTACTGTTAACCTTGTCTTTATCTTCTTTAGTTTCTTCTTCTCTATGTCGTTTTTTAGATTCAGGAGGACTCTTTTGTTTTTCCGTTGTTTTACCAGGACCTACATTAGCATCTGTAAATTGCTTTGCCATCACATTTGCTAAGTATATTTTTCCAATATTACCACTTTTTACGTATTCAGAATATTCCTTAACAAAGTCACTTGGAGCCTGAAAAAAAAATTATAAAAACATTTTTAATAAAATTTGTTAAAATATTTACTTGGTTCGGTAATTTCGGAATATTGGTAACAATCAGATAAACCGCTTTTTCTAAGGTGAGATTTTCTAAAATAAATTGTTCATTCATTTCCTGTGGAGTTAATAAAGCACTGAACGTGTCTTCAATATCCGCATTATGTAAGGAATCATCCAAACGTGCTTTCTTAGAATTCTGTTGTACTATTAATGATTCAGAAGATAGTGTCCTTTTATTATATTTGCGACGTTCGTCAGCTTTCGGAGTTAGCTTGTTAATTTCAGTTTGAGTACATCCTACAAAAGTACATAAATTAGTATTCAATAAATTTAATGGCTCCTTTCTCTTGGATGTGTACAATTGCGATATTTTTTAGTAACTTACCTAAATCGATTAAAAGCCAAGTGATAGTACTAATATAATCATATGAGCCAGGATGCTTTAATAGTCCCATAAGTTCAGTTTTTAATTTTTTCTTTACAGAACTAACTTGAGTAGTAGTTAAAGTAGGAGGTAAATTATTATACAATGATTCACAAGCATTTACTACTCGCACCATAAATTCGGCTCTACTTTTTGCAATATTCGACAGAACACCAAGACAGGCTAGTAAATTAGCACTACTAATATGTGGAGATCCAGTAAATTTGACCAATACTTCAAACAAATTGCTAGAAAAATAAATATTGCATATTAGAAAAAACTGGAATTCAGTTAAAATTCCTGCCACATGGTAACACACATACTAGAAGTAATTTTATATCGATTTAACTTAAATTACTTTTATACAAAAATGCTTCTTAAGGAAGCTAGAGTTCTTTGAAAATGTGATCAGCCAATCAGTTTTCTTTAAATATCTGCAAAACAACACTAGCTAAACAGTTGAAACTTGCTGAAATGATTAAACCATTTGAAAATGTTGGAATATTTGTTTATCATTGAGTATTCGTGTTATCGTTATTTTATACCGTTTTCGACAGCAATTTTTTTGCCTTTGATTTTAAACCGTGATTGATCGCTAAATTATTGGTTAAAATATAAAGTTGAGTTTAACAAATCACTATACCACATTATTAATATTATTCTATTTGATGAGGACAGAGGATCAGGTCCTATAAAATAAACAATTCAAATGCCTATGGAAAATACATTAATTAAACTAAAGAAAAACCAATTAAAATCTAGGATATAGATCCAAATAAGTAGGAGTCTAATTTGTTTTTGAAACTGTTAACACTTTCAGAATCTTTTATTTCGTTAGCTAAACAGTTCCAGACATTAAAAATTCCATTACTCAGGAAGCTCTATCTGTTACGGGTTTAAAAACTACCTTCTTCAGTTTGAATTAATTTCCTCGGAGTCGATCGTCAGAATTAAGTGGAAACGCTGTGTGAGAGTTGTATTTTATTATCCGGAAAGAAAGGATTAGTCATCTTGCAGGCGTCTTTCTTGAAACGTAAGGTTTGCGATAGATAGTATTTCTTCCTAAGTGGACCTAACGTGACGTCTTTGCACCTTTTTCTCGATCACAAATTAAATCCGTATGCCACGAAGGACTTGTATATTCGAGGATGGGTCTAACAAAACACTTGTAGAGTCTAACAATAGGTTTCGAATGATGCTCTAGAGAAAGTTTTTTGGATTAGAAACAGTTTGGAGTTTACCCGTTTACATACATGAGAAACATGGTCAATCCACGTCAGGTCCGAGTTCACTATCAACCCAAAATCAGTATGTTAGGAGACTATGTTATAATTGTCTATTTATGGAATACGATAGTTGCGGACTGTTTTTCGAAGAGGAAGCACGGAATCTACCAGTTAAAACACCACTTAGGTGGTTACTGCTTAGATTTCCTTACATCTATACAGCACCTCGGTTTCTGTGACTATGCCAAAGCTTTCTACTCTGTGAATCACGATATCTACGGAATTCGACGTATTTGTTAAAACTGGTTTAAATCTTACTTCGGGAATAGGAAACAACTGGTAAGAACAAATGGTACTGACTCTAATAAAAAAAGCATCGCTTGTGGAGTACAGCAAGGTCCAGTGCTGGGTCCTCTAATTTTTTTAATTGCTGATGATACCATATAACCTGACGCAACTCTAATCTTTCAACTCTTCATGCAAGTATAACTTCTGATTTACTTAAAATAAAAGTCCGGTCTGACTCTAATTGACGTAGATAAGACAGTACCCTTGGTTCCAAATAATAACTAAATCAGAACTGTTAAATGGTCCCTTCATAATGAGTCGTTAAGTAATAAACTAGCCTCTGAGTGTTATGCAATTAGATCTGTTTCTAAATTCTAAAGAAATCAATGTATCATCGATCAACATATTTTTCGTTGTACGAGTCTCATTTTCGATATGGTCTTCCTTTCTGGGGTTCTATATGCCACAAATATTAGAAACCCATTCGTTGAGCCTACCTCTTATAACTATCGAGATGTTTAGCTTTAGTAGGAGTCTACATCTAGCATTATGGATTGCCGTTGTACAGGAGAGTTTCTGTTTACTCTGTATGTTGTACTACTGTCTAAGTATACCTGGTCAGTAACTTGAACTGAATTTTTTATTTGTTTGAAGCAAATTTTAGGTCACCACCACTCGATTCGTCACGGCAAATATGGTTAGATGACGAGTAACAATTGATTCTTAAATGTTTTACTGTTTACTTATTTTTATCTATTTTGAAAATGGAAATTACGAATTTACAGTATTATATACTTGTTTTAGTTCACTACCGCTAATATAGATCATCTTATTTAATTTTTTTTTGTAAGAGCTAACTACTTATGTATATTTAGACAATGGTTGTACCAAGCAGAATTATCAAGTTGTAAAATCAGTAATAAAATTACCTTGCCTCTTCTTCCAACCGTCTTCTTCTGGCAACTTTTAAAGTTAGAGGAACATCATCTAAAGAAAAATCATTGGACCTCTTATTTTCAGTTTCATCCGGATAAGTTTGTAACAAAACTACACATTCCAAAAACTTAACAGAGCTTGTTCTTATTCCATCATTATCACTATCAATCATGTTGGCAATTTCTAACTTTATTGTACTAAGCTGCTTCCAAGCCTCTTCCATATCGGTTGTAGTCACAGAAGCTTTGCAAAGCCATGCTAAAGTACGTCTGTATATTGCAATAGTTGCCTGGATTACTCTTTTTTGTACGGGTATTGATTCATCACACAAAAGCATGTGCAAACTAATCATTACTTTTGGTATAAAAGCTTCTCTCACTTTACTAAAAAATAAAATAACAAATAGAAAATTAACAATCTTAAAAAAACATTAAATCTTACACCAATTCTTCAATAAACCCTACTAAAGCCTTCTTAATATCTGCACTTTTATCAGTAGTAAAATTAAGGACATTTTGTAGATATTTCCCTATCAAGTTTGGAGACTTTCGAAGTAGTAATTCTTGAATCTTGTAAAAATTTGATAACTTTTCAGCAGAATTGGTTTCAAAAGAACAATTGTTTAAATACTGTGCGATCTGAAATGGATAACAAACATTAAAAATTCTTAATGTTAAAATGTTTGTATAGCAAATATTAAGTTACCAATTCGTCGCTGTTAAGTTCTATTTCAAATTCCATTTTCTAGGATTTTTTTACTTTTTGTTCTTCCTGTTGCATTTATTTAACACAATAAGTGCATCAAATAGGAAAGATAAATGTTTACTTTACAGTTTTATATAACCTCCACAAATTGAAAGCTACCTTCTTCTTTTCTAAATGGTTTGAATCTACGTCATCTGCCATATAATATAAAATCCTCTTTTTTTGGAGTGACGAAGTGATTGTGAAACTTCTAATTAGAAGGCCGCATAACAAGAAGGTTTTCGGTAAAATCCCCTGATTTTACTGCTATTCGCTCCTTTCAAAATGTTGTATACATGATATAATTTTTTTAACATTATAGTAGATTAAGTTAAATCTTTGGTATGCATATAAATTAAAAAGTATATTACTCAATACCTTTATGCGAAAATGTTATGTATTGTATGTATATACATTTCCTGTTTTTACAAATTTGTTCGATTTTTTATCGTCTTTTTTAATGTTTTCATTTTTTTTCTTTTATCGTTTGCATCACATTTTCTCGATTAAATATATTATATATAATTGCGCCACCTTAGGTTGGGGCATAATACTTAATTTAAAGTGTTTTTTATTATCTTTTTTCTGCAATTTTTTATATCTTTTTCAATTATTTTCCATTTTTCTTTAGTTTGTCGTTTTTCTATTTACTTAAAAATCGAAATAAAAAGCTATCTACCAGATTATTTGCAACCTATTATAGGTGTTAAAACTATGGAATAATATATTTTTTCGACTAATTACTTCACAAACCACCATGTTATTTGTGCATTACTTCGTACCGCATAATAACAAATGATTTTTTATTGCTTCTTTTATTCCAAAATCGGCAAAGTGCGAGTTTGACTCGCTCCCGCTAGGTTATTACGTACCATCTTTAAAAAAGACAAAAATGTCATGCATGTTTGCTGTATGGGAGCGTTTTACCTGTTGCTGTTATCAATATAATGAACAAAAAACGTTGCCTGTCACACGATTTGAACCGAAGCACTCTCGTTTGATAAGCGATTACGGTCACCATTACACTATTGCAAGATCTAGTTAAATGAAGCAAACAATATATAAAAAGACCACGTTTGTGTTGTATGGGAGCCCATCAAAATGTTAATTGTATTCTGTTTTGGTTAAAGAGTCTTTGTAGTAAATAGTTCCCTGGGAACAGCGGGCAGTCTATAAAAGAGACATTTTTCCGACCCTAGACTCGATATCCGGCACGTGGTTGTACGCATTCGTAATTTTACTATCTATTGTTTAAATTTAAAAAAATATATGTGATTACTTTGTGAATAAAAATAAATAAATACCAGAAACAAAAAGATATTTTTTTTCTTATTTCAAATATATATTTTGGTCCTCCGTCCAGAAACAATACTATTAATTACTTCAAAATCGTCCGGAAAATGACATTTTCCGGCCTAGGCCGGCAAAGTAGCTTTTAGATTTTCTAAAGAGATGGCGCTATGAGTCATCAAAAATACATAATAAATACTACAAATTTTAAATAAATTTATTTCAAAACAGCGTATAATATACAAAACTAATAACTTTTTCTAAAGGTAAGCAGGATTCAAACTTACATTTAATTTCTCTCACAACTTTTATTTTAAATTTGACATTTATGTCAATTTACAACTAATTATCATTCGATTATGAAAATACATATCTCGATTTTATTATTGCTCATTGAACTATAATAGTTCATTGTCTCTGCTATTTTTATATAAAATTATTAGATATTAATATTATCAATATAACAATTTTTACTGTGCTGCTTATTAGCACAGTATTCGTATGTATAAAAATTAAGGATCGTGATATCGATTATCAGAAAATCATTCCTTATTATAATTCTTTTAATCGTGCAATAGATGTCACTAATGTCAATATACACCTAATCTTGTATGTCACAAAGTAAACAGTTTTTGAACTTTTGAAAATATTAAAAATTGGTCGGACCAAAAAATAGTGTGTGTTACACGTCCGCAAAATGTTTTGCAAGTGCTCGTATTGTTTCGCCTCGGTGCTACGCCCCTCGGCTACACAACTTTACTCGCTCTTGCAAAATGGCATTTTCCGTCCTTGTGTCACAAATAACTATTTACGCAAAATTTTGAAGTTTACAGACTAGACGCCAAAATATTCTACATTACATTGTGAAAAGAACAACACTCATAACAAAATACCAGCTGCTTTGATTTGTGTTCGAAAACCGACACTGGCCAGAATCTGCAATAAGCTCTTCCCATCTCACGCAAGTCAAGCCAAACACCCTATTTACACGCTTGTGTGTGTGGAAGCTTACCGAAACTTGCCAAGCAGGTAAACGTACCATTACAGCTTCATTGTGAGACACATTTAAAAATTGTGAAATTGCAGGAAGTGGCGAAAATTACCAAAGTAAGAAGCGACACCAGACACCGTAACAAAGCAAAAGGCGGATCCTCTTGACTATGGACGTCATAAAATAGTAGTGGAAAGAATATGTACTTACGGACAAATATTGTAACATTCAAAGTATTAAGAAAAAGAAAGATGCATATAGGTATACTATTTGAGGTGGAAGTGGAACTTGTTTATTGGATAGGTGCCATTTTGTTTTCACCCTCGTAGAGTTTAGAGGCTATGTGGTAGTTATTAAATTTCTTACTTGTGAATTAGTAAAGTCAATCAAAGTCAGATTTCTATTCTTTTGACACAAGAGCAGAAAATTAAGTTTGGCAGCACTCAGCATTTTGAGTTTAACTATAACTTAAAAGGTGTCTAAATTGTGCATAACTTGAATTATAAGTTTTGGATGTACATTTGACTCATTTTACGTATGGTAGCCAAATCATTAAGTTTTTTTAAAACGCATTTAACTATTTAAAAAAAAAACTATTTTACTTCAAGAGCTTCTTTATTGGTTACTTAAGAAGCTTATACATTAAATTTTTATCAAGTCTATCGTCATCAAGTTTCAACAAAAAATATAACAAATAAAATTAATATCAATAACTTATCCTACACTTGTCAATCAGAGTGATGATGAAATGCTCTTTCGTTAAGTAATGCAATACAATAATAAAAATTAAATGGTAACAAAACGATGAGTAATTAAATAAATGACCAATAATAATAATAAATAGATATCGCTCACGACAGTATAAGCCCTGAGAAATTTTAAATCTCACTTAAGCATTTTTTGATGAAACAATCTTAAGCCATTGACAGTTAATGCACAGTAATTTTAAATTTCATAATTTCCAGTAATACTGAAGTTAAAACAATCTTTAAGCAAAGGTGTCACACAGTTAAAATTTAATTCCAAAGTTTCATTGGCATGTACAAATCTTACATTATACAATACTTTTATTAATAAACAATAGAAGAGAAAACCTAACGATTATATATAGATTGCTACTTCTCAGAAAAACACATGTGAACTATAAGATGGAAATAAAAACAAATTTTTGCTACTTTACTTGCAATTTTAAACACTTAATACCTAACATAATCACAGATCGTTAACCCAATTTAATACTAATGTTTATTACTAAATAACTCAATGGAAAATTAATCTTCTATTTAGCAAGTATAGTTTTTAAATTGACAGTTGTTTTATTTCAAATTCAGCAGTGCCATCAAAGAGTAATATTCTTTGCATGTATTTTTTAAAGCAGGTAGGTTAAGTGAGAGATAAAATTTCTTAATGACTATTAGCCTACAAGGAAAAATAAAATAAAAACTAAACAATCTAAAACTGAAATATCTTTCCTTCTAAACTCCTTCCGATGAAAATAATTCCGCTGCAACCACCTAAACAACAAATAATAATAATAATAAATGACGAAGATTTCCTTGTTGCCTGTGGCGGTACGAGGCGGCACTAAGCCTAGTTATTTCTTCTTTTGGGCTTTCTCGGCGGCCTTCGTTACTTTGCCTGCGGTGTCTTTAAAGTTGACTGACTTTATGACACCGACGGCGACAGTTTGCCGCATATCACGTACAGCAAAACGACCCAGAGGTGGAAACTCCTGGAATGATTCGACACACATCGGCTTGGATGGAACCAAATTAACAATGGCAGCATCGCCAGATTTTATTGCCTTTGGATTCTCTTCCGTAGTTTTTCCAGTACGACGATCGCACTTCTCTTTGATTTCAGCAAATTTACAAGCAATGTGAGCTGTATGGCAATCTAACACTGGTGTGTAACCATTGGCGATTTGACCAGGATGGTTTAACACAATTACCTGTCAAAAAAATATACATTATATAACTGCACATTTGGTAGTACACAAGCAATAAAAAATTACAACATGAATGAATCATGGTGTAAAATAAGTACACGTTATTTCTAAGAAATACTCTAAAATATAATTTAAACATATCCGAATATAGATAAAAAGAATATTTAAATTTCTATTTTAACACTCATGAAATAGTTTCATAACGTATTAAAAATGTTCGAAAATAAGGGTATTTTATACATTCATATTCAAATCTTTTTGTAGTTTCTTCAAAACGTAAGTATAACATTTATAAAATTACCTGTGCCATAAAATCGGATGCGCCTCTAGGAGGATTGTTTTTCGAATCTCCAGCGACATATCCACGTCTCAATTCTTTAACTGAAACGTTTTTGACGTTAAAACCAACGTTATCCCCAGGTACCGCTTCCTGTAGTGCTTCATGATGCATTTCAACAGATTTCACCTCAGTGGTAAGTCCCACTGGAGCAAATGTAACGACCATGCCAGGTTTTAAAATACCAGTTTCTACTCGGCCTACAGGGACTGTCCCAATACCGCCAATTTTGTAGACATCCTAAAAATAGAAAACCAATAAAACTTGTAATAAAATAACAGAATAAAAAGTGAAATCATAATATTATTATTATATTGTCTGTTATAATATTAAAACCAATTTGATATACAAGTATTTGGTAGTTTAATCATACTCTTTTGATAAGTATTGTTAAATTACGGTAAAAATCAATTCAAAATGTAACAAAAATGTATTTTTTTATTACCTGAAGTGGAAGTCTAAGGGGCTTCTCAGTAGGTCTAGAAGGAGGTAAGATAGCATCTAATGCTTCAATAAGAGTTTTTCCTTCTGCTTTGCCTTCTTTACGTTCAACAGCCCAGCCTTTAAACCATGGCATCTTGTCGGATTGTTCCAACATGTTGTCTCCGTGCCAACCAGAAATGGGTACAAAAGCTACAGCAGCAGGATTGTAACCAATCTTCTTTATATACGAGGATACCTCTTTTTTGATTTCTTCAAAACGAGTTTCAGAATATGGAGGTTCAGTTGAATCCATCTTGTTGACTCCGACAATAAGTTGTTTAACTCCAAGGGTGAAAGCTAAAAGAGCGTGTTCACGAGTTTGGCCGTTTTTCGAAATTCCAGCTTCAAATTCTCCGGTTCCAGCCGCTACAATTAAAACTGCACAATCGGCCTGGGAAGTACCTAGAAGAGATGAGATTGCAAATTAAAATAGATTATAAATTATGCTTTTAACTAATGGCATTAAAAAAAGACGTTTGTATGCGTGTGCCCCTATTAAAATAATTGTTACCATGGCAATTCTTGCACAAATGACTTTATATGGATACGTAAATAAGCTTCCTCCTTTTGCGGTAAAATACCTTTAAATGATAATATTTAAGCTATTCAATCGAATCTATTTTTAATTAATTTGAAGCAAAATCAAAATAAATAAATGCGTAGTGCCTAATTATGATGTCACCAAATAAAAGTGTTATTTTCTTAAAACCCACAGTTTGTTCTATGGAAAGATTTGGATATTTACCTATATAATAAATTCTGGGTGATCAAATGATGAAACTTTTAAGTTCATTAAGCTCTATGAAAGTATAATCAAGAAATTTGGAATCCAAAAAATAAATTTTATAAAGACAAAAACCAGATAAGTAATTTATTAAGTAGAACGATTGTATGGATAATCATGGACCATCACACAATTAACCATCATAACCGATTATATAGAGGAGCCATGATAAAAAATGTACACTCTTCTTAAAATATTCGTGTCAAAGAAAGGAACTTGTTTTATATTATAAAGTATTTTAGAGAGTGGTGGACGTTTATTAAAAGAAAGTATATTTGAAAACCTACCAGTAATCATGTTTTTGATGAAATCTCTGTGACCAGGAGCGTCAATAATGGTGACATAATACTTAGCAGTTTCGAATTTCCATAGAGCGATATCGATCGTAATACCACGTTCTCTTTCAGCTTTAAGTTTGTCCAATACCCAAGCATATTTGAAAGAACCTTTGCCCATTTCCTGTGCTTCTTTCTCGAATTTTTCTATGGTACGTTTGTCGATACCACCACATTTGTAAATCAAATGACCAGTAGAAGTAGATTTACCGGAATCGACGTGACCGATTACTACGATGTTAATATGAATCTTCTCCTTACCCATGTTGATGAAATATTAGTCTTGAATCTGAAAAAAATGTTACAAAGAAACTTATTTTTTTTTTTAATTAAAATTGATTTCTAACGTGTTATCATTTGGTTAATATTTACAGAGTATTTAATTTTAAATTAAGATGAGAAACGAGCTAAAATTGAATAATTAACATTTTTTAACAAAATCCGGGATGAACTGATAGTAATAAGAGGTAAAATCGATGAAGCCCACACCTCGTTGCTCATGTGCATTCTGCTTGAAAGATTCGCCGATATGTCGGTGCATTTGGTAACAGGTATGGGTGGAGCGTTTTTATATATTAACAAACTTATATAGAATAACAGTTTTTCATTTATTAAATGAGATTTTATTTCACTTCTTTATTTAAGGACTTAATATCCGTTACATAAAGGAATGCAAATGTAAAAGAAATAAAATCATTACTTAATTATTCTTTTTATTTCTTATTGTATGAAATTATTGAAAAAACATCTACATTTTGGAACAAACTATTTTGTTCTTAACTAAAAATATCAAAAGAATCAAGGAATTTCATTACAAATAAATAAAAATATATTACAAATAAATAATATAATCAAGGCAATAAACCACTAAACTCGGTCTTACCTCCGAAATTTAAACGTCAAGACGGATTTTAAAGATTCTTTTTGCATTCGATTCGATAGACCGTCAGAAAACTTTGTGACCTTATGCGATCATGTGTTATTGGAAAACTGCATTTGTGCTTACATAAAATGCACAAAGTGCATCTCAAACAGGCCTTGTTAGTTATTGGCGGAAATGACAACTTTTGTTAAACCCGGGGGTTTTTAGAGTCGCTGAAAGCGAATATGATATTGAAAGTGATCTTCAGTGTTTTTGGTAAATTCAGTAAACAATTAGTCAAAACTCAATACTCGGGTGTTTTTGAGCTCGCTGAGAACATATATAACATGCAAAGCGATCTACAGAGTACCTAGTTCACAGCACAGCGACCTTTACATCATCTCGTAGAGTTTTAATGAATATCTTTAAATTATAACCTTTTTTATTTACCCCAGAAAACACCGATTAATGTATAAGGATATTAACGAAAACTACAGTAGACGAGGTAAACAGTAGGAGGTATCCTGGGCACTATATACTCTGAAGCTCACTTTCCATGTCATATTCGCTTTCACCGACCCTAAAAACCTTTAACTAACAAAATTGAACTCATTTCCGCCAATAAATAGAGTTCTGATTGCGATGCACATTAAGAATCCTTTTTTTGTATGCACAAACGCAGTTTTCCAAGAAAATATGAGCGCTAAGGGCAGAAAGTTTTCTGACGCACTTAGGCATCGAATGCAAAAAGCATTAAAATCCGTTTTGCCGTTTAATTTTCGGCAGTTCAGTGTGCTTCATTGCCTGGACTAAAACTACGTATTTCTTTTTTAGGGATTTAAATCGATAGCAGATAATGCAATAAAAAATAAAAGTATTTTTATCTTACAAATTAAAATTTTCATTTTTTTTGTTTATGTTTTAACCAGCTCACCCAGCGAACGACTTCGTACCGCCTATTAATAATATCTCTTTCCTTTTGTTTTTATTTTTAAATTTCACGGTTTATTTTTCGAGTTTTTGATTGTTTTCTGTTTATTTAATTTTTTTTGTTCGTTGAATTTCATAATTTTTGTTTGTAATATTTTCTCGGTTTTTCTTTCTTTAGTTTTTTAGATTGTTTTCCATTTTACTTTAGTTTCTCGTTTGTTACCAATTTTTTTCCGATTCTTGTTTTTTTTTTCGATTCTTCCGTTTTATGGATTTTACACATTTTCGTTTCTTTTTTTTTCCTGTTTTTCAATTTTTTGTTTTTATGGATTTTTCATTTTTGTTTTGTTCATTCCTATCGTTTTTCTCCAGTTTTGCTAGGTTTTTTTTTCTATTTTTTGTCGCCATTTTGTTGCTAGATTTTCATTTTTTTTCCTGAGAAAGACAAATCCAAATAATCTTTTTAAATCTATTATTTAGCAATCGAAATTTAACTCCATTATTTCTGATTTGTGATTTTTATCGTGTTTTTCAGTTTTCCTTTATTTTTGATTTTCTTGCTTTTTTTTAAATAGTGCAATTATATTTTGTACGTTTCTTTTGTTTTTTTTATTACATCTAATTTTATCGCTTGTTTCCAGGTTCTTACCCATTTTTCAATTATTCCTAATTTTTAATTTTTGGTATTTTCGATTATTTTTCATGTATTTTTCTTTTCTTATGAATTTCAGTGGATTTAGTAGTTAGCATAATAATTTTCATAGAAACCAAGAGTAATTTTTAAATATTATACATACAAACTTTTAACCTCTGATTTGCAGACTTAGGAGGTGAATTTTAATAAACCATGAAACGAGTGTTCAAGGAAATGTTTTTAAGAGCCGGAAATTCAATTTTTTTGGCTATGGTTAATTATTTATAAAATTTCTTTTAATCTTTGAATATAAAACCTATTCAAAGCTTTTAATCAGGGCTACCGCGTGTGAATTCGCCGCTAGAGGCGCTAGTGTAGCTAGCGACACTGTTTATGGGTGGGATGAACGGTATTATTTTTCTTTTTAATTAACTTGGGAGTTATTAAGAGGTATAACAATATTTAATTTAAAACATTGTTTTAATTATGGAAAATACCAGTTACGGGTCAATGAATGTCACTGCTTTAAAAGTAGAACTACCAAAAAGAGGTGCAAAATTAAGCGGGCTGAAAGAACAGTACCTACTGAGCAACACTGCGGCATTTTTCTCTAAATATCAATGGACTAATATGTATTTGTAAACGTGATGACGGATAAGTGTAAGCTACAATTTTATTCAGTGGACGGACCTACAACGCCAGAAGTATGAAAATACACTATTTGTCCAAATTTCACGTTTCTACCATCAGCGGTTACGGCTTTGTGTGCGTCTATAAACATAAATACCAGTATGAAATGTTTAAACTTAACCAAGAAAAATTTATTATCCAACACATTTTTATGAGTTCATTCCATGATAATGAAAATTTAGAGGAATATAAAATTGTGAAAATATAAGATCAAAACAAATTCACAAAAAGAAAAGTTTTACGGAATTTTGAAATTAAATTCGGTTAGCAGTACTTACACTAAAAACTAATTTAAACCCGAATTTCGTAAAATGAGTTATGACATCTAGTTTAAAAACATTAACATTACACTTTAACCTCCAGCAATTGTGATTTTACTCCAAAACTGCTGTTGCCTTTCCAAAAAATTATATCGACCCCTCCTTGTTTTTCCTCAACACTTGACAACGATCTCAAAAAAAAACAATTCTCTTTTTCGTGGTATTTCAGATTTCGGCATTGGATTCTTATCATCCAAATTGACGTGCATTTAACTTCCTATTAGGAATTAAGGTTGACTGTATAAGGGAATGCAAATGATATTTTACATTACTTTTGTAAAAATAAATCCGAATTCAATAACATTTTCCATACTAAAATCCCAGACAACGAAAGTTATTGTATTGATTTGGACGGACATCCAGAGGGTTTAAAAAAATCGCAATCGTATCTTTCGGCTACGTATATTGGGCGTGATAGACTTTGGAACAATTTTGTGATTTACTGCATGTATTGCATAATTGGCTCGCGACTTTTTAGAATTATCTTACCAACCTACCAGCCAAATAATCTGATCTGGGTCAGTTAACAATTGTATAAAAACAAATCTTTCAAACCAATGATCAACTTGTTGCCAAATTTAAATAGAGGATCGTAGTCGATGCATGGATTCAATAAGTTTTTAAAAATGGGTGAATTTCAGATTGTTTTTCATGAGCAATGAGACTCGAAGTAGTTTTTCAGTCAAAGAAATATTAACACTATATTTTCAATACATTGCGAGAAATTTTAATGATGTTTTAATCGAATTTAAAATACATTTCATAAATACAATTTATTCGGATGCTCCGCTTTTCTATATGCAAAAAGGCATCCCACTTTCTCAAATATAGGTACTTAATAAAACGCATATCTTCTGACTCACGTATTATTCATTTAATTAGATAATTAGAACAATACCTTCGATACATTGCAATAGATAATGCAATGAATCATTTAAGAAACATGCTCATTTTATAGTCCCGAGTGTCGCTTCCAGATCAATGCAGTTTTAATTTAAATGACCTTGACCGACCAGCTCAGCATTACGTTAATATAATTTTGAATTTAGGATTGTATACCGCACAATTCAGACATTGTTAATATTTCCAGTTATTTTAAAAAATATTAGTAATAAACTCAATGAGGCCATATTGTGATGCAATCTGACGGAATACGACTCAAATCGAGTCTTTGGAATCTTAGTCTATTCCCCTATTCATTATTGATTTTGCCTGGTGACAATTTATTAACAGAGAATCGACTTTCAAATAGCTTATTTGGATTATTTTAAAGTCTTAATAAGACAATAATATCGTTTTTTTAAAATCATTATTTAAATTTATAATTAAAAAATAAATCATATTTAAATAAAAAAAATTACCTCAAATCTGCATATTATTATAATTTAACAATTCTAATACATTTTAGAACATACAAAATCGTTCAGAATATCTTTTGCATTCAGATTCTAAAGAAATAAGATTAATTTCAGTTTAAAATTAAAATCTCATATAGTAAAATGCCGGCCGCCGACCGTCTTATAATGCTAAACGTCAAAATTCAACTAAAACTCAATGTTACTACGGTTTAACGAGTTTTCTATAGATATTCTAAACATTTTCGATGATTTCTATATCGTTAAGAAGTCTAAAATATTTTTTAAAAGTAGAGAAAGAAAATTTAGCACCACTTACCTGCCCAAAAGCACAGCAAGAGATCGAGAAAATCGACGGGAACTCACAAGCGCAAACTAAACGGAAATTGGAGGAGAGGTTTCCATGGAGGGGTGAAGTATTGATTTATGTAAGTTTTCTAGAAAATTTTTGTAATTTGGATAATAATTCACTACTAAATACTCAATTAAACTATTTAACATGTATTTGAGAAACAATTTTAAATATTGCGCCGAAATTTTCAGTAATTATTTTTTTTAATTTAGCAATATACTCAAACAATGAAAATAGGGGAAGTATATTAAAATATCCACCAATGAATACGGAGGAAAATTCGCCCAGATATGACGCGTAAGCGGGAAAATTAAAGTATGTCCAACTTTTTTTAAAATCTTTATTTGGAATTATCACAAAATTAAATTTATACAATTTCACTGTAATTATTTTTTTTTTAATTTTTGTAATAATAATTAGAGAAAAAAATCCATCACTATATACGATTATTTTTTAAATTCAAAAGTGCATAAAAGATTAAATTTATATGTTTTAAACCAAATATATCGCGTTGCCAACATTTATTATTAATGTCATATATTTAAAATAAGAATGTATACAAATCGCCTAATGTATTTAAATGCTATTGCATGCAAACTTTTGCCGATTAAAGCATATTCTTATCTTTTTTATACAAAATAATGGTTGTAATTAAAAAGTGATTGAATTTTAAAATAATTTAAGCATAACCGCAAGAAAAAAGAAGCTTCGTTTTTTTTATGTGTTCAAGTTCAAATCATGAATGAAATACCTTTTGACACTTTTGACAGTGACGTTTGACGATAACAAATAATTTACGTGGAGTAAAAATGTAATAATAGTTTATTTAATATTACAACTAATTTTTAATTCGGAATTGAATAAATAATTGTATTGTCAATAATAATACTCAGTTTATTTTAAAATGGATCTACCACAGTCTACCGATTCAAATAAAAAGATTAATTTAGAAGATTTATCTAAAGAAGAACTTATTAAAAAATGTACATTGTTGTTGCAACTCGCCCAAAAAGCTAAACAATCTAAAGTGTCGTTGCAAGAAGAAAATGATAAACTAAAAATTGAGTTAAAAAATATTTCTGTTAGCGAATGTAGCAGTCATCTAGAACTTATTGAAAATTTAACACACCAGAAGTTAGCTCTAGTTACTGCTAATGAGGAGTTTCAAACTAAAACCGGAAAAGTGTTAAATGAATTAGAATTGTTAAAGGCAGAATTAAAAGAGTATCAAGAGAGACTAACCGTATGTGATAACGAAAACGTCTCATACAAACGGCAAATTGATAGATTAACTGATGAAAATGAACAGTTGTTAACAGATTTAGATTCTTTAGAAAAACAACTAGAAAAATTAAAACTAATAGCAGCTACTCAACAGCAACAATTACTGGAATTGGAAAAGTCAAAGAGTGAAGAAACTGAAAATGCAACAACCGAGTTACAAAGAATGTTAAGTATTAGCTTAGAGGAAGTTAAAAAAATGAAAATCGAAAACAACGAATTAAGCGATAAAGTAAATAATCTTGAATTAAATCTCGCACAAAAAGATAATAACATACTTATTATTAAAGAAGAATTAGTTAACGCAAAAGATTTGATAACTAAATATACCCAAGAGCTTAATGAATATCAACAATCGAAAGAATCAGTAGGTAACTGTAATGACGAAAATAGTAAAATTAACGGCGATAGATTGGCAGAATTAGAAAATAGCAATAGTAAATTAAAAGAAAAAATAAAATTCTACCATTCTAAAATTGTAAAATTTGCCAGTATAGCCAAAGATTTAAGAACAAGCAAAAATGAAATCTTAATTCTTTCAAAATCTTACATAGAACAAGTTAAGGAATGGAAAGAACAGTTAAATTGTAGTGAAAAAAATATTGTGAAATATATGAATAGTATGGAACAGGAAAATAAAACTTTAAAAGAAAAGTTAAAGCAAGCAGAAACTGTTTTAGATACAAATAACTTAGAAGATCAAAAACAAAAACTTTTAGATCAGTTAGAAACTCAAAAAAATAATTATGAGGCAATAATAACAAATTTGAAAACGGCTAAAGAACACTTTGAACAGGAATACAATTTAATCGAAGAAAAATATCAAAGGAACCAACTAACATATGAGAATGAATTAAAAATTGTTAAAGATCAATTTGAATCTGAAAAAAATCATTATGAGAATGAATTAAAAATTGTTAAAGACCAATTGGAAGCTGAAAAAAGTCAGTATGAGAATGAATTAAAAATTGTTAAAGACCAATTGGAAGCTGAAAAAAGTCAGTATGAGAATGAATTAAAAATTGTTAAAGATCAATTTGAATCTGAAAAAAATCATTATGAGAATGAAATAAAAATTATTAAAGACCAATTTGAATCTGAAAAAAGTCAATATGAAAATGAATTAAAAATATATAAACAAGACATTAAAATCTTGATAACAGAGAACCAGGAATTAAAACAGACTCATACTGATAGTTTAGTAGAAGAAAAGCAAAAATTAGAAAACGAGATAAATAATATTAAGAATCAGTACGAACAAGAAAGGCTTGTTCTAAATAACAAAATAGAAGAACTAATTAATAAAAAAAACGAAGCACTGATTAGATCAGAGGAACAGTTGAAGAAAACAGAAACAAAGTTAAGTGAATTAGAAAAAATAATCAAAGGACAAGAAAATGAAATAAAATTGCTTAGGAAAGAAAATATAACTATTTCAAAAATAAAAGATGATTTGGTATGTGAGTTAGAAAAATTAAATTCTCAGAAGAAAGAACTTAAAGAAAAAACTGAAAAGATGCTGGAATGTTCTAATAGTTTAACTGACCTTCAAAATAAGGTATGGGTACATTTTCCCAAAATATACATTACCTGGATTTGCAGTTCGTTGGCAGCGACGTCATTTGACGTATATGCAAGTAGACCAATACGCGGTAAGTCTTTCTAAGTTAAACCTGGCAACTACGCTTCATTCCTACCGCGTATTGGTCTACTTGCATATACGTCAAATGACGTCGCTGCCAACGAACTGCAAATCCAGGTTATAGTAATAATTTTTTTTACAATATTTCAGGTAAAATCCCTACAAGAACTAGAACTTAGATCATCGGAGGAGATTAAAAACTTAGCAGGCGAAAATAAAACTTTATCTTTAGAGAATGAGCTCTTGCAGGAAAAGTTACAAAAGTTCGAATATTCATTACAAAATAGAATCCACATATCCTCCCAAACGAATGAAGTGCCTTGTAATGTTGAGCTTTTTGAAGAACAGATATCGAATTTGAAGAGAGAAAATGCTGAACTTTTGGTAGAGATGAATGAAATGAATCAAGTTCTTAAAGAAAGAGGAGAAAATATATCAAAATTAGAAGCGCATTGTGAAGAAGTCCTGAAAAAATTACAAATTTATGAAACTCAGGCTAACAAGAACATTAATAACATTACTGAAAAGGAAAAAATAATTGAAAATTTAACAACAGAAATTCAGCAACTAAAATCTAATCCTAATGATAATAACCTGAGTGAGGTAGCTTTGTATAAAAATGAAATTCAGACTTTAAAAACGGAAATAGAAAATATGCGAGATAAATTAAATTCGAATTTAGATTCAAGTTATGTTGACGATGGTATGTCCACGTCTACCATATCTAGGACTGAAGAAATGAATAGATTGAAGGATTTAGAAGGATCGTGGGAAGAGAGATATGGGAAGTTAAGAAACTTGGCAGTAAAATTAAAAGGTAATAATAAAGTTAAAAACCAAAAATAAAATCAAATTGATAAAAAATATGATTTTCAAAGTCAAATCGGAATCATTGCTTAATTGTTGATACTGATAAAATATTTTTTATTTCAATGTAATGCTTAAACAGATTAAGATTTAGAATAGGGCAACTACTTTCCAATTAAAGCCGTTATTAGGTATAAATAATAAATCAAAAAATTATAATAATTTAACATGTTTGTTATCAAGACCCAAAAAAGAAAAAGGATATGAGTAACGCTTTTTTTATTTTTTATATATGCGTAATCAGGAGTGACTGATACACCTGCGAAGTATAAGATCTATTGTCTCCCCGTTTTCTTGCTGTAATTCTGATGTTTGCTTAGATTTATAGCAGCTCTTCTACTCCTATCTTGTAGATCTTCCTCTTCTATTTCATATGATCCTAGGTATCTGACCGTAGAATGCAATGCATTCTGAGAGTATGTGTATTGAGGTTTCGTCCACTTCCTCACAGAGTCTGCATTTTGCTTTATCTACCAATCCTAGTTTCTTCATGTATTCTTCTTCATATTCCCGTTATAATACGGAGCTTGTTTTTACTGAGGTTTAAACAGATTAAAGATCTCTTCTGGTTATAGTTGCCCAGGAGCGTCTTCGGTTGTCTTACTCCTTCTAGATCGTTCCAATACTTGGCTCTTTCTCTATCTACTTCTTTCCTAAGTTCTTCTAAGACTGTACTACTGCTGATTCTACAATATGGTTCTGGTCCCAAATATGGGGTTTCAGCTCATTTTTTGTCAGCTTATCTGCTGTTTCGTTTTCTTCTATTGCTATGTGTCCTCGAAGCTAGTTTATTTAGTTTGCCTAGGCATTCCCAGAACATCTTTGATTGTGTGTGAGTTCAGTGCTTTGATGGCTGGTTGGTTATCAGACATAATTACAATCTTTTGTCTACGATAGTTCTTTTCGATATTAAATTCTACATATCTTCTCACTTGAAAAGTGCTTGGGTATGCACCCAGGCTTTCTGAGTATTTGGCTCTAGGTCCAAAAACCCCTGCTCCAGTTCCTTCATTTATCTTGGAGCTGTTCATATACCAATTTGTGGCATTTTGGTTTAGCCCCAATTCGTCTTTGTCCCACTCAGGTTTACTACCCAGTTTTGTGGTGAATTTTCTCATAAAGTTAAATTTCTTTAGCATGTCGTCTTGGGGCATTTACCCAGTTTGACCAAATTCAAGTGATCAAGGTTGTTCCTTGATGGTTCCTTCTTTGACCATCCTATATATAGTTTTCTTCCTTACACTTTCTACTTGAATGTGTAGTGAGAATTAGGATTACTTTCACTGTAGTTTTGGGGCATGTTCCCATTGCTCCAGTGATGCATTCACAGACGAGTCCCTGAATATTCAAAAGGTTTGTTCTCATAGTAGTCTCTTGTGTTCCAAGCTACTGCCCCTTAAGTGATAGTTGGTCTCACTATTACCGTGTACATCCATTGCAATGTCCTTGGGTTATAAATAACCCCAATTTTTTCCTGCAATGTTTCTGCACACTACAAGGGCCTTTGTAGCTTTGGGTATAATTGCGTTTTCTTATTTGTTCCAGAGTAACCTGTTATCTAGGATTAACCCTAAATATTTAACCTCTGTTTTCCACCTACTTTGACGATCTTTTAAGTTAGGTTTCTTTTTCCTTGTAAAGGCTACTAAAATGGTCTTGGAAGTCTCATCGAATTAAACCATTGCTTTGCTTTGTTTAGTCGTCCCTGTACGTGGCCATTAAGATCGTGTCGACTTTTGTTGTTTGTTTTTATTGTGTTAAAATTATTTTTTATTTGTAGGTAAAGTTCGAGAATTAACACAAAACCTAACACAACAACAATCAGAAAATGAGGAAATTAAAAAGAAATTGGCATCTAATGTAAAAACCATCCAAACCATACAAACTCGATGCGATTCACTACAAGATGAGTTGGATAATTCAGAAAAACAATGTAAACAGCTTCAAAACCAACTCAGTGGAGCTGCAAATGATATTTCGAGAGATAAGCAGTCCTTAGCCAATACTGAAGAAGTAATTACAGGCTTAAGGATTGAGCTAGAAAATTTAAAGAAAGATAAAATGGCAACTGAGAACTGGAAAAAACAAGTTAGTGCTAAAATTCAAACTCTTAGGAAAGAAATAGAAGCTAACAATAGTGTGAAAAAAGATTTTGAATCCAAAATAGCTACACTTAATAGTACTTTGGAAGCTAAAGAATTAGCCTTGAGAACAGAAATAGAAAACCACAAACAAACCAAAAACTTATTGGAACAGTCTATTAGTGATCGTAAGAAAAACTCTGTATTAAACCTAGAAATGCAAGATTATGAAAGAGGTGCAAAAGAGTCCACCAAAAAGATAGAAAAGCAACAGGAAGAAATCAGTCACCTAAAAAATCAAATAGATATTGAGAAGTCCACTATAAACGCTTTGAGAGAACAAAATAAATTATTAGAAGAAAGAATACTATCGGAGGAACAAGCATCAATAACTTTAACATCAGAAATATCTAATTATAAAAAACAAATTACTAAATTAGAAAAAGATATATTCGAAAAAGCTGAAAAAATTCACAGTCTAACCCAACAACTCGAAACTTCTCGTGCTGAAACCGAAGAACTGTCCACAGAACTAAGTAAAGCAATTTCAAAACATCAAGCAACTAACCAGATGCTAAAATCTGAACGCGATAAACTTTCTAATGAGAATTTAAGACTTCAGCAAATTCTTAGAGAGTCTCAGGATGAACTTAAACTTAAGAAAGATGAGTTGAAGGTGATTCAGACAGAGTATGATGGTTATAAAGTAAGAGCTCAGAGCGTATTACGTCAGAACCAAAGTAGAGATGTAGGATTAGAGGAAAAATTGTCTGAGGAAGTAGCTTCATTAGTTGCTCAAAATTTATCACTAAACAATCAGCTCGATGACGCTAAGTAAGTGGAAACTATTATTAAATTAAGATATTTTCATCTTTTTTGTGGCATACATAAAAAAATGACAAAGACGACAATAGATTCGGTTATCGACAGTTATATTTATTGTATTTAAATATCAACAATTTTTAGTTACTTAAGGAGATCCACGTGAAATAAAATTTGTAAATTCAATCTACGTAGCCTAATAATTAATAAAAAAATAAAAAACTAATAGGTTTTTAGGATATTTAATGAAATAATTAGATTAAAGTATTATTACAGAAAACTGTATCATTGTCATATTTAGTAAAGCGTGTTATCAATAGATAGCAAACATCAAAGAATAATATTATTCTAACGCTTTACAAGTTTTTGAAAAACATTTTCAAAGACAATGACCGTTCAACTAAGAAGAAACAACTACTTCCTGGGCTATATGGTTTAATATCTATTAGATATGCCAACCCCATTTGACTTTGAAGTGTAATCCAATATCCGTTGGGGCATATAGCCCAGGAAGTAGTTGTTTCTTCTTAGTTCAACGGTCATTGTCTTTGAAAATGTTTTTCAAAAACTTGTAAAGCGTTAGAATAATATTATTCTTTGATCTTTGATATCTAAATAATTAGAAGTACGTAAATTAAGATTCCATCAGCCGTGTATTTGATTACAAATTTAACACAATCAACGATTTAAAAAACATTATATTTTCTTTGAATTTGATAGAAAAAATAAACTTTCGATTAAAACAATAAAGAATGTTGGTTTCAGAAATTGCTACGGAGATATTTAATATCTATTATGAAATAACACAAAGAACTTAAGTTGTTTAACGGAGTTCTATAATAGTCTTAATAGTCAATTAAATATTAATAATTATTTAATGATTAAATGTTATTAATTAATTTTAAGAGCATAACAGTATTTCTACGTGTCAATTTTCAGCAAGCACAAAATAATGTTTTTATTTTTTTTTAGGAATAATTTAGAGATTCTAAAAAAAACTAACAATAAACTTACCACTGAAATTAGGGAGCAAGTCCAAAAAATTCAAGAGCTAGAAGATGATTGTGAGGATATTAAAAATCAGTTTGCGGATTTATCTGCTAAATATGAAAAAACTGTCATAGAAAATGCAGAGACTATCAGAAACATGAAGGTAACCGCTATTTTATATACACGTAAATAAAATTATATCTACTAATGAGTATATTTTTTTAGGTTCAAACAGATACTCTGTCACAATGCTATCGACAGCAGTTATCTGACCAAGAAACACGACATAATAGAGAAATTTTGGAACTCCAAAGCCGTCTAGAAAAGGCTCCTACCCCTACTGAAACATCTCCGGTTCTGCCTTATATGCCCAGAGGAGAAGGTGAAGGTTCAGAGAGTATAGAAAGCAATAATTCCGTCAATGTCCATCCAGTACCTTTAGAAAGATTATTGGGAACTGATTCTGAACAAGAAATGGAAAGGTAAAAATTTTTATGTGGATTAAAACCGATTTTCATGTTTTGTACGTCAAGCTGTTCCCCAATTTTTCGATTCTACCCTAGATTCACTTACTTTTTGATACAGATGCAAAAACCAAAATTCCAGTAGACAACTGGTTTAACTATTAACATTCAAACAAAATATGAGATACTAAAAACTTATGTATTGAGTGTGGCGCCTTCGTACATAATCTATACCAGTTTTACTTTTACCCATTTCAAAATCAATGTTAATAAAAACGAGCCATTTTAATGTAAATTTCATTATTTTGATTTTAAGTGGCAAGAAAGCCCTCAAATAATAGAAGAAAGTATTCCTAACGTGTTTTGACTATTTTCTTTGGTTTATAAAATTAAACTTGGTTCTTATTTCTAAATTTTGTTAATTTAATTAATATATTAAAGTCTTGATTGAATAATGCTGTTAGTAAGTTTGGTTCGTTTTAATAAACTTGTTACATGCAACCGAATTAACTTTAAATTTTGTTTTTAGATTTGTTTTTTTAAGATATTTTTCAATATATTGAGAACAAAATTATGGTCACCAAATTTTTTAAAATTATAATGTATTATGATGTGATTATTTTTCAAACTCTATACAAATGTGCTCAGTGTTTTTTGCGATATTTACAATTTACATGTTATTTGTAGTACAAAACTAAGCTTTTTTTTTGTTTTATAGAATAAGAAAGAAGCTTCAAGAACACGAATCAAAAGTAGCACATCTTACTTCTTTACTGTCAGATACCGAACAGGATTTGGTAAAACATGTTCAAATGAATAAGCACCTTAAAGAAGAAATAAGGCGACAACAACGATCAGAGGAAAGAGAAAAGCATGCAGAAAACCTAGAATATTTAAAGAATGTTATATTTAAGGTAAGTTATATATTAAAGCGATGCAGTTAAATGCCGAATTTGGGTTTATATCAATATAATCAATAGTTTTCATAGATTTATATCATTGACCAGAAATTTCGGTTATTAAATTATCAAGCCATACATCTCAACCTACAATAAAATTTTAAATAAAAAAACGGGTGTGGCAGTCAGTGGGACTACCGGCAGAAGTTATACTTCTATGCACGCGCCCGGATTCATAAATTTGTATGCGAATGATTTAGCAAAATCATTATATGATATTCGTGTTCAGCGACCTCAAAAACCTCCTAGTACCGAGTGCACACTCATTTTGTATCGAATTTGCATAAAATTCCTGGAGACGAGGTCCGTCTTAAGCACCAGGTGTTTCGGACACCATCGCCATTATCATATTCGTATTCAGCGACCCAAAAAACCGCCGAGTTCCAAGTGTGCACTGATTTTGTACAGAATTTACATAAAACCCCAAGTGCCGCGGATACTTTCGACATCATGATATTCGTGTTCAGCGACCCCAAACACCCCGAGTACATAAATTGAACCCATTTCGAAGAGTTGTAATTTTTCTATCTATTGTCTGTTCGGAATGCACTTTTCGACTATTCTTAAAAACTCTGTTTATGTGGCCAACAACCTCAAAAGCAGGATATAATGCAACCATGTGACGGTACTATGGACTACAATACAATACTCATTAATGAATATTATTATTAATATAAAATACTAAACTTTATATGTTTACTTATGTAAAACACAATGTGATACGTCACTATGATATTCAAAACATTAGCTCAGACTGTTTTTTGTATATCTATCTCTTTTCAATGTACTGAATATTTAAACGGTATTCAAAGGACTTATAGTTATGACTAAACATGTGGTAGATATTTCATCTTTGTTTTTACCGACCAATATACCTTAATGTGTTTCTGTCTCTCTCTTACTCACACCATTACATATGTAATGATTTTTCTCATTTAACCCCACACAAATCTTTTCCGCCGAGTGCACGAATAGAAGTATAACTTCAAAAATCAATAAGTTTGTGAAAACTTTGGATTAGTTACTTGCTTATATGCAGAATTACTTAAAAACAACATAAAAATAATTCTCCTTTTTTTTTAGTTTGTTACTTTGAACAGTGGAGACGAAAGAAAGAGACTGGTACCTGTGTTAAATGAAATATTGAAATTAAGTCCTGACGAAATAAAACAGTTAATTGCTGTTGCAGATGGTAGTTCAGCTGTTCTGAAAGGGTGGAGCAGTTACTTACCAGCATGGTCGTCACCAAATAAACCTCAGTAGATTACTCTTTTTTATTTCTGTGAAGACTTAATATTGCCTCTATTCTAAATGAAATTTACAGTATTTCAACACTGGAAATATTTGTTTAACATTTTAGAAACATTTCTAACGTATTTTTTTAACTTATCAACAATCACAATTTTGTGTTTATTTTTCTAAATTAGAATTAATATTCATCGGTGTGATCATTCCGAGATTTGATTAGGTGGTTAAGTTTAGTTAGAAGAATTAAGTTCAGCAAGCAAGTAAACTGGAAATGCATTATTTTTCTTCTGAAACACAGCGATTACCGTGTTGCTCTTAAGTGCTATTTTTAAATAAATTGTAGGTCATTTATAAATCATGCATTATTGTATGTTATCTATTTATATAAGTTATTTAAATTTATTTAAAATATAATTGGAAGTTAAACGTTATCTTCATTAAAAATTTATAAGTATTATAAACCATTAGTAAATAAATAATACCAAAAAAATTTAGTTTGTTTAATCGCTAAAAAATACAACACAAATATTAATTGAATTTTTTATTTTAGAAAAACATGCATTATAAAAATGTTATATTATACAATGTTAAAAATTATCGCAATATGCCAGTGCAGATAAGTTTATTTCTCCAATTAATTCTCACTCTTTAATAACGTCGTATAAGTTAATTAATAGATATGACTGTAGAGACGTTTTATTTACATCTTGCCGAATATTAAATTATGTTCTTCTCTTCTTCTTTATCAGTAACTTGGCAAATTCATTAAAGTTTAATTTCATAAAAAACAAAAAGTGGATATATCTAACTGGTTTAATTTCTGATCAATTTCTTTAGAGCGCCGTGTTCTCACCTTAAAAACAAATACAATGCGATAATAAAGTAACAAATATGAAAATTGATAAGACTTTTATTTAAATAACCACTATATGTTCTTGGTGGCATCAGTTTTTAATTTCTTCTATTAGTAGGGGACTTTCTTGTTACTATAAAATATACATATTACTTTTATTAAAAAGGCCTTTGCGTAAGCTTATTTTGATTATATGTCTCGGGGTACGTGTTTAGAATCTACAATTTATGAATAGATATTGGTTGTATAGAATATACTTAATTTTCTGATCTTTGACAAGCAAGTATGTTGTTGTCCACAAAGATTTTCTATGTAACTTAAAAAATAAGTATTTTATGTAATAGTTATTTATGATAGGAGTGTTAAAAGTGAGGTTTTATTTTGTGAGTGAAAACGTTTGTGAAATGAGCGGAGCGAATTGAACAATTTCACGAACAAAATAAAATCACTTTTAACACAAATACCATACAATGTTTTTTGTACAACTTCCCTATTTTGATAATGAAACGAGCGAATTTGCAATGACAATAAACCAAACCGTGTTAAAAGTAAACTTGTTTACATGGCAACGTGTTAAAAGTATTTTTAACACGCTGCTATGTAAACAATCGTTTTTAACATTGTTTGCTATCATTAAAAGTGTCACTTTTAATGACAGTTGTACAAAAATAAATTTTTGGATGAAAGTCAGTTGAAAAGTTGTCTGTGCCAAAAGATAACTTTTTTTTTGAAGTGAAAACTTTTTTAGCGTCGTGCACTTTTTATTATGTGTAAAAAATGTTAAACTCGCGTCATGACAGATGGACTGATCGAAAGACGGAGGGTGGGTGAGTATCACGCCTTGGTGGCGTAGGAGAGGAAGTATCCCTCTCTCTTTCTATCGCGCTTTGATGATTTTGAGGGGAGATTTCAACGTAAACTTTGCATACGATAAAAAACAACTATTTATTGAATTTTAAAATAATGAATTTGGTTTAACGATGTTCAAATGATCGCAATCTTAACACAACGAAATACAAAACTACTATTGATGTGGTTTTTATTACACGTTTAAATAGGTTCGAATCAAATTTGTTTGTTTCTTATTTCAGCTACCACAAATCTATCATATCAGTTTTAGAGATTGGCGATGATGGTTCTGGTAATGATAATGGTGCAAGAGTCGTTGAAATTAGGGATGGCAGCGATAAACTTTTTAATATAAAATAATTGTAATGTTTCTGAAGTGTTAAATTTTCAATGCAATATAAATTGTCATGTTTGTGTACGATAGCACAATAAATGAATATTGTATTTTTTCACATAGTACTCTTATAATGATAAAACAGTTTGTGCAAAATTATTCTCTAACCATTCTAAAAAATTAAAAATTCACAACGTTGATTTTCAAGTTTTCACTTCTGCTGGCAGTCCTGGAGTGCAACGCCTTGATTTTTTTATTTATAGTATCAAAAAACTACATAACTAATAGTAGTTATCTAAAATCTTTTTGGAAAGTAAAAATTTATAAAGATACAAAAAATCGTAGATAAAAAATAATGTAATATATTTTTTTCCTACTCTTCTTGATCACTTTATGCATTTCTTTATAAATTATTCAAGTTATTCTGTAGGCAATAAATTAGATATTCGATGTTAATATAGTGAAAATGATAATTTTGTAATTTAAAGAAAAAATTAAATCTTATTGTAAAAACATCTAAAAATAATCTACACTTATATATTTAATCTTACCTTCGAATTTTGATCCTTGAACTCTGTTTTAATAAAAGAAACTCCATTTTCATTTACTTTAATACCATAGTTATGGCAATCAGATATTAATTCATCTTCCGAATTATATGCTAGTGTTTCCATCAAAGTTTGTTTTGAATACGATAAGTTTTTATTACTATAGGCCACTGACATTGTTTTAAAAACCAGTCTAAAATAATTATTAAGTAACATTTGTTTAGTTAATAGGAATTACGAAGTGACGAATTAATAATTACATTAGTACAAACAATAAACTAGTTAAACAACGTTAAAATAATAAACTGATCATTATGTAGTCCTCAGGTAATATGTAATTAACAATAAATCAGTAAATCAAACTAATTATTGTGGTCATGTTTTCGATAGTTAAAATAGAACCATTTATGAGGAAAATAAAATCTGTATCTAATTAAAAAATAAATACCTACCTTCGAATTTCAGCTATATGCATATTAGCAGCTATTTGTATTGTTACTGGCATTCTCTTTAAAATTCTACAAAGTCTAATATAATTGCCCCTTACGTAGCTTAAATTTGCCTCTAGTGCCGACATTACCAAACTAGTTCTAAAATTTAGATAACCAATATAAAAAAATTAACTGAAACTTTTTTGATAAGGATACATTAAATTGTATGTTACCCAGTCAACAGAGGAGTAGATAGAACGACTTCCACCAGATTGTCACAATTACTATCTGCAAGAATCCTAGAAATAAAGACAGGCCAAGAAACTATCTCCATCAATACGACCAGAGGTTGCCCACAGAGGGAGTTGCAGCCCCACTCATGTGAAGTTTCACTTTGGATAGCTTACTCTGACAATTGACCGAACTAGGTGTACCTTACCAAGAGTATTCCGATAACGTGGTTATCCTCGCAAGATGAAAGTATTCAAATATCCTCTGCGATATAGTACGGCGAGGATTGAACAAGGCAAAGCAATAGTGTAATTCGGCGGAACTTAATATCAACCCCACCAAGACCACCTTGGTTTACAAGGAAAAAGAAACCTAACTTAAAAACCGTCAAAGTAGGTGAGTGGAAAACAGGTTAAATAAGCACAATTTATAAAAAGAACTTTTTATAATAGAAAGTTTTTTACTGATTTATAGGTCATATTTTAAGTGTCATCTCAACAATGCACACCATCCCTGATATCGCAAAAATATTAAGTCATACAACGCTGTGATTGATCATAGAGAAGATTGTTTCCTTGTTAACAAAATCAAGGGTAGTTGTATCTAAAAACTTTCTAAAACAGTTTATTTTATTACCAGTTAAAATAATAGTTACTGTTTTCACATGTAAGAACAAAAAAAAACTTCTCTCTCGCGAGATCGATCCTATTACGATAACCCAACAGAATTGTCACAATCAACCGCTTATCCAAATAGGCCACCGCAAGCTTATATGAAGTCTTTCAAAATGATAATATGTATACATATTTAATTTAATAACAATTCAGTATAAATTTCGAAATCTATGTATATGCCTAAACACACTTGAAACATGCATTGTCATCCAGTTCTTAGCTATTCAAATTTCAGAGCTCTAGGTAGTCGGGAAATAGGTTTAAATTCGATTACAAAATTCCACAGAATGACACAGAGACAAAGAACACGACGAAAATATAAAATATAAAATGTAGGGCTAATTCTAGTAAAAAAACACGAAAACGCAAGAATACACAAAGCTACAAAGGCCCTAATATGTGCTGAAACATTGCAGGAAAAAACTGGGGAAATAACCCAAGGACATTGTAATGGATGTACACGGCAATAGTGAGACCAATCATCACTTATGGAACAGTAGCTTGGGACACGCGAGCTAATCTTACTACTACGAAGACAAATCTCTCGAAGATTCAGAGACTAGTCCCAAGATGACATACCAAAGAAATTTAACTTTGTGACAAAATTCACCACAAAATTGGGTAGACATCTGAATGGGGCAAGGACACCGAGACCGATAAAGGAACAAGCAGGGGTTTTGGACCTAAAGCCAAATACTCAGAAAGCCAGGGTACATACCCAAGCATTTTTCAACCAAAAATCCGCACGATTGAAAGTTGTGTAGAATTTAATATCGAAAGGAACTATCGTAGACAAAAAACTGTAATCATGTCAGATAGCCAACCAGTCATCAAAGCACTGAATTCATACACAATCAGTTTAAAGATGGTTTGGGAATGCTTAGGCAAACTAAATGAACTAGAACAAAACAACACTGTTTCCCTCTTATGGGTTCCACGACACATAGAAATAGAAGTAAACGAAACAGCAGATAAGCTGGCACAAATAGGAGCTGAAACCCCATAGGACCAGAAACATCTTGTGGAATCAGCAATACAAAAAATTAAGGAATGAAGTGGACGTAAAAAAAGCCAAGTAGGTAAAGTGCGAATTCTGTACGGAAGAGGACGAAACCTTAATACACATACTCTCAGAATGCATTGCCTTACGTAATTCTAGGGTCAGATACCTAGGATCATACGAAATAGAAGAGGAAGATCTACCTAACTTGAAGCCCAACGATATCCTAAACTTTCAAAGAAAGGGGACTACAAGAGCTACTATAAATCCGAGAAAACATTAGCAATATAGCAAGAAAAGGGGGACACAATAGATCTTATAGGATAGGTCGCAGGTGTATCTATCACATATACATACAATATACATACCTAATCAATATTCAAACTTACTTCCATTCTCTGCGAATGTTCAAAACTCTATTTATGGCATGCACATCGCCTAAATTAAAAATAAGATATAATGTTTCAAAATAAGGTCTGTTTTCTTCTAAAAATTGGTTGGAAAAAATTATTCTTTCTTTTGAAATTTCTTGCAAATGATCGTAGTAATCATACATGCATAGCAACCTTTTAAGGCACTCTTGAAGATGAGAATTATTAATGTAAGGATCAAAATTGTGTATTGTTTCTTCACAAGATCTACAAAATAAGTATTAAACTTTTGATATGACCAAGAAACAATATAGTATTTACTTGTATGCAGCATATGCATAAAACCTAATTATAGGTTGCAAGATTATAATTTGGTGAGCTCTTGAAATACTTTGAATCACCATATCTTGCCTGACAGAACGTAATCTGTCCATTATAAAATTATACTTCAAAATCCAATCTGCTTCTTTAGAAATAATCCTAAAAATTTTAATTTCCACATTGCACGTATAAGGATTTTTTATTAAAATCTTACTCAGTGAGCAGATAATTAACAGTTTTTATTAAAACCGGAGCGGGTCTTAAATTTTCAGGATCTATGAAAGATTTCCCTGCAGCTGATCTTGAAAACATCTTAACACATCTTTGAAAATCTGCTTTGGGTAATCTATCCCTCTCAGTGCCTGGTACAACTTCAAAAATATGTAGTAACTTCTGGCTTTCTCGTCTAAAATTAAAGATATAAATGGTATATACTGTATGAAGCTTGATTTAAATACAGTTTGGCTTCTTTGACTGGACACATGTGACAACAAGTACCAGTGATGTAAGTTGAATCCATTTTATTAAACAACAGTAACAAATGTGAATAAACTTTAACTTCCTATGCCGTTGACATTAAAACACGGAGTATGAAGTATGATAGTATGTCAATGCCAATGACCTATGCTTCAAAGTCCAGAATAAACTAAATCTTTGCTTCAAATCAAAGATTACCTTTTACCTTAATCTTATGGAGGGCCTTAATCTGTTCTTCAAACTTTGAACATAATTTGTGACTTTGAAGAAGTTCAAATTAACCCAGAGATAATATTATTGTCTCTGAATTAACCCAAGAATTGACAGCACAGATTAATTGAAGAATACCAGTCTTCAACGATAGTGTAACCAGTTAGAAAAGAAAAACAAATAAAAGTTACTCAGTTTAGTATAAAAGAGTTATTAATAATTTATTTGATAAACCTTTCATTTATATCGATTTAATTAAATTACATAATGTTGTTGTAAATTGAAAGGTTTACTAGGAAATATTTGGCTGTTTAACTGAAGTATCGTAGATTAAAGCATTCAAGTGTCGCTTCATTTTGCTCGTGTTCTTGTTGATCGATGATATACATTTGACAACGTAGTGTTTTCTGTCAACACTGTCAACATTGTTGAGTGTGCTTTAAAATGGAAATGAAATTGTAATTTGTTATATTTTTGTTGTGAAAAGCGGTGTCAGCTGTTTTTTTTTAAATAGTGTGCATCCGTGGAATGCCATGAAATCTAAGGGCTGCTTTTTAATTACCAGGTAAATGCGCTAACACTAAAAATTTGAATATTTTGTTAGTTCGTAGAAACCAGGTTTTCCAAAGAAATCGATCCTCCTTTCCTGTACTGTTGAAATATTTAGTTTTATACATTTGCTAATAATTAATTTAATATTTCCTGAAATTAACTGATATTTGGCAGAAAATTATACGTAATTTTCCACAATTCACTATAATTGTGTTTGTTATTATAATTACATAGTCTTTTTAATCAGGTTAAAATTTTGACATTTTTTTAACAAGAGTGAAAAGTTTACTCAAAATTTTTTATTTGTATCGATTAAAAGTTATCTTGAAAATTCAATACATAATTAATGCGTTTTAAATTTCAAATAATTATTTTAGTTTTGTTGTATTACTATCATTTATTATTCTTAAATAAGTAGTATTATATTAAAAAAAGATCATTTTTGCATAGTAATTAGCGTACAAAATTTTGTTGTAACTTGCAGTAATTTGTATCATAATTAATTGACTAAATAATTGTATACAACACTGATTCTAAGAATACGGGCAGCAAATTTTGTATGCGTATTATATTGCACGATAATAGTCTAATTTTCATGCATTATAGACTATTTTGCAAAATGAATAATTTAAATGATTTTATAATACACCTGAATACTACTGGTTTACTTTAAAGAATTGTCAGCAATCTTTTAAAATTAATTTTATAAAAAAATCGTTCTCTTCCAATTTATTATTCCAATTTTTCAATTAGGATTTTTCTAAATAGCAATTCCATCAAGGTTATTAAGGTAACAAATGGATTCCTTATATATTAACAACCTACACAAAAATTGTTTATTTTGTAACGTTTTGTTTGTATCATTTACTGCAACATGTAGTAAACCTCTATGGTAATTTTATGATAATACTGTGAATACTTTATCGTACTAATTTTTTTAATTGTATCCATTGATTTTTATTGTCTGCAATTTTCAGTCTTTACCACAATCAAATTAAAGGACGAAAAAATTCAAGACAATATTTTTTTAGGGGAATTACCTAATATTTAATAAAATATTTTTTAATTTTTTATACATTCCTACCTAATATTTGTACTAGAATGTATTTATCAGATTTGTCGATACTAAATAAAGTAAATATGCACTATGAAATAAATTATTAAAAAATACTCTGATATTATAAAATAGAAGACAGTATAAAAAAACTGTCGATTTGACAAATAATCTCTCTCTCTCTCTCATTAGCATCATCTTAGTCTTTTTGAAACTAGACAAAATGTACTTTAACCTGAAATAATAGTATTGCTTTTCCAGATAAAGGCCTTCAATTTTTTTTTATATTCCCCAAAAGTAATATAATTTCATTTGTTTATTGTTTATTGTTCATTGGTTTATATCTTAAATATCGTTAATTTGGTAAAAATTAGATATTTGCAATTACGATTAAACTTTACTTTCGTTTAAGTATTAGAGCGTACATTTCTATAGAAGAATTTCTAGATGTCCAATTTTTGATTCTCAGTTTCCACTTAACAGCCAGCGGTCCCGATAAAATTATTGTTCATTTGATTTGTGGACCATGCATTTTGCTCATTAGTCATTATATTTTTGAAATCACAAAATGTAGTCAAAGTATGCTTAACCACAGTTTACAGTTATTCCATTCCACAGAATAATATCTACATGTTTATGTATCTCGCAAGTGAATCCTTACGCGGTGGTGCAACTTGATACACATCTAATATCAATATCTCACTTTTTTCGTTCATTTGCATCTCGTATCTCCGTAGGTTTCTGTCGGCGGGTCTGCCTCCATCAAAACATTAGTTCTTAAGTTTGATGTAACAACTTTCCTTTCTAATTTTTTTGTGATGTTATGAAATATTTTTTTTATATTTCGTACGTCAAATATCATTGTACGAGATAATGAAAGAAATATTTTAGAAAAGAATATGATTTTTATTGTTTAACAATACTGATTCTGCAAGAATAATAAATAATGATCCAAAGAATTTTTGTCTCTCCTGAAAAAACGGTAATTTAAAAATAAGTTACGTATCCGATATATTTTTATTATTAAAACATTTAGCATGTCTTGATTGCGGCACATATTGTATATCTAATTAAATTAATCTATATAAAAGTGTATTTTTCGTTGTAAAATATTTATTAATATTTTAAAAACAGATTATGGAAACATTTCTTTATATTGAATTTTTTTTCTTTAATTCCTATTATTACAAACAAAATGTGAAGTGCATTTTTTTTACGATGCTTTAAATTTTTATTCTTATCATTTAATTTGTAGAATACTTTAACAGGAATTGTAAATGAACTTTTTTTGGCCAATTTTTACTGCTTTCACAATACTAGCAAAAGGTTTTCTAAAAAACACCTAATACTAGAAATGGTATTAATGGTAAATCTTTAATGTTTTAAGGAGTCTTTAAGACATCAATATGAATATAATGAGGAAATTGAGGAATGGGGGTACGACTCCTTCCCCCGCTTCTTCCTCAGATTTATCAGATTCCCCTTCATCACCACACACACAGTTGGGGTTGATGCATCTCAAGAAACTTTTTTCTGAGTATCAACATCCTCCACACCCATTTACTGATCAAGAGAAGGACGACAAACTATACAATATGTTACCATTGTTCTGTAAGGTAAGAATATTGTTTTTATTACTTGTCGAAGTGATTTTACAAATGATCTTATTCAACTGCATAACCATGATCAATTTAATAATTTAATGTATTGATTATTAATTAATTTTAAAAATTATTTAAATTTAAATATTGATTACATAAAAACAAATTCAATGGTGAGAAATTTTTGGAACTTGCCCAGTTTTAAAATATTATCTATTTACAAAATATTAATCAGAAAGTTAATTATTTGAATGAAATTTTATCTTATATCTTGAATACTGTCTAAATAACACTATAAACAACTCGAAAGCTTTGTGGGCTAAATCTTGATTACTGACTAAATAACACTATAAACAACTCGAAAGCTAAGTTGAGAGAACCAGATATTTAGTCTAAAAGATCGGTTATCACCATGCCAGAACAATTAAATAAAACTAATGAAATTAATCAACATTTTTTGCAATTTTCAATTATAAATAGTACACCTAATAGACATAGCTTAGAGTTTTATAAAAATAATCTAAAAACAATTTTTGATAGTCTTTTTGATTTTTATACTGTTTCTGAAAATGTCTACTAGAGAATGTTTACTAGAGATAAAATCCCGAGCAGTTGATGCAGATAAGATTAATTTAGATATGATTCTTTTAAGTTGTCCCAAAATTTTGCCATTTATCACTAACATTATAAATTCTTGTCTGTTGGAACACTGTTTTCCGGGTTCATGGAAGATATCCCAAAAAAAGTTGATGCTACCTCTTATGGCAATTAATATATTACCTGTTCTCTGAAAGGTTTTGGAGAAGATCATGTGCCGACAAATTCAAGAACATTTAAATAAATATAAAATATTGCCTGAACATCAATCAGGTTTTAGAACTGGCTATAGTTGTACTACAGCTTTGTTAAATACCACAGATAATATAAGAGCTACAGATACAGGAAAAACAACAGCTCTAGTTCTTCTTGATTTCTCAAAGGCATGAATTGTTGACAGCGATATTGCATTATATTGGGTTTGGGGATAGGGCAATCACTCTAATGCGTAGTTATCTTTATAATAGGTTTCAGTTTACATAATCAGCGGGTGGAGTATCATGTGCCGGAATGATGGCATATGGTGTCCCACCAGGGGTCTATACTAGGTCCCATTTTATTTAGTATTTACACTTGTAACTTAGGTACTTTTATACAAAATTGTAATATCCACCCATATGCAGATGATACTCAACTGTACCTGTTATTCTTACCAGAGACTAAAGATATAGCCGAGACCAATATAAATGCAAATGTCAAGAGATTAATAAAATTTTCTGAATCTTACTGCCTGGAACTTAATGTTGGTAAAATCACACCTTCTTCGTTTTTGGTAAACAAAAAGAGCTCGTAGGAGACAGTTTAAACATAAGAATTGATAATGATATCATAGGACGTACAGAGACTGCAAGAAACCTAGGTTTAACATTTGATACCAATTTACGCTTCAAACCTCGTGTAAATAATTGCATAAGGAGAGCTTATGCTGGCGTAAAGATGTTATTTCCCTATCGGTATATCTTATCCCAACAATTAAAAATAAAAATTACTGATGCAGTTGTTCTTAGTCACTTTAATTACTGTGACGTAGTATACGGACCCTGTTTAAACAGTTTAGACATAAATAGAATTCAAAAATTAACAAAAAACCTGTTTAAGATTTATTTATGGCATACGTAAGTATGAACCAGTCTTTTTTAAAATGAATGACGCTGGAGATGGAGAAAAGAAGACAGGTATACACGTGATAGTGTTATTTCATAGAGTTATATCTAATAAATGTCCACCTTATTTATTATATAAAATTTAGAATCGATGTACATTCTTTGAATTTAAGGTAGAGGGCCTATATCTCACTTCCTGCACATAAAAGAACACTTTTTCAACAATTGCGCACCTGATATATAGTTTTATGTTGTTTATTAAGTTTATTTTATTGTGAACGAATTTTAAGTTAAATTTATTTATACTTAATTATTATTTACTATTATTACTGGTACTGGGACTGAAGTAGAATCTTTAATAATTATTTTCAGTCCCATTTTGCAATTAACATTACATTTATTGTAACATTGTTGAGTTAAACGGAAATTGCAAATAAAATGTATTATTATTATTTATCTAAACAGAATAACTTAAAAGATGCAGAATTAATTACTTATTTTTGGTTTATTTTTTATTACATATTTTAATTTGTCGATAAGAACTTTGTTTTTTAAATTAGTTATAAATCGAAGATATTGAAATTTGTGAAATTAGTAAATTAGTTATTTCGCAAATTATTTTAATAAATTGTAAAATGTTCTTTTTAATAGCAGATATAAAAGAAATAAAATTTTTAGGTATTTGGTTCTAGTCCAACGTGCGATATGAACGAAAAATTTTGGGATATTCTCGCTTTTTGTCACCAAGTATCGCTTTTGATGGTCTCAGAAATACGAAAGAGAGCTTCGAATCAAAGTACGGAGATGGCCAGTTGCGCTATCGCAAAATTTCTTGAGATAGAAAATTGTGAAGAATCAAGTAATGGTTGGATGCTTTTGTCTACATTAAATTTACTTGCAGCTGGAGATTACACACTTGTTCAGGTCAGAGTATATTCATTGTTATGTTACATACTATATGTTTTTGTATAAATTAAATCATAGGATTTTGTTTCTTCAACAAACAATACATAATATTTCATGTAGTCGGCATTTTTTTAATACTTCTTACCTAGTGAAAAAATGAATCACTATGTGTCTCTACTCGTTTAATTTAAAATTGTGATTAATGCATATCTTGCTGGGAAGACAAGAACTTCTGTTTTTACTTCGTTTTGTTTTTTATTTAATCCAATTAATATTTATTGTAAGAATGATAGCTTTAACAAATTAAGTAATTTTCAATTAGGAAAACTCATTGAAAGGACCAACGCTAGTCAATACTCTATTTCACAGTAAATACTAGAAACGTTACAAAAAATTAATGTGCCAATATTTTGTATTACAAATTAATATACATAATCAATAATGCCTGTTTCATATTTATCATTATAGCATCTAAGCCGGCTCGCACACCGGAGCAATATGCAACTAGCAACATTCAATAAGCAATATTATCGCCAATGTGTTTTTACATTATATTTTTGTTGACCTCGCACACCGACGCAATACGATATCGCTATTCGCCTTTCTAGAGCAACATATATTGCTAGCAACACGACGTGCTGGTTGAAAAGCAACTATATCGACCATAATTTGCCAATATTTTGTTCATCAAGCAGTGTTAGATCATTAAGGGTTTTAATTTTACACCCAACATGTCAGTTAATGACAATAGGAATTCGTCTTTAACAGAACAATAATATAATTTTTTTATAGTTTCAAAAGTACTCGGACTTCGTCTTCTTCAGACGACATTAACAAGTGATTTTTTATTGCTTTGGTGCGCGAAGTACAACAAAATATGTTGCCTGTTGCTTATTGCTTGTTGCTAGTTGCATATTGCTCCGGTGTGCGAGCCCGCTAAACCTTAAATCTTATTGAAAAGCTCATTTAGTAGAACTTTGAAGTTATATTGTAACCCCACGTTGGGCGCCAATTTTGTAACCCTAATTAACCCTTGGCTAGCTTCCTTCTAAGTTTTATCAATTTTTCCCAAACAATTAATTCTGGGCGCCAAAGTACAGACAAACAAATAATACGCAAAAATCAGTTTTAAGATGATTTATTAAATCATGTTTTCAAGAGTTATAGTTAAATTTTTTAAATAAATAATTAATTAATACTCTTGTTATTTTTTTCCCAAGAATTCAACCATAAACGACAAATTCGGAATGAGTTCGAAATATTCTTCGGGATTTCAATAATTAAATTTCCAATCCAGGGATGGTATGGCTTCTCTTAGGGAAAATATCAATTATCCAATCCAGGGATGGTAGGTTTTCTCGTCGATAAGCTTATCGATAACGGCATACAAAATGGCTGACGGCTTGTCACGTTCTTTAGTTTTTAAGATATTCCTCTAATAGAGCCCTTCTGGATTTGGCAAAAACCTATTTGAAGGGCACCGGTCAGATGAAGAATCAGCGAGTAAATGAACGAACAGATATAATTTACGTATAAGGAAACCGACGGATAACCGATCGTGCGCAAAATCATAAAATAAATATTTATCCATAGTCAGGTGGATTTCGGCACAAAACGCACCCTGACCGTTACAATATTAATAAAAATTTGAATCATTGGCTTATTGAAATGTGCTACCCCAATTCTTTAATTTATTAATTAATTAGGATGCAACATACAAATGTTCCGAAAAATATGTATAACTTTTACTTGTATTAATGGTGAACAGAGATAATTTTTTTAGCTAGAGAATAAAAAATAATAATACTTGATGCAGAAAAATAAATTTATTTATTTGTTTTTAGGTAATGTCAGAAGTGTCGGTTCCATCAACCTTAGTAAAATGTTTGTATCTGTTCTTTGATTTACCAGAACTTTCGGAAAAAGAAGCTAACACAAAAGATGTGAACAGTGATTTTACACCAAAAGAACGAAGAATATTACTGCAGAAGATTTTTGTACAAGTAAGAACTTTTTCCTTATTTTAAATTTTAGGTAATATTGAATAGAAAGTTAATTTTAAATTTCATAATCATTATAGAGTTGGATCAAAAAAATTTATACTTCTATTTATACTTGATAAATTAAAAAATGAGTTGATTTGCAGAACTTTGTTTCACAAATTAAATTTGTCAAAATATTTCGTTTTACTTACATTTTCTTGAAACTAGGTCTAAATCAATGTATACAAGTATATAATATTTTGTGATTGTTACACAATTAAATCAATATTAAAGAGAAGTAATCTTTTAGCTTCTGGTACGTCTTTGTAGTCACAGAATACCCGCTGAAGAATTAGCAAGAAAAGATGATTTGACCTTATTATTTTCTGCAATTACATCATGTGTACCTGCACATAATGTTATGTGGAGGAAAAGTGCCGCTGAAGTATTAATGACTTTATCACGACATGGATTGACTCCCTTAGTTGTTGGATATATTCATTGTAAGTTTCAATATATAAGTTTAAATTTATTAATATTATGTACATATATTACTGTGAGTATATATAGATATATACGGTTAAAATGAGATAACAATTTGAAAAAAAAAACTAACATTTTAAAATTCCATAAGAGGCCACTCACTCTGGATCTGGAAATTTGGAGAGGGGCAAGCAAGTGCTCTGCCGTCACTGAGGCCACATAGGCCCATTGTGCATCCTTACGTGTGTAGGGATATCTAGACTTCAGGCTGTCATTAGACATAAAGATTTAAAATAGGTGATGAGACTCCCGAGAGGGATTTCCCTGACATCGGCTGTTGTAAGCCAGTACTCGCCCAACACGGATCTTCTGATTTTAGAAAAAGCAGAGCAGTCATACATTATATGCTCTTCTGTTTCTTGTTCGCAACCTCTGCATTGGGGCGATTTTGCTAATTTCATCCTAAACATGTGTCGCAATGGCCAGTGACCTGTTAAGATTCCCACAAGAGATTTTGTCTGGTTAATGCCTTAAATTTTCGTGCTGTTTCCTCACCAGGATGGTGTAATAACTTTCTAGCTAGTCTGCAGTTCGTTGTTTCATCCCAGCACTTTATAAAATTTTGGTGAGAGTGCTGTTAGATATGCTCCACGACAGCTGACATTGTTAGCTTGGTAGATGGGCGAGAGCTAACATATTTGTAGCCTGCAGCCCTCCTTGCTAAATTGTCTGCAATGCGGTTGCCTTTAGAGTTCCCATCTCCTTTGATCCAGCTCACACTACTCATACAAAAAGATAGATCTCCTCTTTGCCCTTATTAGGCATTTCTTTTTACATATTTTTCTGAAAAAAACCAACTAATTGTAATTAAACAAAAATTATATTACTGTTTATAAATGTCATCATTTTTTTATTGTGTTTCGTGACTAATGTATTGTTTATTTACTAATTAGTTAAATTTAAGTATTCAATTCGTTGTGAGTAGCAAAAGCTGACTCAAATCAACTGCAGACGACATTTAGTTTAGCAGTAAATCTAGTAGAATTGTAAATTAAATCGTAAAAGGAGGAAATGTTTATAATGTAAACCATTTAATGTTCAAGTCCATCTTCTTACTTATTTACCTAATGCACTTGCCGTTGAATTTACATCAAATATTTTTTTTCATTTTTTATCATAAAAAATTTCATTTCTTTCGTTAAGACTAGCTTGTAAATCACTTGATCTTAAACACAAGTAATAGAGTTGAATTGAACTATTATTTTGATTGAGTCTGCTTTGGCATCGCATAGACTCCATAGATGGCGATACCCATACCTACCCACAACGAATATATCTAAAAAACAATTTTTAAAATAGAAGTGACAATTCACATCTGTATATTTATATATTTTATACACTATGAACCACAACCATATAATATTTACAAGTATAGACGATTCAAAACAAACTCTATCCATGTCAAACATCCACATGTTTGTAAGTGTTGTTAATATGTTCTAAAAGTTTTAAATAAGTTTTTTTAATAGTACATACTTACTAGGTCATGTATATATTTTTTTCAATTTTTAGCCAAGTCCTGTGTAGCAGTATGTATAGAAAATATGAAAAAAATTCCTGAATTAGCACCGTTGGAATTGGTAGAAATGTTTGTAACATTATTCTGTTTCTTAAAAGACTCTAGTGAGGTTTCTTCAACACTATTAGACGATTTTCGACAAGCTCAGGGTTACCCTTTTTTATCAGACTTTCTTTTAAAGTAAGTACTTGTTTAATAAATAAATACATATTTATTTTAATCATTATAATTTTTTAGATTTGAAAATGATAATTCAGGTGAAGCACAGGAAACAATAAGGAACTTAGTTTTAATGGTTACGTCACTCTGTATGTGTGGATACTTGGAATTAAAACCTTCTCAGGCATCTACAGGTTCTTTATTTCAAATGCAAGGATTTATTTTACCTCAACCATCAGGAAGAGGTACTAGTGTTCGAAACATTCAATCATTTCATGTAAGTATACACATCTCAACACATTTGTTATAACATTTTAAAATTAAAGCTCTTTTAGTAATATTTGACAATATTTAATTATTGAGGTAAAGTTAGGTTAAAATACTGATTTTATTAAATATTTATAATTGTTTATATTTCTAAATTATTATGTTTGTTTTTTAGGTTTTACAAAATTGTTTTTTAAAATCAAATTCATCTTTATTGTGTTCGACCATATTAGACGCAATATCTAGCATATACCATTCAGACAATGCAAATTACTTCATTTTGGAAAACCAAAACACTTTAAGCCAATTTACAGAAAAAATCCAATACAAACCAGCAGAAATCCAACAGAAACTTTTTGATTTGATCGAATTTCTAGTCTATCAGCTAAATTTTGTTCCGTGTAAAGAACTGATTTCTATGTCTATATTTTTGAAAACTCACAGCATGAATTATGTGGATTGTAGTATTTTGTGCATGCAGACTTTATTAAATATTCTTAAACACAATCCACTTTTCAAGGATGTATATAGAGAAGTTGGATTATTGGAAGTGTTTGTAACATGTTTAAGTAGATACGGAAACGTACTCGAAGATAAAACTGTCTCCGGTAAGCATTCTTTAATTATTATTATGTAAAAAAGACTTACTTACAAAAAAGACATATTCTTACTCAATATTCACCTATCCCAAGCGTAAATGAAAATGAGATTAGGCTCAATATTTACATGTTAAGAAAATCACTTCCTTCTGTATGTTGATAAAGTATTCTATGGAGTCCCAGCTTATTAAGGCTTTTTAAGAGAGATTTGGGGATTAGACCTGTAGATGACACGATCACAGGTATCACTTCGATGTTCTCAGTATACCACATCTGTTGTACTTCAATGACAAGATCGTTGTATTTTGCCACCTTCTGGTTGTGTTTACCGTAACGTTAAAATTTGGCACAGGAATATCCGCTAGACGAACTGAGTTAGCCTTTTTATCCACTACCACATTATTTCGCCGATTGTGCATCACCTGTCTATTGGCCTATCGTAGTACAGTCTAAAATCAGCATTCTCAATAACTGCCTGGGGATGGTACTTTTAATAAGCAGTGTATGTCCTAAATAATCCAAATTTATTGGCCAACTTCTGGTGATTGTGCCTTTGTAGATAATCGTTGCCAGCTAAGGTTGAACGTGTTACGTGCTATGTGGTTTGTTGACACTTTCTACACTTGTCTATTGCTTCTTGCGTGTACATTTGATGTAACGTGACAATCGCTTTAAATGAAGCTTTTGGTCTTAAGTTCGAAAAAGGTGCTAAGAGAAACAAATCGTCGCTAAATTGAGTAACGGGACTCTTCCTGATCTCTCATTTTTCTACGTTCGAATACAACAGATATTATTAAAAGTATTTTTGTAATCTTGAACCACATCAAATCATATGTACATTATTACAGCATCTGTTCCATCCACGTTTACAGGATTCGTTTTTATTTTGTTTTTTTTTTTGTATTTCACTGTAATATTAAATTTGAAGTTATTTTTTTTCCTATAACAAAATACAAAAAATAGGATCCTTCGTTTTTTTATTGTATGATTTAAAATCGAGATTAACTATTCGTATTATCTTTCCATCGTTAATTTATTACTGTTAGTAAATTTACTTTGCGTAAGTTTATAAGGTTAGCTAACTTTCGAATATTAAAACTAAATTAAAATATGAAGAGTAATTTCGAGTGCTTACATATTTATAGCACCTGTTTTAACTCCTAGCTAATAGAAACTCACTTATTGTAATGTTTCAAATTTTAGGAACAAATACCAAAGATTACAAACAGGTGGTGAAACAAGAAAAATTGGGAGAAATGGTCGTAGAAGCTCTTACCATATTATTAACTGGGAACAGTTCAAATGCAACTGTATTACGAGAATGTGGTGGCGCAAAATGTGTACATAAGCTTGTACAGTATCAAGAATGTAGAAGCACAATATTAGGTAATGGCTAGATCAGGAGAATAAAAAAATTACTATAACAGTAACAATTTACATTATTTTTTAGGAATTATTAAAGAACTAGTTTTAACAACCGGGGGTGATGATGACATGACTCAGTTACTAAATACTCTACATTCCGCATCCAGAACTCAATTACAAGTAAAAATTGATATTTTAGATGCTCTAAAATTATGTCTAAAGGAATCTCACCGAACCAGAACAGTGTTTAGAAAGGTATTAAACGAAATAATCTTGCCCAAGGTTGTATATGACATGCAAAGCGACCACTTGAGAGCCATTTTTTGAGTAGAGATGGCGCCAGTTTCGATCGTTTTATACTTTCGTAAACTTATATAACATATTTTGACCAGTCTATACCAGGGATGTCTCTTCATTAGCGACTGAAGAGACAAACCTATACTGTACTGACGGGATCTAATAGATCGAAACACGTGTCTGCAGTTTGGTTTTGCCCTTGTATAGACTGATTAATTTTTATATCTCTATCGCAGCATGATATGTCCTAGAGTTAGGAATTCTAACCAGGACAAATCCAGGTTGTGTATCTGGATTACTCTGACAGCATGGCGCTAGATACATTTCGTGATGTTAGGATTATTTAATATCACGATGCATTTTGTATCATATTTTTTTTTATATTGTTTAATGTGGCTCAATGGAACATTTTTTTAATTACATTTTTAAGATTTTATTACTGAAAAATACAAAATCCAATTATTTTCTGTTTTAGTTATAAATGTTATGAAAATTTTTCAATTTCATTTTTGATTGCTAATTTAAGTTTGTCTATCTACCACATGTAAGAATAAATGTTAAATTTTATTTAATTGTTAACCAAACTGAATGAAACTGATTAATTTTTATTTTGTTTTTTAATGCTGTTACTCTTAATTACAGGCAAACGGTTTTGTTTATGTTACCAGTGTCCTAGTTGCTTTAGAAGGTAGGCTAAACCAAATAGAGACCAACCCGGAAGTACTCCATCTTTTAAGTTTAGTTTTTCAAACAATTTGCATTGCCATGCGATTTGAACCGGCAAATGCTAAATTCTTTTATCACGAAGTCTGCAGAACAAGCCTTTGTGATACAATTCGATTACTAGGCTGTTTTTCCTCTGAAAAAATTACAACCATTAGTGAAATTGACTTTGAAATGCCCTCTAATGGATATCAAGATATATATCAGAATTTATTCATTGGATCTGTTACTAATGTCGAGTAAGTTTAATTAAAATTGCTTATAATGTTATATTCATTTATTTATTTTTTCATTTACTATCTATTTTTAGAATTCCTGGGAATATATCGCCTTCATTGGCGTATACCACCATAGTTTACAGACTTTTATACGATTTAGCCTTAGATCTGTTTGATAAAAATATAAATACAAACATATTTTCAATTATGTCTCCGCCATTATCTAGACAATCGAGTGTTCAGGTAATTTATCTGTTATAATAAATTATTTCTATTGAAAAAATTATCCTATTTTCGGAAATAATTTTAATGGTTTTGCATTTTCTTCCATTTTAGGGAGAAAGTAATGGGAAAAGATCAAACGTCAATTCCCTTAATTTAAGTCCTCCAGCTCCGGACCCAATAATTGTCCATCCTGGAGTCGTAGTTTGTATGTTACAGTTGTTGCCATGTATCAAAGTAGGTTCAATTTAAAAAATATATTTTATCATATATAGTTATTAAATATATTTTAATTTCAGGATGATCATTTCGAAATGTACTTAAGTTTACAATTATTCATAGCTGAAATTATAAAATCTCTAGTTCGTAGTGAAAGAAATCAACAAAGCATGTGTGATAAAAATTTTGCTAATTATCTTCTGAGCATTGGTGCGGAACCATTGCAAAACGAAAATCATCCGTTACATAATTCTCTACAGTATATGTTGGAAAGATTGGCGGCTCAGGCGATAGAACCAAAGGATTTACGACAGTTTTTAAGGTATTTTCTTATTAACTTGAAAATATAAAAAAAAAAGAATAACTTTGAAATAAAGTAAAATTATTTTTTTAAATTTCAGATTAGGAAACCCTCTCTGTTGTCTGAACTTAGGGTCTAATGAACCTGGCGGACATCCAGTTCCGCTGACGAGAATTAAGACTTTGGTATCTATGACAACACCCAAAGATTTTAGAGCTCAGTCTTCTTACACATTACCACCATTTGTGGAATTCGATATGTCGGCTGAAGGATTTGGTTGCCTTTATTTGCCCAGTATTGCTCCTCAGTCTCCATCGGTTCCTAGCGTGGTGTCAACAGTTGACAGTAGCGTTTTAGGAGGCATAGGTAATTCTTTTTTGATAAATTCCTATAACGGATGTTTCGTATTGTTTTATTTACACCTTTTTATATAGTTTTACTAATAAGATTATCTTATTGTTTAGGAGCTGGAGATAGAATGTTTCCTCCTCAAACTGGTCTAAGTTACTCAACATGGATCTGTGTAGATAAGTTTTCTGATCCAAGGTCGGATCCACATTGTGTACGTCTACTCACGCTTGTTAGAAACTTCAATGGTACAAGAGAAGATCATTTAGTTTGTCTTTCTGTTGTTTTATCGGCTAGAGATAAAGCTATCATTGTTTCCACACAAGAAACACATATTCCAAATCGTAAGTTTTTAATACTGTACTCTAGTTACCCACAAATAAACTTCAGCACGCTGTCGTCTCTTGAGTGTCTTACAAATTTTTGTCTGTACTTGCAGGAAATTGACAACTTTGGCGTGTCTGATATCGTAAATGTCGCGTGAAAATTTTCCTAAAAGCTCATCATATTATTCATCATAAAAAGTTTTTATGCGTGTCCGACGCGTCAAATGGCCCAATATTGTCCAAAAAAATTTTTTCGTTGTTTATATAATAACAACTAATGATTAAAATAAAATTACCAATCTGGTTATAAATTTTTGTATTGCATAAAATTGACAAATTGGCTGCACTCAAATAACAAATACAAAAAGTTTCGATGATGTGGTCATAAATAATAAATTTAGCCGTGGGTTCAACAACTCTAACTAATTATTTTTATAGATATCGGTGACTGGGAACCGGAAGGTTCTGGTGAACATGGTGCTCGTGTATGGTGTCCAGATATCTTGCAAGAAGGCCAGTGGCACCACCTTGTTGTCGTACTAAATAGAGCTGTGCTTAAGAACTCCTCATTCTCATTGTATTTAGATGGTCAACAAATCCATAATCAAAAAATGCATTATATATCTCAAAATCCAGGTGGGGGTTCTGCAAATCTAACAGTTGCGTCATCTGTTTATGGCTATATAGGCACACCACCTGCATGGAGAAGATACTCGCGGTTATGTTGGAAGCAGGGTTCATGTCATCTTTTTGAAGAGGTAAAAATTTACTTATAAATAGTGTTCTGAATTATAATTACTGTGAATTTTAGGTTCTTCCACCAAATACTGTAACTTACATGTATCAACTTGGTCCACATTATATGGGTTCGTTCTTAGCTCAAAATTTGAATAATCCAGAAATATCTCAGCTGGTCACAGAAGAGAAAGTTATATTTGGATTAAATGCAAAGGCTGTATCACAGTTGACCTTGAACAAAATTCGAAAAGTCTACAGTAGAACTGACAATAAATCTATAGCCAAACAACTGGGCATGTCAAGTCACGAAAGTGCGACTCCAATTAGAATTCTACATAACTCCGCTGGACATTTAGCGGGATCCGCTAGAACGCTAGGAGGGGTGATAATAGGATATTTGGGTGTTAGAGTATTCTGTCCTCGACCTGTAGCGACGACTATAGATGCTGTAGGCGGGTGTGCTGTTCTTTTAGGTAAAATAGAAACAATATTAAAAAATGTTGTTACGTAATTATAAGCAACCTCAAACGAAAAGTCCGAATAGTGTATTTTGAAATTCCTTTTATCTTCACAAGTTCTTCATGAATCAATATGCTTTAATTAGAAATTAATTAGAAAATTTATGTTTTTTTAAATATTGCTACAGTATAAATTTTTCTAATAGTTTCATTATATTTTAGGTCTTATAGCAATGGCACAAGACGTAGAAAGTCTTTATGCGAGTGTTAAAGCTTTAGTATGCGTTGTAAAAAGTAACAAAGTTGCACAAGCTGAAATGGATCGCAAGAGGGGGTACCAAACGTTAGCTATGTTACTTAGGAGAAAGAGAACTTTACTTAATTCTCATATTCTACATCTTGCATTTAGCCTAGTAGGTACTGTTGACAGTGGTAGAGAATCATCAGCAATACCAAACAAAACTGCATTCCAAGTAAGTACTATTTTTTTATTAACATATTAACGTTATTTGTTAATGTTGTAAATACATTTTAGGACCTACTTTGTGATCTAGAAGTCTGGCATGAAGCTCCTGGTGAGTTGCTTCGTTCCCATCTAGAACATCTCTATGAACTTGCAGCAGAATCAAATGAAAAACGCAATAATGCTTGGGTTATGCGTGAACTGCAACTCGTAGAAAAATTGTTGCATATCTGTCCTGATGTTAAATATCCTGCAACCCGACAAGTTCTTTTTTCACTCTTGAGTGTCTTATTAAGTAGCCAACCACGTCAGAATGATTTACTTTTATTTGGACAATTTATAGCATCAACACTTCCACTAACTATAGAGGAATCTGAGAAAAATTTGGAATTAAGAGAAGGAGATAACGAACGTGAAGGTGAAGGCGAACATATTTTACTGAGGAATAGATGTTTGAGTCTCTTACATATAATGATTTTCTCAAGTAGAAATCATATTGGAGAAGAAATTGTAAAGACACTCGGTTTTGATTGGTTACTGCTATTTATGCAACAAAATTTGCATTCAAGTACTGTTATTTGGGGTCTCCGAATATTAGTAGCTATTTGTTCAAGTCCATCCTTATTGTGTCGGTAAGTAAAATATTTTTTTTATTTTGATTACGTCCGTCGCTGTTTCTTGTATATGTATTGATATGGATTTTTCCTCTGAGGGCGATTCTTTCGGTAACTTTCCGGGAGTGTGAGTGACCCTTAAAGATATCGGTTTCTAGTTTTAGTTTGGAGTTTGTGTTAGATAGGTGTTTGTTAATTTGTTTGTATTATCAAGAAGGGTCGCCATGTGTTTTGTAATATTAACTGATTGGATTGAGTGCAGTATCTACAACCCGGAGATTATTAATGATTGGAAGGTATCCCAGGGATGAATCCATATCAATATATATCTTCTGCAACAGTAAATTTTAACAAATTTTAACTTTGCTATTATTTAATCACTAGTATTATTATTTATTTATTATTTTTCGTTTATAGTTTTAGAGAAGGTTGTAGTAATGGTGGTTGGTTACGTTGCACCGATCAAGTAACTCACAACAAAATGGCTGTAGTTTTAGGAAACCAAAATACTCTCCATAGCAACGATATAAAATCAGAAGCTTTGCATATCCCAGGATTCAAATTTTTGGGCTGGTTGTTGCCATATCACCTTGAAATATCGGAAGTATATTTTCTTTTAACTGCTTTAATGATGGGACAACCTGCAAAATTACTTCCAGGTAATAAAAACTTGACAAACGGCATGATTTGTTATTATAGTACGCAATATTAGTTCATATATTAAGTGACAGAAGAAAGTAATTAGTTAAAAATCGTTCACTAATTATGTTAGAAAATTAATAATTGTTTTAATATTAAACATAAATTCTATAAAAATAGTTACTTGATTTAACTATTGAAAAAAATCGAAGCTTTCAACTGTGAAGCATATAGTTTTAAAATCTTTTTGACTAAGCTCAATTTTTTCCCCTCTCAACATTTATTTAATTGAACATTAAAGTGAAGCTTTACATTGTATCTCATAGTATCGTTTCATTGTATCGTATTTAATAGTTATTGGGAAGTGAAAATACTTAATGTATCGAAAAAAATTTAATTTACAACTTTGATTAATCTTTGAGTATTCATTTTAATATGATAAAATATTTATATTTATTATATTACTAGATTGCTTTTATGTCTATATAGGTGAGATGAAATTCGATTTGGATTCTGTCTGGGCATTTTTATGGGGTGGTAGTATCAATAATCAAACTATTAATAGTGTTCTTCCAAGAATTAATCTATGCCCAGAAGCAGTGGTAGTATTATTGGGAATGACAAAGACAATGGTTCAGGCCGAGGAAGGAAGTTTACCGAGTTGGTTACAAAATCATCCTATATCAATCGTTCAAGTAAATATTTCAAAATGAATTACAATAATTAATTAATGAAATTTCGTTTAACTTTAAGGTATTATTCCAACTGTACCACAACATGCCTGAGTTTATGCCAATTTTTATGTCATCTGAAGTTTTAAGTGCTCTAGCTGGTGTTCTATTTTTACCAATTGTCAACAACGATAGTCTTGAAAGCAGTGGTGCATCTACTCCTGCAGGTAAGAGTCTGATTTCAACCACAAGAGGTCTTACACTACTTTTTGCCTTATTAAATCACAATCTATTCATTCTTCAGGTGATGAAGATGCCTTAATTATGATGTCAAGAACAATAGAGGAACAAAATTTAACGAACCATCCAGTAAGACAATTCATAGTAGATTTTATTAGAGTTATCGTAGTTGATTCTCTAAGTTTACCGGTTACTGGAAAAAATTCACCAGTAATAGATTTAGTTTTGGATGCATATCCTGAACAATCAAACGTTAATCAACAGATTTGTTATCAAACTGGGGTAAATGATTGTTATTAATTCTATTCGTATTTTATTTAGTGTTTTGTTTGACTGTTATTTACATCCTTGATTCTCTTATCATTCTTTCTACAGTTTCTTTTGATTTTTATTTTTTTCTTTAGTCTCTAAATTATTAGACTTGCGATTCTTTTTCTTATGTTAATCATTAAATTTGACTAATGTTTTATTATAAATCTTACTATATTTTTTAATTAGATTTTAGTAACTCTAATGGATCATCTTCTGGCAGCAGATATGTTAGTTGGCGACCAGGCAGCTATTCCTATTGTTCCTTTACCGAATGCTCATATACAGTACGTGGCAACCAACGTGTTTTATTTAACTGCAAGAATTGTTGATAAACTCTGGCAAGGTTGTCTCACTAAAGATCCACATGAAGTTTTTGATTTCATTGTTAAATTAATTGGACAAGCCAAACGGAGGACAGGAAATATCAATTTGGAAAGTTTATATCATTGCTTGAATCGGAGTATCCTATTCCTCTTGAGTAGACCTACTGAAAGTATCGCTGACCAAATGTCCATATTAGAAGCTCTACATAAATTTACCACTAATAGGTAAAGGAAAAATATTTAACACTGTGTTTAACTTCAAGTTTTTTTCTTATTTTTTAGGTTAATAGTTTTTGGTGCTGGAAACCATGAACCAGATTTTATAGGATGTCTAACCTACTGTCTTCTTCAACTTACAGCCGATATGAAAATAATGTTGGACTCTAATATGAGAACAACATGGCATGTTAACCCTGCTAGCGACTTAGAATCACGGGACGAACAACTAAATTGTCATCAAGGACGAAATCTGATGGCTGGAGCAGCATTAAGAGTGTGGGAAGAGTTGTATGTATGTAAAAAACCCGCCATCGAAGAGGTTTTTAAGGGCACATTAGCACAGCCACACCCGAATTCTAAAGCGCCAGATTTGTTAATAGTAAGGTGTGTTTTTATCAAAGTTATAATATCTAGTGACAAAATGAATAACAAATATTTCATATACATTCGATTTCATTTAATGTCGTTTTTAGAGACCAAGTTTTCGATGCTGCTTCAAAGCTCTGGTTGAACTATGTAGAAGCGGAACGAAAAGCTGTGTACCGAGTACCGTACGAACTTCACAATCAAATTCAATCAAAAATTCACAAAGTTACGGGTGGACTCACACGTTTGGCTAGCAGAACAAAAGTTAAGAAAGATGACACAATTAAAGTCACGATTAGAATGGGAAAGACACAAGCATTTCAATGGACTACTACACATATAAACCTGCTTAAGTAAGAATTTTCACAAATTTTGTTGTTTTTAGTTTCTTATTTGATCTTGTTCGAGTACTGTTATGCATGACTTCTTCAGTTTTTTTTGTGTTTGTTAGTAAATATATTAGAAACATAACATATAACATTCTTAAATCCAAGAATTCAGATCCCTCAAATAAAAAATTTCTCAAATCTCTTATTTGTGTTCATCATTACCTTAATAATATACTTCTGAGTGATAAATAATTGTTGCAAATATAACCGTACCTTAGTGTAGACTGAGTACCTAAATCAGTTTTGCCTCAGTTGATAGAATTTATACACAGCGCTTGACAGTATTTTTCCAAATAAGATGTTCATCTACTTATTATTTCAAGATATTTTATTTGATTCAAATCTTGCTTCAGTCTTTCACTTAATCCACGTAACCATAATTCTTGAATAATTTATATGATGGCCATATATTCAACCTATGTTGTAGTTAGTGTTATTTATGGCTGTTTCAAGAAACAGGAGAACCATTTTTAAGAAATACATAATGACTTACTGATCGTGTTATGTTTGGTTGTTAAATTAAATTCCAATATATTTAGGAGTTTGATGGAAATGAGACGTCAACAACATCAGAACACATCCCACCATACTCAACGCTATGTTTACCAAGAATGGTTACAGACCGAAAACGATTTGACTAGAGAAAGGGGATTATGGGGTCCACCTGAGCCTAGTAACTTGGACAAATGGATGTTAGATATGACAGAAGGGCCACATAGGATGAGAAAAAAGACAATGAAAAATGATCTGTTTTATTTACATTATCCCTATAGGATAGAACAGGAAAAGGGTCTGTTAAAATACAAAGTAAGTATTTCTTTTATTAAATTACAGGAGAATAGTTGTTTCTGGTGTTAACAATATTTGTTTTGCTCATCTTTAAGATTTTTTCGTTTGTATTTTGTTTTCTTTGTTATTATTCATATTTAAATGTGTCACTAAGAAAGAAATATCAAAATCTAAACCGGTTGAAACCAATTTGTTTACTTTTTTGTGAGCAACGAAATAAGTAAATCAATTTTGTAGGTGGCTACAAGTTACCACAGCAAAGACTATTTTAAAGTTACACAAATGCGAAAGCACTTGGGTGTAAGTAGTTTGATGGACCAAGAAAGATCAGATAGTGTTGTAGAAGAACCCTCTCCTTTACCTTTTACTCCAGCTCTCCCACAATTAGCAAACTTAAGATCAGACCCAGAAGATCAACAAGAAGAAGGGGATGGTGAGGAAGAACCGTCACCGCAGCCTGATAATCAAACTTTAATGAGGTTATTAGAGGCCAATGAAAAGGTATAATAATCGTATTTTGATAACCAGTTTTATCTTATTAAACTTTTTCAGATTACTTATATGTTCAGATGTGCTAGAATTCAAGGTCTGGATACTACAGAAGGCCTTTTGCTGTTTGGACAGGAGCATTGTTACGTGGTGGATGGATTTACGCTGCTAAAAAATCGCGAAATTCGAGATATTGATAGTGTTCCAATGAATGCCAATGAATATGAACCGATTGTGCCGAATCCTGGATCTCCTAGACGGTCGAGAGTTATGAGACAATGTTCAAAGTTTTCATATGACGATATTAGGTACGGCATACAAAATCTTTTCATGAATCAAGTTTATTCATTATTTTACTTTTTTAAAAGGGAAGTGCATAAAAGACGATATTTACTCCAACCAATGGCTTTAGAAGTGTTCTCTGGAGACGGAAGAAACTATCTATTGGCTTTTCCAAGAAAAATTAGAAATAAAGTATACCAAAGATTTATGGCTACTGCTACAGGAATCGCAGATAGTGCACAACAATCCGTTGCAGGTCAAAAACGTACTGCTAATGTTGAGCAAGCTACTGGCTTACTCAGTAATTTAATTGGTGAAACCAGTGTAACACAAAGATGGGTGGTAAGTACTTTATATTATTTTATGAGAAATTTCTGCACGATAAATAAAATTACTGGAAGATTATTTTAAATTTAATTCCATTATTTTTCAGAGAGGAGAGATTTCAAATTTCCAGTATTTAATGTACCTGAATACTTTAGCTGGGAGATCGTATAATGATCTAATGCAGTATCCAGTTTTTCCATGGATATTAGCCGATTATGATTCTGAAGAATTAGACTTTAATAACCCAGCTACCTTTAGAGACTTTACGAAACCAATGGGCGCACAAAGCCCAGAAAGGCTTGATCAGTTTAGAAAGAGATTTAAGGTTGGTAACAAACAAATATTTAAAATATCCTGAACAACGTACATTGACTATATAAACATCATATCTAATATAGAAACGTTCAATACAATTTTGTAGCGTCAATATTACAACTATTAATGCTTGCAATCTTGTAAAGAAAGAATCCTGGACAAACATTGTCCACCATAAGTAATATCATGTTCATATATTTCTAGGAGTGGGATGACCCTCATGGAGAAACGCCACCCTATCATTATGGTACTCATTATTCAAGCGCCATGATCGTATGTTCCTATTTAGTAAGATTAGAACCATTTACTCAACATTTTCTACGTTTACAAGGTGGCCACTTTGACTTGGCTGATCGAATGTTTCATTCTGTAAAAGAGGCATGGTTATCGGCTTCGAAACACAATATGGCCGATGTTAAAGAACTTATTCCTGAATTTTTCTATCTAAATGAGTTTATGATAAATTCGAATCAATTTGATTTAGGTAAGAACAATCCAAATACAGATTATTTTAAAAGCATTACAATATTCATCCCCGAAAAGAATTGCAGATATTAAAAAAATACTGTTTTAGAATTATTGAAACAAAATATTTATACTGAAAATGACTATTTTCTACAATTTGAATAATTATAGACAATTTTAGGTGTTAAACAAAATGGAGTGAGTTTAGGCGACGTAGTATTACCTCCTTGGGCAAAACAAGATGCTCGGGAGTTTATACGAGTTCACAGACAAGCCTTAGAATGTGACTACGTATCTCTTAGTTTACATCACTGGATTGATCTGATTTTCGGTTATAAACAACAAGGACAACCAGCTGTCGATGCTATTAATGTGTTCCATCATCTATTTTATGAAGGAAATGTGGATATTTACAAGTAACACTTTATTTCTTAAAAGTCTAAAATAATTTATGTAACACTCATAAATTTAAATTTTGCAATAAGTTTACGTATTTAGTTGATAAACTTATTATTTTTAGTATTGATGACCCACTCAAGAAAAACGCTACCATTGGTTTTATTAATAATTTTGGACAAATACCAAAACAATTGTTCAAAAAACCTCATCCGTGCAAGAAAATGTACGGTAATAATAACAGAACTTCTGTAATAGATACTGGATCTTTGGTACAGGCGTTTTCACTACCACAGCCCGAAAAATTATTCTTCCATCACTTGGATAACCTTAGACCATCCTTACAACCTATCAAAGGTAAATGAAAAAGCTAACGAAGTAAATGGTTTTTTAATTATATACATATAAAGTTGATGTGTAGAGCAAAAAAACGGTACAGGGAAAGAAATTAATGTGTATTGTCACCTCAGAAAGATGCAAAATAGGAATTCACACAACAAATTTATGGATCATAAATTGAAATTGAAAAGAACATAAAATTTTTTAGTTTTAGATACAAAACTACGGTATGAGCGCCTGCTGTTTCGGTTTTCATAATTTTTCGTTACATTCCGGTTTTTCCGAAAATATTTTTTATTTAGGTGTGCTTTATTTTTATTACTAATACAAAATTTCGAATCGGTCTCTCGCTGACTCTACAGCTGAATCGATTAAAAAAAAACATGGAGAACTTTAATGTACGTCATGACGCACATTTTTTTTACATTTTCTCTCTCTGTTTAATAACATTTAAACTATGAATCAATCTTGGCTAAAATTGCTTGGAATATACAAAATTATATTATAAAATCATAAAAATTTACACTTTCTCTTTTCAAGCCTTGTATTGTTAAAATTTACCTCTACTGTTTGTTTGTAATTTATATTTTTAATTTTGTAGAAGTAAAAAGTCCTGTGGGTCAAATTCTGCATGTAGATAGATCTGTTTTGGCCGTAGAACAAAATAAAGTACTAATGCCGCCCAATTTTAACAAGTACGTCGCATGGGGTTTCGCGGATCATTCTTTGCGCATAGGCAACTATGAAAGCGACAAAGCCGTTTTCGTATCTGAAAGTGTTGTACAGAATAACGGAGAAATTTTAGCGTGTGTTTGTCCATCTTCTAAGCTAATTATCACCGCTGGCACAAGTTCGGTAAGTTAACACCAAAAAAATACAATATACTGTATTTCAGCGTTTTTTGAAGATTACGTCATCGCATCTTAACGAAATAAGTAAGTACAGAGAGATTTCTTACCGTACCTCGATAGGCAATTGCATGTCACTGACGTCATTGTGATTTATATGCAAGTGGAACCAATGCGAGGTTTGAATAAATCGTAGTTGCTAGGTTTAACTTAGAAAATACTATCTTTGTCTTATTAACGCGCAATAGAAAGAGATACTTTTAAGACAAATGGCTAGCAGCGCTAGCGTAGTTCATTATGTTCTCCAGTGTTGCCATTTTCTTAAATTATATCTTTCTATTGCACGTTAATCAGACAAAGATAGTAAGTTTTTCTAAGTTAAACATGGCAACTAGCATTCATTTGAACCTCGCATTGGTTCCACCTGCATTTACGCCACAATGACATGCAATTGCATATCGAGGTATAGTGTCTGAGTTAAGTCAGTTAAGTGTAGTCTACACAGACAATTCACCAAGATTTAAATACTTATCGAAATTCTTTAAAAGAAGTATTATAATAAACAATAATTTTATTGTTACAAATCATTATTTTTGGAAAAAAATTCTGCTGCGAAAACTTCATTTTCTGGTTTTATGGAACTACAACCAAAACCATAGGTACACAATTTACAAAAAATGGAAATAAACCTATAATTACTGAAGACTTTAGGGTCCATTTCGTAATCAAAATTAAAGAGTTAATTAAAGTTTAACATAATTATGTCAAACTTCCTTTAACTACTACACAAAAATGCATAAGTTAAACTCCAATCAACTAACTATCTTTTTATTTTGGATTATTAAATCGACCCTTAGGTTTCTGCTAAGTAAAAGTAAGATAGTCATAATCTTACTTTTTTCGCTATCATATACTATTTGCTTTTCCCAATCTCCTTGAATTAACTGTGTATTCTTGACATAGTAGGCCCAAACTGTAGGTGTTATTTAAGCTAGAGCATCTTTCCCAATTTGAAGAACTTCCTTGTCTCCATATCCATTTTCTCCAATGTGATCAAATTATTGGTTAGCTATTCCCTTAACCAACTCATTGGGATTGTTATGATAAAAATATAGGAGCAAACGCAATACCTGACATCCTTTTTTTGTTCAATAGTTCATCTATCTATATAGCATCTAGGATTATCTGACCTACTTACACGACAAAGATTCGCTCGGTCAGAAATCGTCTTTGTTTCATCCCGTGCCACACACTATATTTTTCATATCACATGCATTGAAACAGCGAGTTTTGATCTCTGTAGCCAGTTGAAGTAAAACTATTTCAGACCAATGCAACTGTCAGTCAGAAATATTCTGATAGACTTGAAATAATGACATTTGTTTCTGACTGACAGTTGCATTGGTCTGAAATGATCTTGTTTCGACTGACAAAACAGGGATCAAAACTAGCTGTTTCAATGCATGCGATCTGAAAAACGTTTTCCATTCCTTTGGTGACATCCATATTTTGCCCAGAAAAACATACTGAAGAGAGTTTGAGTTTTTTAAATTTCTGACATGTCTCAAAAGAATATAGACGCTTAGATTCAACCGTTGGTATTTCACAAAGGAACCTCCTGTTTTCAATTTTGTAAGAAAAGCGATAATTTTAAACTTAGATCGGATGCATGGTATAGGCACCTTTTTTTAGTTCTTCATTTAGAATTTGGAGTGTCCTTTTGCTTTCATTTCATAGACTATTCATAATTTTTGCTTTGATGGCATCACGTACATCATCAGTCTTTTTTTGGAACTTTATGAGATTCTTCAGCAGAACTTGCAATTTACTTTCTTTTTTATTCTTGTTACAATTTTCAAAGTATTTGCAACACTTTCTTAAACAAAAGGAAAAGGTAATAAAGGCCCATTTTTTGGGTCTCTTTGTTCGCGACATCTATTGTATCTCCAGGAATTTTTAACCCAGTAAAATTAAAAAAAAAATGCGCTCACACTAACAAGTCCAATACAGAAAACACGTATGACTATACATAAAAAAGAAAAATATACATGTTTATAAGAGAAATAGTACTCTAAAAGTGATTTATATAGTTTTTCGGGTACCAGTCACGAACACTGAAATATACTATCTCGTAAAAAGTAAATACGATTACTTATTATTATTATTAGTCAATAATTTAAAAAATATTTTTTAGGTTGTAACAGTATGGGAATACGAATCTCGCAAAAAGTTTCTGTGTATTAAACACAGTTTGTATGGTCACACTGATGCCATCACTTGCTTAGCGTCAAGTCCCGCTTATAATGTTATTATTTCTGGTTCCCGTGATTGTACTGCGATTATTTGGGATTTATCTAGAGGAGTGTTTGTAAGACAACTGAGAGGACATGCAGGACCTGTAGCTGCTGTAGCCGTCAACGACTTAACTGGAGATATTGCTACTTGCGCAGCTACCTGGTAAATAATATTTTATTATGCTTGTCACGTTTAAAAGTACACACATGTAATAGTTTATTTTATTTCTTTAGGTTACATGTTTGGAGTATAAACGGGGACGAAATGGCTAGTGTGAATACTTGCGTAGGTACAGCGGATAGAATGCAACAAATTTTATGTGTTGCTTTCTCCCAAACTCACGAATGGGATTCACAAAATGTTATTATGACGGGATCTACAGATGGAGTTACTAGGGTAGGTAAAACATTTTGTTATTTAGGTTTTATTATTTTATCTTTGTATTTAAACCACAATTTCAATCCGTTTTACTATTGTAGTTATACTGAAACATACCTTGTGGAACTGTCGACATAAAGTGAAAACTTTTATGCTTGAATATAAAAAATAAATATTTATTTAAATACATAATAATTTTGCAAAACGTAGTGCAAGGAGTGGAATTTTTAATGAGTCAGATTCTTACATTAATAGTATATTGTAACGTACAAAGTCAATTTGAAACGTTAAATTACCCTTGCTAGCTCCAGGGATCGTGGCTTCTTTCTGGTTTTTTCCTTAACTCCCCCCAAACAAATATATAAGGGCGCCAAAATACAGACAAGCAAATAAAAGAGGTTAAATCAGTGTAAATTGTTTATTGCCAAAATTATTAATGAAAATTAGTAATGAATTTATAGTGAATAACTAATTTCTTATCTTTTTCCTGTTTCCATCTTCGGAAAACGTCGGGAATGACGGAATTTTCGGACCAAGTCAGCACAGGAATAAAGATGCGGATGGCAAGATGTTTTCTTTAAATAAATTGGACTACAGATGCGGATGGCAAGATGTTTTCTTTAAATAAAAGGGACTACAGATGCGGACGGCAAGATGTTTTCGTTCAATAAAGTAAGCTGGTAGATTCTTCCGAGAATAGTCCCTGGTGGCGGTAGCAATCGGAATATGACGACCAGTAAAATTCTGCTTAACCAAGCTTCTCAAAAATTGTTCTTATAATAATAGCCCTATCTTTGGACCCTTCAAAATTTGGCAATGGCCCTATGAATAAAAATTCAAACCGTCAAAATTCCATCTCACTAAACCTTAATTTCGATTACAATCATCCAAAGTTTCTCCAAGTTCGAGAAAAGAAAAAAGTTAATCACTTTATCTGTTTACATATTTTTAACACAATAAAAACTGATTTAAACAATGATTGTAATCGAAATAATTTAAAAGTTAGAATAATATAATTATTATAATCAATAAAATACATTCACCAAGTTTTTGACTATTACTAAAAATGTTAAACAATTTAATTTTTACTCACCAAACGAAGGGAGAAGATATAAGATAGGTCTGCAGACTTTGAAGCACAAATTGTAAAGGAATTAAAATAGCGACGCTATTTCCGAGTGAACAAAAGGTTCCCCTCTTCACTGAAATCAAGTCTGCGACGAATCTATAGATGCGGAATGATAAAAATCAAACCGTCGTAGGCCAGGCCAAAAATACGTAGCAAAATAGACGAGATATTAAAGAAATTAAATATTATTAGGCCAGGCCAAACAAATAACGATGTAATCGTTACACCACGGTAACCTGGCGGAAAAAAAAGAATTGCAAATTCTTTTTTTTTTTTTATTAAAAAGTTAAACTATTAAAATCCAAAAACATTAAAAAAGTGAATAATCAAAAACTGGTGAATCGGTAAAGAAAAATAAACAACATTTAACATTAAAGGTAACCACAAGTATTTGTGTAATACTAACAAAACATTCTCGAAAAAAAAAAAATTCAAAAACACGAAACCTTACAATTAAGTCACAAAACTGTCCTATTTAAGGTCGTTTAAGAAAACAACAATAAAGAGATGTAACAAAAGAAACAAGAGATTAATGTTCACAAAGTAGAGAGATACAAGGCAAAAAGTCTATCTCCAAAGGTAAAATAACTTATCATAGCAACGAAGACAAAGATAAGACTGACGTCAACAGGAATCATTGAATACAAAAAAAAATACTCAACTTGAGTAATAAAAACAAGCCCAAAAGCCAAGGAAATATTCAATGAACGAGATAAATTGAAACCAAATATCAGTTGAACGAAAATGTGACTAAACACTAAAAGATAAATCAACTAATATTCAGATCCAAAAATAAGTTGACAAGTCTTATCGCTAAGCAAACAAGAGGCATATAAAAGATACAAGGAAATTGCTATCATAAAAAGACAAGAAATAACTGGAGACAATGAAAAAGATAAACGATAATATTTATCATTCAAAATGACAACAAACAACGGAATAATGTGAACATCAAAAAAAAAATAGAACAGTCAATAAAAGTAAAAATGACGAAATCATCAGAACAGAAAACAAGTACTCAAACGCTAAGAACACTGAAAGGCAATAATCAATACGTAAAGAAGGAAAAAAAAAATTTGAAAAAGGAACAAACTAAGAAATCAAAAAAATACAAAATTTTTACTAACGTGGTGGTGCGGCACAGCGGAACAGCGACAGCCTGTACTCGCAAATAAATGCTATCCCAAGGTACAGTACTGACCTGAACTCACCAACCCTTATAAAAAAAATTTTTTAAATTAAAAAAAAAATTAAATGACAACTGAAGTTAATTAAAAAGATGAAATGAATTTTGAAAAAGTTTTCGAATTAAAAAGCTAAGAAATAGAAATTGAAAAGTTAAAAAAAAACTAATGCTTTCAGTGAAGTGACTCCAGTGTAAAGAAATGCAAAAAAAATTCACTCAAAAGTAAGGAATTCAAGCATGTCGAGAAAAGATAAAATATAAGACGATAACTTAATATTTTTCACAAACAAGTAACCACAAAAAATTACAAACAACGAAACATAAGAAAAATCACAAACTTTTTATCAAAATGTCCTAGGTATGTGAAAAAACAGTCCTAGATATTAAAAGTATTTCTGTACTTGGTGTATCACAAATCAATACAGAGAAAAAAAAAATTGAAAGAATGGTATGTGGAAAACAAAAATCCCGAGTAGGTACACAAATTCATGGAAAGTCTATATGTTTCCCAAAGATAAGCCCTAACGGCCGAAAAAGAAACCAATATAGACCATAATCCCACAACACAAGATAAGATAAGGTAAATTTCTATTGTGTCCCATCCAACGGAACACCAATAGAAGCGATAAGAAGCAGTTACTACCAACTGCTCCACGATAAAGAGGTCTCACGGACCCCTACAAGATACTAAGGTCTCACAGACCTTACACGGTAATAATGTGGTCTTCCAGACCACACCAAAAATATGCCCACGGCAAACAACGATAAGTACCCACACTCAAGATAAAAAAAAAAAAAAATTCCAATAACCACTTTCCAAATCCTAACTGAAAGAATTGAGAAAAAAAAGAGAGAAAAAGAAAAACCAAAATACAGAAATGAAAGGAATTCAAAAAAATTTTGACTGTAGCTATCACACTCACACAATAAAGTCAAGAAAAAAGACAAAAGTTAAGATAGCAACGAAAAAAAGGACATAATGATAACACGACACAAACACTTCAAAATCTGCTAAGAAGCCCTAACTGCCTAAACGATTCCGCCAACAAATCAGAAATAATAAAGATAAATCAAAGATAAAGCCATATTTTACAACTATAGATAATGTATAGATAAGAGACAAACGGTATCGTAAAATATCTAACTGGAAAAGCGACATTATTGTAAGGTAAAATATTTAACTAGAGATAATATTCTCGATAAATGAAACTCGGTAAATTAAAAATTAAACTCGAAGTAGGTATACCAAACAATAGTGGTCAGCCTTGAATCTATCGATAATGAATTCCAACAAAACAAAGTAAAGATAAAAAGTGTTAGTTGTTAGAAAATATTTAACAAATATTTGAATGTCTGTATTTAAATTTGATGGAAAAAAAAATTTAAAATTACTTAACTTAATGTAATTGTTAGGAGAAGCTTCAAAAAAAAACCAGAATCTTAGTTGGGCGCCAATTTGTAACGTACAAAGTCAATTTGAAACGTTAAATTACCCTTGCTAGCTCCAGGGATCGTGGCTTCTTTCTGGTTTTTTTCCTTAACTCCCCCCAAACAAATATATAAGGGCGCCAAAATACAGACAAGCAAATAAAAGAGGTTAAATCAGTGTAAATTGTTTATTGCCAAAATTATTAATGAAAATTAGTAATGAATTTATAGTGAATAACTAATTTCTTATCTTTTTCCTGTTTCCATCTTCGGAAAACGTCGGGAATGACGGAATTTTCGGACCAAGTCAGCACAGGAATAAAGATGCGGATGGCAAGATGTTTTCTTTAAATAAATTGGACTACAGATGCGGATGGCAAGATGTTTTCTTTAAATAAAAGGGACTACAGATGCGGACGGCAAGATGTTTTCGTTCAATAAAGTAAGCTGGTAGATTCTTCCGAGAATAGTCCCTGGTGGCGGTAGCAATCGGAATATGACGACCAGTAAAATTCTGCTTAACCAAGCTTCTCAAAAATTGTTCTTATAATAATAGCCCTATCTTTGGACCCTTAAAAATTTGGCAATGGCCCTATGAATAAAAATTCAAACCGTCAAAATTCCATCTCACTAAACCTTAATTTCGATTACAATCATCCAAAGTTTCTCCAAGTTCGAGAAAAGAAAAAAGTTAATCACTTTATCTGTTTACATATTTTTAACACAATAAAAACTGATTTAAACAATGATTGTAATCGAAATAATTTAAAAGTTAGAATGATATAATTATTATAATCAATAAAATACATTCACCAAGTTTTTGACTATTACTAACGAAGGGAGAAGATATAAGATAGGTCTGCAGACTTTGAAGCACAAATTGTAAAGGAATTAAAATAGCGACGCTATTTCCGAGTGAACAAAAGGTTCCCCTCTTCACTGAAATCAAGTCTGCGACGAATCTATAGATGCGGAATGATAAAAATCAAACCGTCGTAGGCCAGGCCAAAAATACGTAGCAAAATAGACGAGATATTAAAGAAATTAAATATTATTAGGCCAGGCCAAACAAATAACGATGTAATCGTTACAATATACTCGTGACGTATAAGATGTACTTTGTGCAGGATTGATTAATTAATATCTTACTCATTGAAAAGTTCAAAGGTATATTTCTGAGTACATATTTGACTTTAGGTCCAAAAGCCCCTGCTCCAGTTCCTCCATCTGTCTTGGAGCCGTCCGCATACCACTTTATGGCAATTTGGTTTAGCCCCAATATGTTGCTTTGTCCCATTCAGATGTACTACCCAGTTTTGTGGTGTATTTTCTGACAAAGTTAAATTTATTTGGCATGTCATCTTGGGACATTTCCCAAGTTTGATCAAAGTAATCGAGGTTTTTCCTTGATTCTTCCTTTTTAACCATTCCTGTTTTCTTCCTTACACTTTCTACTTGAATGTGTAGTGGCGTGAGGTTTAGGATTACTTCCATTGCAGCAGTGGGGTATGTTCCGAAGATAAGATAATAACAAAATTTAGTTTCTGGAGCAAGCAAGTTTTATCCCTATAGTTTGTACAATGCGAGCACGTAAAGTACTAAAAACACATTACAAAAAAATCATAATTATTTATATTTTCCAGAGTATTTGAAATAATAAAAAAAAAAAAATTCATTATTTTACATTCTTCTTCTTCTTTCATTAGCCGTTACCTGTCCACTTCTGGAAGTAAGTCTCCCCTTGACGTTTACCTTCGATCGCGTCTTTTGCTACTTGATGCCATTGCCGTTTCCTTGATATCATCCAACCATCTCTTGGTAGGTCGACCCAGACTTCTTTTATGCAATCTAGGTCTCCACTGCGTAATGTGTTTGGTCCACTTACATCCTCTTGTCTGGCAACATATCCTACCCAGTTCCATTTGAAGTGAGCGGCGCGTTGTATTATGTCTTCAACTTTGGTTCGTCTGTGCATTTCATCGTTGCGGATGTAATCTTTCAAGGTTATTTCAAGCATAAGCCTTTCTATTGCGTGCTGTGTGGTTCTAAGTGTGTTGGTGGCTTTTATGGTCATCGTAGTTGTCTGCAGACCATAAGTTATTACTGGGAGGATGCAAGAATTAAAAACCTTGGTTTTTAGGTTAATGGGAATGTTAGTGTTACTGAGGACATTTTCGGTTTATTTTTGCTTGTCGGTTTTCTTTTCCCAACTTAATTAATGGTCTATATTCTTCTACCCTATCTATCACTTCCTCTTCGACAGCGATCTGTGTTTCTTCCGAACTAAGAATTTTGGTCTGTGTTAAATTGATTTTCAAACCGATTCTTTCTGAGGCACCTCTTAATTCTGAGAGCATTTCTTGTAGTTCTTCGAGTTCACTACTAATTATAACTATGTCATCCGCGAAGCGGAGATAGCTCAGGTACCGACCATCAATATTTAAACCTTTTTGCTCCCAGTCAAGTTGCTTCAAAACGTCCTCTAGTGCCAAAGTGAACAATTTTGGAGAAATTGTGTCACCTTGTCTCACTCCCATTTGAATGCTTATTTTGTTAGATATAAGGTTCTTATTAATTTTTACTTCCATTGTTTTCTGGAGGTTGATAGCTGTCGAATTTATTAGATAATCGATTGGTAATGATTTTTGTTAGTACTTTGCAAGGTTGGGGGATAAGGCTTATGGGCCGATAATTTCCAATATTAAGTTTATCGCGCTATGTAACAAAATAACTTTTTCCAACTGTCTGGAATTTTCTCATCTGATAAACATTTAATTAAAAGAATTTTCATTGCCTCCAATGTTGTACTGCCTCCTAACTGTAACATTTATTTAGTGATCCCATCATCACGAGGTGCACGATTTGTTGAAGAATATAATTTTTTATTTTATTTAACCACTGTCTCGTTTTACTTTGTTGTCTTTAACTTTCATTAGGGTTATTTGTTTTTTTCCAGGTACGTCAAAGAATTTTATTACTTTCATGTTTTTGTTGTTCTCTGTAACTGTCTTCACGAGTTCCGTATTATAGTGTCTAATGCCTTCTCTCACTTTTTTTCTGATTTGTTTATTAAGTTCTTGTGTTTCTTTCATTGTACATCTTTTTTCTTTCATAAAATTTCTTATAGATTGTACTATTTTACGGTTCCGTGCTTTCTTTGAGTTTCATATTTTCTTGGTAGCCGTTTTAATGTCAGTCCGGATTTTGTTTTCTAGTTCATTCTATTCCATTGAGTGCAATTTACATTTCGGTGTAATTCTTTTCTTCAAGTCTTCCTCATATGTATCCTTATTTTGTTTTAGCTCTTTGGCCGTAGTAAATCTTAGCGGGCATATTATTTTTTTCCTCTCCTGCTGGTGTTTAATTGTTACTTTGGATCTAATAAGTTTATGGTCACCACCTAAGTCAAATTTGTTTAAAGATGTTACGTCAGATATTATATATTTCTTGTTGGATCTTATTCTTAGTTTTGCCATCCGGTTTCTCCATGTCCATCTTCGAGTATGTGGCTTTTTGAAGAAGCTGTTTATGCAATACAGGTCTTCGCTTTGCATGTAGTTTAATAAGGTTTTACCACTTTCATTTATTTTTGATATTGTAGGGGTTTATTTCGCATATTTCGACATTGAAGTCACACATGATGCAGTAGTAGGAGTTTTCTGCTTTTCGTGCCATTATTATATCTTGATATTCTACATTTTGCATGAAAATCTGAAAAATGGGTATATAGTGGAAACACTATGTTAACATCAACTTATTATAGAGAAAGTGTATCTCATAGATTTAACACAAGGTTTGCTGCTAGAAATAATGTCGTTCTACAAAACCCCAGACATACTGTCTGCCAAAATAGTATCTATGTTATTGGGCCGAAAATCTACAATAACCTGCCCATTTCAATTAGATCTAAGCCATACTACAAATGTAAGAAAGAAATTGTGAAATGGTTGAGGACTAGTAATTTTAGAATAAACTTAATGGTGTAAAACCAGTTTCAAATTTTTGCAGCTTATTTTTACATTAAATTTTGTTACTTATTAATTCATAATGTTAATAATGAAGCGTATTTTTAAAAAAAATTTAATTCAATAGTGAATTACCTCCATTGTTATCTGTTTAATGAGACAAGTGCACACACAGCATTATAGATGCAATTGTGCACTATTTAGCAGTTATATGGAACAAGATTTTATTTTATTCTTTTTGTAAAAAATGCTTTGAATGGATGTTATTATTGTATTTGTCTATTATGTTGTATTACTACTGCTAATAAATTATTATTATTATTAATAGTAATTTTAATTCAATCTTGATAGCATGGAAATTATCGAAACAATAACATTTCATTAGATGTATGTATAAAATATTCACTATTTATTTTTTAGATGTGGTCGATAGACTATGTTCAAGTACCAGATGAACAAAATACAAACACAAAAATTGAACCTCCAAAATCTCCAAAGTCTCCAAGAAGCACCGAAACAATTACCAGACCATCATCCATTCATCACAGACTTGTGAAACAAATCAATGTGTCAAGTAACATTTCTATAGGTAAATCTACTTTAGTTTTATTGTAAAATAATTTTAAAGAAATAATCTTTATTATTATATTTGTCACCGGAAAATAACAAGAACCGTAAATTTATACATTTTCTAGGGAATTTATAAACATTCTATAATACTAGACGAAAGATAAATTGTATTATTTTATGCACAAATTTTCTTACTGAACTTACGTGTTAAATAATAAGTAACCAATAACCAAACGCCATTTATGTTCTAATTGGTTGAATAAGTCACGTGTTCCTTCTCCTTCCTCTCCACCGCCATTGTTCGCCGCGGAACATAAACAAACCGGTTGCTCGTGTATTTTTGTAAAGTTTTTAATGTTATGTAATATGACTTTTAGTGACGAATGAGTCTTGATAGTGAAAGGTAAATCTCAGCAAAACCGAATGGTACAAATAGAGTGTTATTTGACGCAATTTAAAGAAGCGTAAAATTAAAAGCTCTTCTTTGATTGGTCGAACCGTTTAGAATCTTACAAATGGGTATCCGTTAGTTTAAAAATTTACCACTAGACGTGGGCGTAAAATAATACAATTTATTTCTTGTTTAGAATCCTACGAAAGTATAAATTTCCTAGGATCTGTTTATCTTCCGGTGACAAATTCAATATTATAAACTCAATAACTGAACCGCTATTTTGTAGCAAGCTCAGGTAGCCTACTAAAATCGGGTTCGGAAAGTAGTTTATCTGAAGAAACCGGAAGAAGAAATTCTGTAGAGAGACAACTTAGCAATGAAAGTAGTACAAAAGAATGGCGAAGCGAACAACAAGATGAAAAAGAAACTTGCAGTGATACTGAAGAATGTAATATCCCACCTATAGCACCGGTTCGAAGACGGAGATCAAGAGTTCATGCCGGATTTAGAAAAAGTGAAGGTGCGTAAAAACAACAATAAATATTTACCGAAAATCGGTATTTTTAAAATTTAGAAAGTATGCAAACAAGAAAATGGCATCAAGGCGAAATTGAAAAAATGTAGTATCCGGGACCCGGAACCACAGATGCCTTAGTAATTAGTCGTATTTTTGGTTGTTTTGATTTAACTCATGTCACATGTGACACTTACTCACTTCCTCCTTATTCAGAGATCATTTTTCAAATCTACAATTGAAATATCAATCTTTTAATTTCTCCTTAAAGGATATAATTCGGTATAAATATTTAATTTTCTTGTAAAAAAATATATATTTTTTAAGGTGGTAACAGTGCTGAAAATCCGAGTATTGATGTGGATGATGGTTCAGGACTTCGAACCAGCAAATCTGACACTAGTTTGACCGACTCCTTCGTAATGATATCAGATAATAAAAAGAAACCACCAAATCCATTAAATAGTTTAAGACCAGGTTTGTTCTTATCCAATTAAATATCTTTTTACCACTAAATTAAAAATTATGTTGTAGGCTTTAAATGGCAGAGACAATTAGTTTTTAGAAGTAAATTAACCATGCATACTGCATATGATCGCAAGGATAATGCAGAACCAGCCTCTGTAACCGCCTTAGCTGTTTCAAAGTAAGTAAATATGGTCATTTTCATATTTTTATGCAAAAATGCAATTTTTAAAATATTTTTTAATTTTTTGACAACAAAATGCCGGAAATATTGGTATCAGTCTGAGGCATTTCAAAACACATGGCGAGAATTTTAGCTGTATTAAAATAGTTCATGACTTGTAGAATAAACGTATAACCTTCATATATCTCAACAATTGTCATTCCTGAATGAAGCTGTTTTGGAGTTAAACGCAAATTGAGTTTAAGCTTTCTTCCGCGTATAGCCTTCCAAATATCTTTTCGACAATTCATCCTTCGACAAATCTTCATTGTTTTTGCAAATCTTTATCGAGTGCGTCAAGATGGCGCAATAGTTGTTAAGCTATCGCCTTTTGTTTCTACACTCTGATAAAAGTACCAACCCGGTGGTCAGTTTTGATGTTGAATATTTTTTTTGGTCGAGCACAAATGCAAGTCATAATACTTTTTCTCGTGGCTTTAAAATTACCAATATTATTTCTTATCCCCTAGCTATAATATTTCTGTAATTTTTTTATAAAAGCGAGTGTCAATTTTCCTTTACTTTTACCACCAAGCTTATGTAACTTTTGACATTTCGCAGTTGATTGCCCATACGTTTGTCAAGGTGGCCAACGCATTCGTGCTTTTTAACAATTAGAACTTCGCAATACATTCAGAATTGCTTTAAAAGCTTTAGTATCTCCATCTCTAATATAATCTTAATATTTTACGTTATTAAACTTATCTACTCATCTCAGGAACATCACCTTCATAGATTCAATTTCCATGCTTCCTGCTGAGCCATTATAATTTTCGGAGTATCCTAGTTGAGTCCCAGAATTTATAATCCGTATTTCTAATAGCCGAGTTGAGTCCCGAAGATGGGTAAATTGAGTCCCGTGTCTACCTGGGGCTTAGTCGGTGTACGTAATGATTTCTAGGAATTAGAAAACAATAATTTATTTTAGAGCATATAATTTTATTACAAAAATGTATACCTACAATATTTACAAAAAGCAATAAAAGCTAGAATAGGGAACCGGACAACTTTTCAAATAGTGTTTAAAAATAATCTTTATTCATATATATAGCCATAAAAAATAATATTTTAATTAAATAAATCCTCTGGAGTACTTGAAAACGTCAAAAACGTAATTTATTTTAAATTGGCGCGAAAACAGCACTTCATGTCAATTCAGATCAAGTGACGTCATGTGGAAGGTAAACAAACTTCTAACCATATTAAAAGTGATCAGTGCTTGGATAAATGAAGTATTTTGTGTTTCTTAATCATCATGGACCGAAAAAGATATCGTTGGTGTGTTGTACCTTGATGTGGAAATACATCAGTAACTACTCCAAATAATTTTTTTATTGATGTATCTCGAAAACCAGACATACGAAAGAAATGGTTAGACCTAGCAAGACGAAAGTGCGATGGAATGTCTGTTACTTCACCAATTTACTTTTGTGAAGATCACTTTGATGTAAGTACTGTACCTAGAGTGTTATTACACAGCCCATTATACAAATAATCATATTTAGTGTGTATGTAATTTAGGTGTTATAGGTTATGTCTTACTTAGAATGTTTTACGTGTGCATAAACAATCTTGTATTTGTGTTTTAGCTTTAGCTGCCAAAGAAGCTATAGAGAATATTTAAACTTAATTATATCTTTTATATACATTTTATTTTACTTTATACTGAGAATGTTAATAAATAAAACCATTGACAAATTGTGTATAATTATTTTATTTAGTGCTTTCATATAAAATAGGGAATATATTTTTTTCCAACATTCACTTATATAGAGATATAATGTAGGTATAACTAAAGTTCTGTTATGACTATAGTCCTTCAATTCGTAGGTAACTAATTACAATTAAATATTTTTAGAAAAATGCAAATAAATCGTAGAAAAATGCGAAATAACATACAAAGCAGTGCTGTTTAGTTATGGCTACCTACACATGACGTTACGCACTGTGATTGGCGTTTGGGTTCTTACACGTCACAGATAATTTACGCAACTTTATTTATTGATTTAAAAATATAAATCATTGTTATTTCTTAAAAATCTTTATTGAGTGATATTGTTGTATAACAAACTTTATTTTAAAACACATCTTAGATTTTTTTTCGATTACTGTCCGGTACCCTATTACATGCTAATTCATTTATTTAACTATTCTAAATTTTTCACCTACACTTTTGAGGTAATCAAATTTTGATATTAATCTATTATTTAATTTTAAAATTTGCTCATCTACAAATTTTTTTGATGTAAGGGTTTGTGCAGAATAATTTTTTTTTACTTTTTTTGTACACTTCTAATTTTAACATACGTTTCACTTTGAAAGTCTATTAAAACTGTTAAAAATTGAAAAATATGAGGATTAGCAAAATAAAATGACGAGTTAAACCTGGAATGATAACTGGAATGATAACCGTTGTAAACTGCTTGACATCTCTGTCCATATTTCTGGCGGAAACTTAGCCGATTCTGAGACATAATTTCACTGGAAATGTTTTTAATATATCATGAGTTTCCTCCATACTTTTTGGTAATTTAGGCAGAAGAGATCGTCGGGCGTTATACATATTTTTTCGAACCAATGCCACGTCTTTGGTAGTCAAGGTACTAATATCTCCATTTCGTAAAATTTTCATAGGTCTTTCACCGATGTCTTCTACGGCCTTTCGTTTTAAGGAGTTACTTAACATTTGACGGTTAAGTGCATCTTCGTTTAATTCGCTATGGTTGTGTTCATCCCGAATTTCCGTCACTACATTGTCACCTTGGGTTTTTTAAAATGCTCTACATTTTTCTTTCGTCTGTGCACAACACATCCAACGCTTGTCGTTATTCTTTAAAGATTTATGAAAACGATATTTGAAGCCATTTAACACAATCAATTGTTTTCCTTTTTCACTAAGAACAATTTTCACTGAACTCATTTTGGCAATATATAGATAGATCGCACCATACTAAATATTTTGTAGGATATTGCTTTTTTATATTAGATTACCATAAATGCATAACCAATAAAATCTTTTCATTCCTCTATTGTTATTCCAGGTAATAACAATATTTCTAAATATGCTTAAGTACAAATTAGAAAGTACTTACAAATTAGAAAGCTATTAAAAGGTAATTAGAAGGATTACGATGCCCGGAACTCAATTCGACCATCTAAATATTTAATTCAGGTACTCAATTTACCTATGCCCATAATTTTTTGTGCATTGTTCTTCGTGCTGCTCAAACCACTCTTTATATTCTTCATTAGCAACTTTTTTAGACCATGATATACATGATTGGCATTAACTGCTACGCACATAAAATCAATTACTTTGTCTGTGTAGTAAACAATGAGCGTAGATACACCATACAACGGTTTGAAGGCTCTTTTTCCATGAGCCATCGCCAGTCATCGACATACACTTTTTAACAGTTATTGTTAGAAAATAATGGATTTAATCTGAATTGTACTTAATTTTACATTTTGTTATATTTAGTTGGAACTGTGACAACTTTTGTGATATTCAGTATATTTTATTTTTAAGGGATCACCGTAGTGTATACGTAGGAGATACAAGAGGCCGTGTGTTTTCATGGAGCGTCTGTGATGTACCAGGCAGAGCGGCTGATCATTGGTTAAAAGATGAAGGAGCAGATTATTGCGCTGCTTGTAATATTAAATTTACTATCTACGAACGGAGACACCACTGCAGAAATTGTGGACAAGTTTTCTGTTCTAAATGTAGTCGATTCGAATGTGAAATATCACGATTACGTATATTAAAACCGGTCAGAGTATGCCAAAGCTGTTACGCTTCGCTGAAAGCAGATAAAAATTGAGAGAATTACTTCGTGTGATTTCCCTTGGCTGCCCTTTTATAAGTATCAGGAATGAGAAAGTAATTTTTCCTTGAGTGAACCAAATTCAGGAAGAAACTTCATCAGTAGCGATAATAAATAAATAATATAAACGTACCCATATACTATGAAAAATAACTTGCACTACAGGATGTATTGCGTATACTAATAATCATTTAATAATACATATTTAATTTTTACTTAATTAGATAGCAAGTAAATAATCTTCCGTTTATATACAAAATCAATTTTCTTTAGATGTAACATTTTTATGTTTACAATTTTTAACAGTCTGTTAATATATTCAAATACATCCTACATTCCAAATGTGTCAAAGTTGTCATTAGTACGTTTCTTATGAAATACGACAACTATATGTTATAGAAGATAGGAACATTAATTATTTTGGTACATCTGTTTTTGACATAAGTCAATACTTTGATAGTAGTTTTATCGAAAATCCAACTCGATTATAGAATTTTTGTGGGTAGTCACAGGGATTAGTGTCATATAACCGTCATCACAACGGAGACTCTATTCAAAGTCTTAGAGATTTGTTTATCTAGCATATGTCTCAATGACAATTTATTTATAGTAGTAACATAAGTATATAGTATATATTTTTGGTAACACTGCATGGAACAAAGCTATAAAGGAAGTGATTCGTTGACCGTATAGCAAAATATTACTTTATCATATTTTATTTTAATATATAAACTATTTTTCTTTAGAATCACTAATAAGAAAGTATTTGTTACTTTTGAATTTTGTATTAAATATACTTATATTGCGTCATTTTAACTATATTTTGACTAGGGTCAAGGATAACTGCTCTTCTTTAGAACTAATATAACATTTTAATGAACATCTAGAACTTCAACAACAAACTTGTTCAAATATGTATTTAAGGAAATAATCAGATCCAATAATAATAATAATAATAACAAAATAACAGTTTTTGGTTAATAAGTCATTATCAGTGATTCGTAAAAGTAAATGACAATGAAAACTTATAATTCAACTTGCCTGAGTTTAAAAAATACGAATACCTATTAAGAATTATTAAGTCCCAAACCATAATTATTAAATGGTTTTATCGAAAATCCAACTCGATTATAGAATTTTTGTGGGTAGTCACAGGGATTAGTGTCATATAACCGTCATCACAACGGAGACTCTATTCAAAGTCTTAGAGATTTGTTTATCTAGCATATGTCTCAATGACAATTTATTTATAGTAGTAACATAAGTATATAGTATATATTTTTGGTAACACTGCATGGAACAAAGCTATAAAGGAAGTGATTCGTTGACCGTATAGCAAAATATTACTTTATCATATTTTATTTTAATATATAAACTATTTTTCTTTAGAATCACTAATAAGAAAGTATTTGTTACTTTTGAATTTTGTATTAAATATACTTATATTGCGTCATTTTAACTATATTTTGACTAGAGTCAAGGATAACTGCTCTTCTTTAGAACTACTATAACATTTTAATGAACATCTAGAACTTCAACAACAAACTTGTTCAAATATGTATTTAAGGAAATAATCAGATCCAATAATAATAATAATAATAACAAAATAACAGTTTTTGGTTAATAAGTCATTATCAGTGATTCGTAAAAGTAAATGACAATGAAAACTTATAATTCAACTTGCCTGAGTTTAAAAAATACGAATACCTATTAAGAATTATTAAGTCCCAAACCATAATTATTAAATGTATGGAAAACTAATAAACACAAATATATAAATGTCTTTAAACATTTATAAATTTTAAGTTTAAAGTTAATATTTTACCTAACCATCTTGATCAGAACATCAAATTTTTAAGGGTCTGATGGGTGTACTTTTGGGGAAATTCTATGGTGTATTATTTTTTTTTTTGTATCAATTTTAAACCTTTAAAATCTGAAGATAAATTTCTTTATTACACCCATTTTATATATTTCATGCAAAAAAAAATTGTTGGCTAAACTGGGATTAAATTGTAAAAATACGAACAACTAAAATAACATGTAAAGTACATACCGAAATAATACTATTACCTCACTATTCGAAACACATATTTTTAATGGTCCATTTTATTTATCTTGCCTAAACCGAAAGATTTATTCCTCCGTGCCGATTGCGAAAACACTATAGTTTGTAAATGTAAACAAGTTGGGTTTCAATCCAATACTCGTCCATCACTACATAGTATAAAACAGAGTCGCTTTCTCTGTCCCTATGTCCCTTTGTACGCTTAACTCTTTAAAACTACGCAACGGATTTTGATGCGGTTTTTTTTAATAGATATAGTGATTCAAGAGGAAGGTTTATATGTATAATAACATCCATTAAATAGTGTAGAAATACTGTTATTTTTGAGGTTTCTAATGTGATGTCGTTAATTATCAATTTTTTTCCGCTTACATTGCAAATGCAGGCTGAATGTTACGAGATTTATCAAAATAATGTACTAATTATTTGTACACTGAAAAGGTCTACAGAAAACTCCGCGATGGTATATGTCTATCTCTTATGGATATCCCACAATAACATTTTTTTGTCATTTACTTTTTACCACAAATAATGGCTAATTTTCGAAGCGATTTTAACCAATACAGCATTAATCCTTATCCAATTGAATAGCTTAAATACATTGTTGATTTAATATAGATCTATATGGTCCTTCACAGCACAAGATTTAAATGAATATTACAGATTTAAAATTGCGGGACGTAGCGTTTGCTGTGGTACTGGCCGGCCGGGGCGGCGGCAGCGTGCCTATAAATAGCGCGTCGGAGACCTATACTCGTTTTTCATCCCTTATGTTAAAATAGACTAAAATGTTCAATATTTAGTAACAAATCTAAAATAATTTGTTTACACTCTTAATAGGTTTGTTCCAACAGAGCTCCTGACAGTCAGAAGGACGTCAGACGCATGCGCAGTAAGATTAGACCGTTCCAACAGAACACCGAATAATCCCATGTACTGTCAAAGTGCTGTTCCAACAAAGTTACTGACTCGTACATGAACGCGTTTATGTACGGTCAAATCTATCCTTGGTTCGATGCATGGATAATTTGTCAGGACATGCGCTTTAGGTACTTTGTACTCTGTACTCTTTATAACACAGATTAAATTAAACTTTACTTTATAATGATAAACTCTGCAAGCTCAGAAACTTCTGTAAAAATAATTATTTAAACTAAAAATACTGTGTATAAAAAATTTGTTTATTATCTGAGATATTTATTCTTTATTAAAATTATGTTATAGTTAATCCTCACACTATTCAAAACCAAAAACTTTTGCGTTACTCAACACAGAATAAATTTATTATTAGTAATAAAGATAAGAGATACAAACCAATGATAAGAGAGTAGAAGAATAGAAGCGTTCCAACAAGGACCATGAACCCTGAACTAATACATGTACTGGAGTTGCGCATTTTATAGTTCATGAACGTGTTCATGTACTAGTCAGAGAGGCTCTGTTGGAACAAACCTAATATCGATATTGTCTCTTGTCAAACTGAAAGGTTTTCTGCGAGTCGTTGTGCTTTATAGGTTTTATATTAAAGGATTTGTTGATATATATTAATTCTCATTCATGTGTGCTTTTCTATGTATATTTGACTAATCCATCCACTAAAAAGTGGTGCCTTAATTGGTTCTATACCTTAATATGGAAATTAACCACTTACTAAACAAAGTTCTGGTGTTCAAATGACTAGGTTATTCACACTATTTCTTTAAACATAAAATATAATTTCATAGAAAATGCAAATTTATTATCCCATGTTATCTCATTACTATATTACTTTCCAAATATGCTTATAGATATTACCGTTATATCTCTTTGTTTACGTAGTGTTGCCAGTCAAGTATTTTATTCCTTTTCAGAATTTAACGTAGGCAAAGATGATTTCTCTAAATAAAAAATAAAATGGAAAAAAATTATAGTTATTTAGAAATATCATCTTGACTATTAGTGATTTATTATTAAATGTGTAAATTAAACAAATGTAAATTTTTGTAGAATTATCATAAAAAAGGTTATTTTTATTTATGAAAATATTGTTTTGTTTATCAAATTGTTGATTTTCTTCTAAAGTTATTATTTATTATGTTAATTTGTAAGTTTTAAGCTTTATATTTATATCGAATATGCTATTTGGAGTTCAAAAAACTAGAGTTTTTAAAATTCTGGTTAATTTTAATTATAAATAATTTATTTCAATTGATTTTAAATATATTATATTTGTTTCTACACTTGTTATATTAACCATCGTTTTTATATATATTTTTAATATTTTTCTACACTGAATGCTAAAAAATCTTAATCTAAACAATTAAAACAAAGTAGTTACCAGTAATGTTTATTAAGATATTTTTATGCAGTTGTATTTTGTAGTCTGTTACAAATTTTTAGTATTCAATGAGGTATAGCTTATTTACAAAAAATCATATTTAAAAAACCCTCATTGCAAATGTAGAAAAATTTGGCCCAGACCCGATCTTAATAACAAAATGTTTTATTTGTATAATTTTACCTTAGCAAGTATTATTTTAAGACAGAGCAATATATTAGAACAATATTGGTTGCCTGATTTATTATTTAATTTTACGATACAAATGTAGAAAAAGCTTGTGCAGGAAAGAAAAAATTTTGACTCGTTAATATAACACAAAAAAAACAGCTGCAACTCTTTACTAGAAATTAAGTATTTTTCATCTCAATAAACAATTTGTTGAGTTATATTTATGAGTCTAAATATATATATATATATATTGATATTATTTTTGTATCCAGTCGTGGTTTGATTGTCGTTGAGAGATTGTAAGGTTAAGCACAAGCATCTGTAGACAATATACATGTGCATTATTGTGCATTCCAAAATATATTTGATAAATGTATGTGATATTGTAGATTCTGTAGTTCTATATAGTGTAAATATAATTTGTCCTAAATAATTATATAAATAAAGGTTATAAATCTGGAGAACTTTACTTTTAATTTGCTTATTTACTGATTCACATATTGCATTTGGTTTCATAAATAAATAAGGTAATTATATGGCAAGATATTAAAAAATAGAATTGAAAAGGAATAAAATAAAATGGAGGCAAAAAACAAGCCGGATTTAGAGCAGAAAGATCTACCATGGACCATTTGTTTACTGCAACTCAAATTATAGAAAAAAAATAGCATAGAACCAAAAAACCCATATAGTGTACGTTGTCTTAAAGAAAGCTTACGATAGTGAAACTCTAAAATGCTCTAACATCAATATTGGAATTACTAAAAGCAGTGAAATTATTCTACAATAATAGCAAATTACAAATCAACTAACAACAGAATTCGATATAACAAAAGGTCTAAAACAAGGATGTTGTCTATCATTGTTCAAAGTATACTTGGAACGAGCGCTAGAAATACCAATTATGTTCATCCATATTGTAACGTACAAAGTAACCCAACTGTGGCCAAAACAATCCCCTCGAGAAAAAGATAAAGAAAAGATAAGATAAATCTCGAAGAAATTGTTCAACCACGTTGGGCGCCAGTTTGTAACGTAATTACTTCCCTTTGCTAGCTCCAGGGTTCGTGGCTTCCTTCTGGTTTTCTTCAACTCCCCCCAAACAAATATATAAGGGCGCCAAATTACAGACAAGCAAATAAAAGAAATTAGAATCAGTGTTAAATTGTTTATTCCACACTTTAAAAAATTTCAAATTGTAGTTAAGTCAAAAAATTATTAAAAAAAAATCGTAATTAATTTAATCTTATCTTTTGGTTTTCGATGTCTTCTGTCGGAGCCTAGTTGCCCAAGTAGTAATGTAAAATTCCAATGGGTAGTCCCCGGAACAAACAATTTCAGATTGTTACAACAAAATGGAGGTGGCTTCTGGAATATCGATATCCTTTATGTTAGGTTTTGAAATGCTGATTTCAGGAAAATAAATAGATGTGTAGAGAAATCTATCTCTTCTTAGGACCCTCTTCAAAAGTGGCAGCAGCCCAGAACGAGGGTAGAAGAAATTGAAGAATCAACTGAATTGAATGAATTCTCAAAATAAAAATGAATTTATTTAACGTCGAAACATACGAGCAAATGCGTACTCCTACCATATTTTATGCGACGACGCACAATTTAACAAGAAAATTAAAAATATTTTATAGTCAAGAGGCCAGACCAAAAATAACGATGTAATCGTTACACCACGGTAACCTGGCAGAAAAAAAAAGGAATCGAAGATTCTTTTTTTTTTTTTTATTATTAAAAAGAGAAACTACTAAAATTTAAATTAAAAAAATGATAATAATCCAAAACTGATGAATAGGTATACAAAAATAGTAAATTAAGTAGGTAACCACAAAAATTGATGTAATTCTAAAATGAAAAAAAAAAATAAAAAATTCTCGATAAAAAAAATTCAAGAACACGAGACCTTACTACACTTTACCTCTAGGGAAGAAAGAAAACAAATAGTTTCGGCCTAAGCCCGGGACCTGAATGGACCCATGTGAAGCAAGTAAAATTACCATGGGTTTTGAAGAAACCCAGGTAGTTAAACCGTCACAAGACGACGTGACTAGATTTTTCTACAAGGTACTAGCCAACCTAAAAGGTGGAACGAATTCCTCAAAAAGCAAGTGAAATTACCATGGGTTTTGAAGAAACCCAGGTAGTTAAACCGTCATAAGACGAAGTGACTGGATTTTTACAAGGGGTACCAGCCAACCCAATGGAACGGTCAACACTGAAGTTTCTCCACGCTGGACAGGGGATGCGAGGAGCTCAGCGAAGACGGGTGGTCTCGGCATAACCAACGGTTATTCGCATCGCTACTAGATGGCATGTCAGCCATGAAAAATAAAAATAAACAAAAAGGAAAAAAAGGTAAATATATATAAAAAAAATAAAGGGACTTGACCAAGGGAGTTCCGAAAGTTAAGCTTCCCCGGGAACATGTTTCTCCATTTGGCAGACAACGCCCAGTCGGGAAGAGAGAGAGAATTTAAAGCCAAAGAGGTTAAGACAAAAAAAAAAATTTTGAAAATGTGGCAATAACAAAAAGAACAAAAAGGTATAGTCACAATCGGTAAGAGAGTCCCCCCACTCTAAAAAAATTGGTCGCATTGACCAGCACCTCTAGGGTACCCAAAAAGTCATAATCGGTATTGCTTACATTTAAGTAGCATAAGTCACAATCGGTAAAAAAAATTAATAACTGTCCTATTTAAGGTCGTTTAAGAAAACAACAATACGAGATGTAACGAAAGAAACAAGAGATTAATGTTCACAAAGCAAAGAAATACAAGGCAAAAACAATCTATCTCCAAAAGTATAATAACTTACCATAGCAACAAAGACAAAGAATAAGACTGTAGTCAACAAAAAATCATTGAATAAGAAAAATACTCAACAGATGAGAACAAAATAAGCTCAGACGCTAAACAAATATTCAATGAACAAAGAAAAAAAAATTGAAACCAAATATCGATTGAACAAAAATGTGACTAACACTTAAAAGAAAAATCAATCAATATCCGAATCAAAAATAACTTGACACGTCTTATCGCCCACGCTGTGCAAACTGGAGACAATGTAAAAGATAAACGAAAATATTTATCATTAAAAATGACAACCAATAACGGAAATAATGTGAACATTAATAATAGGACAGTTAATAAAGGTAAAAACGACGAAATCAATCAGGAACAGAAAACAAATCTTAAACGCTAAGAACACTGAAAGGCAATAATCAATAAGTAAAGAAGAAAAAAAAAAATTTTGAAAAAGGAACAAACTAAGAATTCAAAAATACACAATTTTTACTAACGTGGTGGTGCGGCACAGCGGAACAGCGACAGCCTGTACTCGCAAATAAATGCTATCCCTAAGGTACAGTACTGACCTGAACTCACCAACCCTTATAAAAAATTTTTTCTTTTTTTAAATTAAAAAAAATTAATGACAATTGAAGTTAATTAAAAAAAAAATAAAATGAATTTTGAATAAGTTTTCTAATCAAAAAAAAAAAAAAAAAAAAATCTAATAAATAGAAATTGAAAAGTTAATAAAACTACTGCCTTCAGTGAAGTGACTCCAGTGTAAAGAAATCCAAAAAATTCAATCAAAAGTAAAGAATTCAAAAATGTCGAGAAAGATAAAATATATACGATATCTTAATATTTATCACACACAAGTAACTACAAAAAATTAGAAACAACGAAACATAAGAAAAATCACAACTTTTTATCAAAATGTCCTAGGTATGTGAAAAAAACAGTCCTAGATATTAAAAGTATTTCTGTACTTGGTGTATCACAAAAACAATACAGATAAAAAAATGAAAGAATGGTATAAGGAAAACAAAAATCCCGAGTAGGTACACAAATACATGGAAAATCTATTTTCTTCACAAAGATAAACCCTAAAGGTTAAAAAAAAGAAGCAAAATAGACCATAATCCCACAGATAAACTCCTATTGTGAACTATACGAACAGAACACCAATAGAGCTAAAAAGAGCAGTTACTCAAAACTGCCACACTATAAAGAGGTCTCACAGACCCCTACAAAATACTAAGGTCCCACAGACCTTACACGGTAATAATGTGGTCTTCCAGACCACACCAAAAATATGCCCACGGCAAACAACGATAAGTACCCACTAAAGACCGAAGAAGAAATTCCGTATAACCAACTTCCAAATTTTAACTGAAAGAAATGAGATAAAAAGAGAAAAAAAGAAAAACCAAAATACAGAAATGAAAGGAATTCAAAAAAAATTATTGACTGTAACTATCACAATCACAAAATAAAGTCATAAAAAAAAACCGACCAAGAAAGCATAGATAGCAACAAAAAAAAGGACATATTGATAACACGATACAAACACTTTAAAATCTGCCTAGAAGGGCCTTAATTATTTAGAGAATTCCGCCTGTAAATCAGGAATAATCGAGATAAATTCCAGATAAAGAGATATTTTAAATGTAACGATAACATCGAAAGAGACAATCGGTATAGAAAAATTACTAACTGTAACATAATTGTAAGGTAAAATAATTTAAGAAAAGATAATAATATTCTTCGATAAATAAACCAGTTAAAGTTATAAACGAAATACACCAATTCCATAGTGGTTTACCTTGAATCTCTAGATAATAAAATCCAACAACAAAGTAATGATAAAAAATTAAGTGTTAGTAAAACATTAATAAAATATTTGAATGTCTGTAATTAAATTGATGGAAAATATAAAATTAATTTAAAGTGAATGATTAGGAAAAGTTACAGAAAACCAGAATATTTTAGTTGGGCGCCAGTTTGTAACGTACAAAGTAACCCAACTGTGGCCAAAACAATCCCCTCGAGAAAAAGATAAAGAAAAGATAAGATAAATCTCGAAGAAATTGTTCAACCACGTTGGGCGCCAGTTTGTAACGTAATTACTTCCCTTTGCTAGCTCCAGGGTTCGTGGCTTCCTTCTGGTTTTCTTCAACTCCCCCCAAACAAATATATAAGGGCGCCAAATTACAGACAAGCAAATAAAAGAAATTAGAATCAGTGTTAAATTGTTTATTCCACACTTTAAAAAATTTCAAATTGTAGTTAAGTCAAAAAATTATTAAAAAAAAATCGTAATTAATTTAATCTTATCTTTTGGTTTTCGATGTCTTCTGTCGGAGCCTAGTTGCCCAAGTAGTAATGTAAAATTCCAATGGGTAGTCCCCGGAACAAACAATTTCAGATTGTTACAACAAAATGGAGGTGGCTTCTGGAATATCGATATCCTTTATGTTAGGTTTTGAAATGCTGATTTCAGGAAAATAAATAGATGTGTAGAGAAATCTATCTCTTCTTAGGACCCTCTTCAAAAGTGGCAGCAGCCCAGAACGAGGGTAGAAGAAATTGAAGAATCAACTGAATTGAATGAATTCTCAAAATAAAAATGAATTTATTTAACGTCGAAACATACGAGCAAATGCGTACTCCTACCATATTTTATGCGACGACGCACAATTTAACAAGAAAATTAAAAATATTTTATAGTCAAGAGGCCAGACCAAAAATAACGATGTAATCGTTACAATATGACGACACAAAACTATAAAACTCATTTGCAGACAACCAAATTATTGTAACACAAGACGATATAGAATATATGATACGCAAACTTTTACAGGAATACAATATTTGGGGCCTAGAAAAAAACATGAAAAAAACAATACATGTGTATTTACAAGATTTACAGTAATAAAATCAAGCATGAAGAGGTATACAAATATTTAGGAATGAAAATAACAAAAGATAGAACATTTGATGAAGCAATATTAGATAGAAGTATGAAAAGAAGATAGGTAATATCAATATTAAACGGTGTCTTATGGGATAGAACAATAATCAACGAATACAAAAAGAAAATATACGATACTGTAGTAAAGAGCATAATAATGTATAGCTGTGATGTATGGCCACTAAAAGAACGAATCGAACAAAGATTAAGAGCCACAGAGATGGATTACTGGAGACGAGCAGCGGGAAAATCAAGAGAAGAGAGAGTTGCAAAGGAAAAAGTGATGGGAATAAAACATGAAATCACAGTTGAAATTACAAATCAGATAATTAATATAGTACGGACGAGTACAAAGAATGTCTAACGGTAGAATCGCAAAAGAAAGAAGACGAGGAAGACCACGAAAAAGTTGGAGGGTAGATATCGAAAAGGAGATTTGCTTAGAAGACGACATATTGATAAATAGGGAGGAATGGAGATAAGGAAGTTATTAATTTTCAAATTATATTTTTTATAAAAATGTTTTTGAAAATTTTGTTAATTTTTGATAAAACTAAAACACAGCTTCTATTTGCTTCTCCAATTATATCTAACCGATAGACACTACTCTGTAAAGCACAAAGCCTAGCTCTCTACACACTATCCAATTTAATCTGGAGTTTCACAAGGCAGTGTGCTGGACCTTATCGACATCGCAGATTTGCCTATCACAGAAAACACAATAACACAATAATTGCTGCATTTGCTGATGATGTAGCCATTTTGTCGAGACAGTCCAATTGCTGTCTCTGCAAATGCACAAAACCATCTGAACCTACTGAATAAATGGTACCTGTAAGAAGTGGCGAAATAGAATAAATGAGTCAAAGCCTATGTATAAGTTATATTCACCACTCTTAGACGTACCTTTGCACCTGCTTGCTCAGCGCTTAACGTGGCGCAAGCATATTCTGACGACATAAAGACAACTAGACTACAAAGCAAGACAGATGTATTGGGGAAAACATCTAAGTTATCAGTCAAAAATAAAGTTTTGCTATACAGAACAATGTTAAAATCTATCTGGTCATACGTGCTCCAGTTTAGGTGCTTAGGGGATTTGTCAAACCAAACAGAATAAAAAATTTTCAGATTCCAATTTAAAACACTGCGGACAATTGCAGATGTCCCATGGTATGTTCAAATCTCATTTGTTGACGAAGATACTAGAAGCGTCTGCTAGGACACATCAACGAGCTTATAGAGCATCTTTACGGAAATGACCCACTCCGACAGAGGCTAAATAAAAATTTCCTAAATTTAGTATAAAAATAAACCTATTTTTAATATTAGATATTTATTTATTCTTGTTATACCTGTCGGCTCCATAAGATACGTACGTTTACATTTATAGCAATGCCCAGCATATCATAGATATCGATGCTTCTTTCCCACCTTTGAATATGTAGAATGTTATAACTTAAAACGTATTTTGCAGGTATTGAAATGGTCTGCAATAAAATATTTAAAGGGAAAGGGTTTAATATAGAGGTATGAATAATATGGTTTGATTATTGGCGGCAATTTATTCAATTTTTAAAATGTAAAGAAGTACTTATAGTGAAATAACTACAGTAGTTAGAAATATGGTATCGCGGATTTTTTCTAGATATTAATACGTTCTATAATACTGTAACGGGATAACCGTAAAGGAAGGGACCTTAATTTGAAAGATTGTTGTTGACAGTTGATTTTTAGAAGTTTGTAAAAAAAATCAACTGACCATTTTAAATAATGTTTCTAGAAAATTCTAGAAACTTCTAAACACACTGACTAGATTAAATAATGTTGTATATAAGGGGATGCATGGGCAGTTAACGTCAGTTCGAGTCAAGTGTTCAGAAGAGTTCATTGTATTGTCAAGTAGTTAGACGTTATCCAGCAGAGTTCAGTGTATCTTAACAATTTTGTAAATAAATTGTGTAAAAAGCCCCCATACGTGTTTCAAATTGGTGTCAGGTGTGGGGTGAAGATACAAGAATGCCTGGAAAAAAGATAAATGAACTATTGGTGGCTGAGCTCAGAAGAGAGCTTGAAGAATTAGAGTTGGAAACTACTGGAAGCAAATCCGTATTGTTGAGAAGGCTCCGTGAGTACTACGTAAATAATAATTTGGACCCTGACGCTGTGGAGTTCGAAGACCCAGTTCAAAAAGCAAATTCTGAACTAACTCAACAACTTTCCCGGCAACATGAGGAGCTATCCAGTCAGATGAAGAGCCAGCGCGAAGATATGTCCCAGCTGAAAGAGGAGCTATCAGGACGAATGACGAGCCAACAAGAAGAACAAACTCAACAACTTTCCCGGCTGCAAGAGGAGCTATCAGGACGAATGACGACTATGACGAGCCAGCAAGAGGAGCTATCTAGTCAGATGAAGAGCCAGCAAGAGGAGCTATCCAGTCAGATGAAGAGCCAGCGCGAAGATATGTCCCAGGTGTCACAAAGAATGACGAGCCAGCAAGAAAAACAGACGCAACAATTTTCCCAGCTATCACAACGGATGTCTACCCTATCAGATGAGTTATCCAGTTCGTTCTCCCAGCAAATATCACATCTAAGAGACGAACAAAATCAGCTAGTGGCCGATTTGCGAAACGAGAAAAACCAGCAAGTGGACAACTTGAATCAGCAAGTGGACAACATGAATCAGCAAGTTGCCAACTTCAGAGACGAGATCAACCAGCAAATGCAATCCGAGATAGAAAAACTTAAACGAGAACTGGAAGCTTGTCTACAAAACCAAACCATCCATCACGGCGACGGAGATGCAGGAAGGATGGAAACCTGCCACGCAGACGTCGAACGACAAAGAAGCGAGGAGACGACCCATGTACGAACGACGATGAAACCCCCGACCTTCGACGGGAAGACTTCCTGGCCAAATTACCTGAAACAATTCGACGCAGCGGCCAGAGCTAATGGATGGTCATCCCAGGAGAAGGCATTGTCCCTAACCGTAGCTCTGCGAGGCGAAGCTTTAGACGTCTTGCAATCATTGATACCGGATGAAGCTGACAACTTCGAGTTATTGGTGAATCGTCTAGAGATGCGTTATGGTCAAACTCATCTACAACCGGTGTACCGAATGCAGTTAAAGAGCCGAAAACAGAAAAATGGAGGAACTATCCAGGAATTTGAAGCGGATGTAGCAAGAATGGTTCGACTTGCGTATTTAAATGCAGCGGAGGATTTCCTGGAGTGCCTAGCAGTCCAAACCTTCACCGATGGTCTTCGAGACGTCGAGTTGCAGCGCGCTGTACGGTTGGCGCGGCCGAAGACTCTTGTGGACGCCTTGACCATTGCCCTGGAGTTTGAGGCGGCGACGGAGGCCTCACGTGGAGTTGCTCGACTAAGGGAAATCACTGGTAACTACGACCATGCCGTTCATTCCATTAGCGACGTTGAAGCGGTACTAGAGAGATTAATGAAGTTATCTCCAAAAAGAAGGCGCCCAGTGAGATGCTGGAACTGCGGAGAACTAGGCCATACAAGAAATACTTGCCCCCAAAAAGAAAAATCTCCTGCTGAAGTACCCCTGCAGCAGAAAAACTTTAAACGGGTCGACCCCAAACATTCCCGAAGCCCCTCACACCATTAAATTGGCAACTCTGCGACATCACGTGGACAGCTTATATGTAGATGGCCTCCTTGATGGGAAGAATATTAGCATGCTGGTAGACACTGGAGCTACAAAAACTATCGTCCGACCAACCATCATTATGCGAAATAAGATGTTGCCTACCAGTTGGAGACTGCGTACCGCTACCGGAGATTCTGCTAGAGTCTACGGTGAGATACAGGTGACGCTACAGTTTGGTTCAACCTCTCTTGTTCACTCAGTGCTGGTGGCTGACGTTGATGAAGATGTTGTTCTGGGCATGGATGTTATGCACCACTGTGGTTTTCATTTGGATCTTCGCCAACGTATCCTTCGTACTGGTAATAAAGAAATATTCCTGCACCGAAAACAAGTTGACAATGCCTCGATTAAGCTAATCGATGATATAGAACTTCCGGCAAGCTGCGAATGTGTCGTCACAGCGCGGTTGGATGGACTGGAGCCAGATGGTGCCCCAGCCATGATAGAGCCGAAGAACCATGACCATGAATTGGGAAAAGGACTCCTTGTGGGTAAGACTCTTGTTAGATCCGCCAAAGAGGTACCCATCCGAGTTATCAACTTGAACGATCATCCAGTTCTTCTCCGAAAGGACACGGAAATGGGAAGTTTAGAACCAGTAATGGCCATAATTCACAAGATAAATGTTACAGAAACAGATGAGACCAACGGAATTGAACCATTAATGACAAAATTAGATCCCTCTTTGTCAAAATTAGAAAAGAAACAGGTAAGAGATCTACTTTACCGGTATAAACTTGTATTTGGTTCTAAAAGTAAACTGGGAAGAACTGATGTTGTACAACATAGAATTGACACTGGTGATGCACGTCCGATTCGACAGTTACCCCGAAGGATGCCTCAAGTTAAAAAGGAAGAAGCAGACAGAGCCCTTAAAGAAATGATTCAAAATGGCATAGTCGAACCATCCAGTAGTCCGTGGGCTTCTCCTGTGGTATTAGTGAGAAAGAAAGACGGATCAATGCGGTTTTGTGTCGACTATCGAAAGCTAAATGATGTCACTAAGAAGGACAGTTATCCTCTGCCAAGGATTGATGATGCCCTCGACGCTTTGGCGGGTTCTACTCTGTTTTCTACCTTGGACCTTAAAAGCGGATACTGGCAAGTTAAAATGAATCCTGCTGACAAAGAAAAGACTGCCTTTACCAGTGGATCAGGGTTATGGCAATTCACGGTCCTTCCATTTGGCCTCTGTAATGCTCCTGCGACGTTTGAACGACTAATGGAGAACATCCTGCGGGGTTTGTCATGGGAAACTTGTCTAGTTTATCTAGACGACATCATCATAATGGGTAAGACCTTTAAGGAACATTTATCTAACCTGGAAGAAGTTTTTAAAAGATTACAGAACGCTAATCTAACATTGAATGTTAAGAAATGCCACTTGTTCCAGAGACAGGTCAACTATTTAGGACATAACGTAAGCAAGGATGGCGTTGCTGTTGACCCCGCTAAGATACAAGCCGTTCAGGAATGGCCAATCCCTATCGACAAACATCAGCTCCGGAGTTTCTTGGGTCTTTGTTCCTATTACCGACGATATGTCAAGAATTTTGGAGACATCGCCAAACCCTTGACACGTTTGACAGAACAAGATAAGTCCTTCTGTTGGGATCAGGAATGTCAAAAGGCGTTTGAAATATTGAAGAAACAGCTTACGTCAGCACCTGTTCTTGCTTATCCACTTCCTGATGGTAAGCTTATTCTGGACACCGACGCCAGCAATGTGGGAATTGGAGCCGTCTTGTCACAGCTACAAGACGGTAAGGAAAGAGTGGTTGGTTACTTCAGCAAAACTTTATCGAAAGCTGAAAAGAACTACTGTGTAACTCGGAGGGAACTGTTAGCAGTTGTAAAATCCGTCGAACACTTTTATAAATATCTGTATGGCAGAAAATTCCTGATCAGAACAGACCATGCTAGTTTAAAGTGGCTACTTAGCTTTAGGAACCCAGAAGGACAGATAGCAAGATGGCTCGAAAAACTGCAGGAATATGATGTCGAAATCGAGCACAGACCTGGAACCAGACATCGTAATGCTGATGCACTTTCCAGAAGACCATGTCGACCTGATTGCCCCCATTGTACCCGTATGGAGCAGAACGAGGAAAAACTTGCCTTGGTTAAGGTTGTGCCAGAAGACGAGAGCTCTATGCTGGAGGAGCAACAAGAAAACGATCCCGTTCTGAGAAAGATTAGGGAGTGGAAGAGAATGGACCGTCGTCCGTTGTGGAGAGAGATATCCTCATCCTCTCCTGCTTTAAAAGCATACTGGTCCCAATGGAACTCTTTAATTTTGGACGGAGGGCTCGTTAAAAGACTTGTAGAAAATTCCGAGGGCACAGAAACAAGGAAACAAATAGTGGTCCCAAGAAATGCTGTACCAGAAATTTTAAAACAGATGCATAATGATAGTTCTGGAGGACATCTGGGTATCACGAAAACGCTGCAAAAGATCAGAGATAGATTTTACTGGGTAAATTGCACTAATGATGTTAAAGATTGGTGTCGTAAATGCACTACATGTGCTGCCAGTAACGGTCCGCACCGAAAACCGAAGGCGGAAATGCAGCAATACCTGGTTGGAAGTCCTTTTGAAAGAATCGCGGTAGATGTATTGGGGCCACTTCCACAGACCGATGAAGGAAACAAGTACATCTTTGTTGTAATGGACTACTTCACTAAATGGGTTGAAGCATATGCAGTTCCCAATCAGGAAGCCACCACTTTGGCGGATATATTGGTTGAAGAATTCGTAAGCCGATTTGGGGTACCACTAGAATTACATTCAGACCAAGGAAGAAATTTTGAGAGCAAGCTGTTTCAAGAAGTTTGCCAAAGATTAGGCATCCACAAAACGAGAACCACACCGATGCACCCTCAGTCTGATGGAATGGTGGAACGAATGAACCGGACTATAACCAACTATCTGTCAAAAGTGGTGTCAGATTGTCAGAGGGATTTGGATCGACATATTCCACTATTTCTAATGGCAATTCGATCGGCCATCAACGAATCAACTGGCCAAACGCCTGCGAAGGTCCTGTTCGGTAGAGAAATGAGGCTACCATGTGACTTGGTGTTTGGTTGTAAACCTGGTGAAGAAATGGCACGTGAACAATATGTCGCCGACCTTCAGAATCGAATGGAGAATATACACAACCTGGTGCGTGGAAAACTACAATTATCTAGTGATCGGATGAAGAGGTACTATGACACACGGACAATGGAAAAGAGTTACCAAGTTGGAGATTTAGTCTGGCTCTATAACCCCCGACGGCGTCGAGGTATTTGTCCCAAATTACAAAAGAACTGGGAAGGTCCTTACACCATCAAGAAGAAGATTAACGATGTCATTTATCGGATCGTGAAAATTCCCAGAGGGAAACCCGTCGTGGTCCATCATGATCGTTTGGCGCCTTACCAGGGAAACCACAGTGGAGATGCGCAGCAACTCCAAGAAGATGGTTTGGCTGGCACAGGAAGTGTGCGGGATTCCGATGTAGGAAATAACATTCCAGGAGGAATGAATCTAAGGAGGGGGCAGTGTAACGGGATAACCGTAAAGGAAGGGACCTTAATTTGAAAGATTGTTGTTGACAGTTGATTTTTAGAAGTTTGTAAAAAAAATCAACTGACCATTTTAAATAATGTTTCTAGAAAATTCTAGAAACTTCTAAACACACTGACTAGATTAAATAATGTTGTATATAGGGGGATGCATGGGCAGTTAACGTCAGTTCGAGTCAAGTGTTCAGAAGAGTTCATTGTATTGTCAAGTAGTTAGACGTTATCCAGCAGAGTTCAGTGTATCTTAACAATTTTGTAAATAAATTGTGTAAAAAGCCCCCATATACGTGTTTCAATACTTTAGAACATCCGCCTACAAACCTAAGTTTGCTTTCTGTACCTTCAAAAATCATGGAAAGTATAATAGTAGATGCAATGTCAGACTTTCTAACAACCCATCATGTAATACCAAATGAGAAGTACGGTTTTGTCAAAAGAAACACAACCACGGCTAATCTTTTATATATTTTTTAAAAATTTTCTATAACATTTTTTGTGTAGATGTATTATCAACGGATTGGTCAACATATATTTTTAATATCTGCACAACATTCTCAGTCAAGATATTACTCCGCTATTTGTCTGAAAAAGTCTTACTTCGACTGGCTACAGAGATCAAATCTCACTGTCTCAATGCATGTGATATGTAAAATATAGTGTGGCACAGGATGAAACAAAGACGATTTCTGACGAGGGCGAGAGTTGACTACCCGAGCGAACCGAGGGCTGTCATCGCCCTGGCCAGAAATCGACTTGTTTCACCCCATGCCACAAAATATACTATAGAGGTACCAGAAAAATTTAATTTAAACTTTACCAAGTACGTAAGATGGACCAGTAAATATCTGAGAATGCTATACCCTATTTTTAAATTAAAAATAATTGGAGAGCTAACATTCGTCAACATGTTTTAATTTCCCGACGTTAAAAAGATATACTTATTAAGTACCATCGAGGTAGTTTATCAGATACGAGTTGTGTCCGTCAGTCCGCTATAGCTCTTGAAAGAAAGGTTACATGGTCATGGAAATAGATATATAGAATCATCATGTCGTAAAGAAGAATCCTATTGATTTTGGTAAAAGGTTTTTTTATAAATTCGATGCTACTTTCTTACATTGACATCGTTAATTAAGGACAAATAAAACCATATTTATAAAGAGCCTTAGTTGTTTGTTTTAATTCTTAGCATTGATAATTTTTTACTGTACAGTTGTATCAATGGTAGCCGATGTAACTGAAAATAATATTACAAATTAAACTTATTTCTGCAATTAAAATATGCGAAATTTAATTTATTTCACTATTTAAAACCATCAATGATCTCGTATGACACCATAAATGAAAAGAAGTTACACTGTAAAAAACTGTATTTTATTGAAATAAGAAAACTCGTTTATATTTTAATAAAAAAATAAATTAACAAAAATATTTAATTAACAACAATAAGAAAATTATTTACAAATAAATACACTAGTAATAGGAACATTATTCCTTCACTACTTATGCTTAGTGTAAACTCTCAATTCTTTTTCTTTTTTTGAAGTAGTTGAACTGCTTTGGTTCTTTTTCTGCTTTTGTGAGACATTTGTTTTAGCTACCGTGTCAGATTGTTTGGGAATTTTCCCTAAATCATAGAAAAAATCATTCTGTAAAGTTTTAATACTTCGCATCCTATTTCTTGTAGGTCGGACATTTATGGAATTATTTGTAACGTTTTTATTATCATTACTATTTGAATTAGTGTTTTTTGAGTCTGAGGGAGTTGTTTCTGTAAAATCATTGCAATTTACTTCTTCTTTAATAATAGTTTCCCTTCTATCCTCTTGTTCATCTATATTAATAACTTCAAAAACATCTAACGTATAAATTTCTTGAGGAACCTCTAATTGGAAATTTTCTTGGTCATCGTTGGTAATATCTATAATTTCATTTTTAATGGGTGCTGCTTCATTTTCTAATGACTGGTTATCATTTATAGTGACTAAATCAACATTTTCAGAATCAATAAAAAGTGTATCAATTGGATTTTCTGACAGAGAGATTTCGTTGTTGTCTTCAGATACAAATTCGTTTTGGCAATCGGGTTTAACCTGAAAGTAAAAATGATTTATAACAGAACATAAAAACAGATGTGAGCGCAAATGAGTAAGGATTTTCAAAATTTTATTGTCAAAAAACATTTTTGTAATTGAATCATGTTTAATAATTGCTTTCATTCCTTTATTTCACATTGTAAAAATAAGCAGTCACTTTTACGTTACATCAAATTTATATTCAAGCTGATTTGTTCAATATACATAAAAAATATAGTAATGTATTAAATTTAACCAAATATTTTAGCAACACCCACCAAACGTGTAGTTTTAAAAATGCATATTCTAACGATCTATCTGATCGTTTTGGTTTGTAAATAATTTCACCAAACTATTGTTATCGTGTTTATATCGGTGAGAATTACTTATTTTAAGATTTGTAGTTGAAAAATTGGCCACGAGCGGTGTTGCAGTAAATTATCGATACTTCGTCGTACTTGGTAATTCTCGTTTCTTCGTTGGTACGCCAAACAATCTGATTTATTTGTGAATACTCCGGTTTAGCCTCTTTGAAATACAAAGTACTTCCAAATTGATTCGAAGATGTCCACTCGAGTTGCTAAACAATTACTAGATTGGATAAGTTCCGACCAGTTTGGAGGAAAAGGAAGGGGTTAATATAATGAAACGGATAATTAAAACATTTCGTCCCGAATTTGGAAGAAAAATGATCCCTATGGAGTATCTAGTTTTCATTTGAGCCAAAACTCAAGGGATTCTGAAAACTTCCATTAAAAACATAAGAGAACAAATTAATTCTTTAATTAAACTCTTCTATTTTTTTGATAAACAAATTCAAGATTTCATTAGTTTCTCATGAAATAATTTGTCTTGAGATAATTAAATTTTGTAATAATTTTTTTAAAACGGGTGTTTGAGTATAATTTGTGGAGTTTGTCCTTTGGCGCCTTTAATAGGCAAGAGACTGGTAATACTCTTTAAAGGTTACCCAACGAGTTAGTTGAGTTAACCAAGGGAAATAACGCCCTTTAGTAAGTTTTATCCTTACAATATTTTCGTGACCACATATAATGTAACGATTTTCGGAGGTTAATACACTGCTGAAACTACTATGACTCATCACTAGAGATGCAAAGTTACAAAACATTAACTTTCGTCTCTTAACCAATTTACAATTTAAAATATTGTTATGCGCTACCGACGCTCATGTAATGCATAAATTGTAAAACAAAGTCAAAAGTTTCTTAAGTCCATGAACTGAACATTCTTTAAACATAAAAAACTATCTAATTCTAAAACTTGTTAATTACCTCATTAGTTAATTGCCCATTAAGTTCATCTTCGTTTTTCAACTCTTTGAATTCGCTGGACATCAATAATGTTTTCCAGCTAGGAATTGGCAACACAACGCTTAGAATTTCATTACCTTTGATGTTATGAGATTCTTTGGCATGATTTGCGCATTCAGTTTTACTAAAAGATACAAACGAACACCGACTACACTGAAAGCGGAACCAGCTAAAGTGCCGTGACATATGCCACAGCAGTTTTGACAAAGATGTATGTTTTAACTGACACGATTTGCAAGTTAAATTCTCTCGGTTCATGTATGGAGCAGCTCTGGACATGAAATTCAAGTCCTAAAATGGATATATTTATATATCTAGAGGTACACTTATTGTAAAATATAGTCTTACAGGTTTTTCAAGAAGTATTTCAAAGTTTGACTGTTTCAAAATCTTATTAGTTCTTTCTAAATCTAAAGAAGAAGTTCTTTTCCTCTTAACCAGCCTCTTTGGACTTGTTTTTTTTGGAGAAACACTTGCTTCTAAAATAGGCATATCTTCATCTATGACAACGGTCGTTTCTTTAGGAAACCCTCGTAGTTCATCCAAGTTCCTAAGACTAATCTAAAAATAATAGTACATTTTACCATTTATTAATCAGTTGTGATTTAAAAAAAAAAGTACGCACTTTTCCTGGGCTCTGGAATTTCGAACCATCTTCAGAATTGTCTTTTTTAGTACTCTGTTCGCCAATAAGAGGTACTTCCTTATCTGAATCCTTTTTTATAAATGTTTTATCGATAAATTGCAAACTTTTGGCGACCTTCTCACAAAAAAGTTCAAAATTGTCAGTTTTCTCTTGTTTAATTTGGTTAGCTGGTGAAGATACTTCGTCTTTTATGATTTCAACCTTATCATTTGGAATTATATCTGCAAGTATAAAAGATTATTTTAATAAACTCGATACAGTTTAAATAACAATTAAAAATAGATTACGTAGATAAAAAAATTAAATTACTTTAATTTACATAAATTGATTTAAGATTTAATTTTTTATTTTAATTGATTCAAACGCATAAAGTAGTTCAAATAATGAAGCCCACGTACATTAATTACAATCTTGTTATAATTTTTAAGAGATTTTCAACGAATACAATATACAGATGTAATGGTTAAATTGCAAAATAATCGATCTTTTGACACACATTTTAATATTTGTTTATTAGTTACTCAGATATAAATATTTGTAGTAACATACCAGTATTGCTTAATATGATTTCAAATTCATCACTATGAGGCTCATTTTTAAGTGTTTTCTCTTGTATACTCATATCTAATACTGTACTATCACAATTAATTTTAGAATCAGAATCACAGACATCATTAACTACGTCACTGTTATCATTCTCGCACTGTTGAAGACCTTTTTTAGAATGTGTATGAACATCGCCAACAATGTTCTCCTGCTGATTTTTAGCACAATCATCTTTACAACTGCTCTTTCTGACTTTATCTAAGGGTGCATTGTCAGGAAATTTGCTAGTAGTTACTACAACCGATTCTTCGTCAAAATTACATATTGGTTCTGGATCTTTCTTGTATGTACGAAGTAAGTATGGCTTAAAAAAAGTACATATTAAAATGATGCAGATAAACCTATAGACATTTTGGTACAAAGTAATTTATCTGGAAGAGTGTGAAGCATTAATTTTTTTTTTGGATTTGTGCCTTTTAAGTAATCAAGAATTCCAAGTTAAGCTCTATATAAAGTTTTGATTGCTTGTTATTGTTCTACCTTTCGCTTTGCAGCTCCTTTTGGTAAATTTTCCATTACTTCAGGACTTTGAGGTTTTTCTGGTTTGATAATTTTAGTTTTCGAATCTTCTTCTTTTTTCTTTGCATTATTTTCCTTGATGGTATTACACACGGCAATTCTTTTTATGCATAATGCAGCATGAGAATGTAGGGCAGCTTTCCTTTCAAACCTTTTACCACATCCACCACACATTTGAAAATCGTTGTCGCCTTCAATATTATTCAGCCACTAAAAAAACAAAAATGAGAAAATCGTAATACCTTACTGTTAACAATAATTTAATTTTCAGTAGAGTCGGCAGTTAAACAAAAAAATGTTAGTACTTAACCAAACACCAACATGTTAATAAATGAAAATAAATAATCAAGCGTGCAAATTTATTATAGAAGCGTACATATTTCAACAAAACGAGATGAATTTAAAAGACATTTTAAAACATATTCAGTATTGTTACTTCGTTTAAAGTTATATTTGGTTTTAGAAATTGGACAGTTTACAACTACAGATAAATGTCGAGAAGATTACTTCTGCTTTAAAGAACAAAAATATTGTAACACTAGGGTGGATTTAATAATAACAAGAACATAAACAAGTTACTGGTTACTTCGTTCTGGGCACGTCAACCTGACAATCACTGTCTTCGTCGATAGTCCGCTACATATATAAAATTTTTAGTTGTTCTAAACGGTTACGAACTTCACTACACAATCGTTAAGGTGCCCCCCTTTAGATGCGTACCTTCGGAATGCTTTCTGTTGGATATCGATTGTTAGAAGTAAAAATAGACAACCATTGGTTTTTCTCTGCTAGTTTGGTAACTCGATAAACTACATCATTAATCTTCTTCTTCACGACGTACGGCCCCCTTTGAGGTTTCTATGGTCATAAACTGATGAATAAGATTCCGGTAATGATCACACCAGACACTTACTCCACGGTTCCTAATTGAGTTACTGGATGGTCAATAATGTTCACTAGGCGAACAGGTACATTCATAGCAGACATTAGAAGTGCTTTTCCAATAAGAAAGCCTTTTCCCTCTTCCTGATCGTTATTTTTGGGTTCCAATATAGCTAATACCAAATCTGGGCTGCTGCAGTTCAGATGAGCTGTAATGAGTAATTCACTTCCTGATGGGAGTTGGACGCCTTCGTCTAACATTATTTCCGCTACTAATACTACTACTTCTCTTTGACGAATAATTTATTCTTCATTGCCTTGTGTTTATTCCCATTCCCAAAATGTCGTTTTCTTCTATTTCGGGTAACAAGTTTGGATGAGTGATTTGTGTGGAACCGAACTATATACTATATGTTAACATCCGCCTCGCCGTAGACTTTTTCCCCGGTGGCGGTCCACAGTTCCCATTTAGAGGACGACAATTTCCGGACGAATAGTGGTCTTCGTTGCTTCGGTATTCACCAACATTGTGCATCGCTCCCGTCGAAGCTGCCATGTAAATGTAAATGCCGCTTTGGTATTTTATCAAAACCACGACAAATAGATGGTATTGATGTACAATTACCAATTACGCCTTACGTGACCAAGTTCACCATATCTCCAGCATCTTAGAGAAAGCTTATTTTTAGTAATAATAACATACAGTAGATTAACCAATTTTCGTAGACTGCTGATCCGATATATCTTGTTGCAATTCTTTGCTATTCTTAGTGGTAATGCATCGGACTCGGGAGTGATCACGTGATGCTTCGGTCGCTGCTTCAAATTCTAACTAGAGATAAAGCATCTACCAAAGTTCAGGAGCGTGCTAAACGAAGAGTTCTTTAAATCTGTATGTTTCTCTAACCGCCCACAAATGCTTGGCCCGCTAAATATTCCACAATGATTTCGGACTCAGAGGGATACGCGAAGCGAATTATCCTGGCTTTAAACTCATGAATTGGTTCATTAGATTCCTGCCTCCTGCTCTTCAGCTAGGATAGTTAGACTTGCTCTAGGCGAATGTGACCATATCTCATTTCTAATCACTTCACCAAATTTTCAAAGTCTTCTGACTCCTCCGTAGAAATAATTTGCTGCGGTGAGGGTTACCGCTTTATGTCTAGAGTTCCATCAATTGGCTGCATGAAAGTGCTTCACGTAGTTAACCATTAAAGGCTTCATTATTGCTTTCACATCTCCTGGAACTCCAGATTGTGAACGCCTTTCACCTCTGGAGACTTGACAAGAAAACTGGACTGACGAATCCATATCACTAGTCTAATGATCGAATTATGGTTCCACAATAAACAAGAACACTGTTAAACCATTGACAGATGGTTTAATAACAATAAGAGAATTCAGAACTCATACCACTAAGAAACAGTTAGGAAAAGTATATTATTAAGATTAATATTCTCATAATTGAATAAACTTACTTGATTTTCTTCGTCAGTTTTTTCTAAATCTGATGCATCCTTTTTATCACTTTTTTTATTAGTATCTTCATCTTTTCGAATTATACTATTATGAACCTGCTCTCTTAACCGTTTTACTTGAGCTGTTGACTTGCGATGTACCTAAAATGTATTATTCAAGTTAAATACCATTTAGAAACAGACACTTGAACAGGATGCCTTTAATTCCTAATTATGACAAGAATTAACGAAGATTTCTAAAGTTCTGATTGACTGATAAAAAAAACTTACCTTATACAGATGTCTGTAAACACACCAAGCATTAGCAAATGTTTCTTTACAATCGGGACATACATACACCAACTTCGAGTTGTTATGTTTACTTTTTAAATGAAAACTTAAAGTTTTCTTTGTAGAAAATCTCATATCACATTCGCTACACTTAAAATCAGTTTTATAGGTCATAGAATTTGATCTTAATTTATACGTTTGAAAATTACAAATTTTTCCATCTGATCCAATTACGGCTTCATCGCTATCCAAAATACCGTGAATCTCCATTACCTGAAAATTAAAGGTATGAAAAAACTAAATAAAGAATTAACTTATTTCCAAGTTCAAAACCCGATCCTCTCCTCCGAGAAGCAAACACTACTTTGATCTTTTCTCTTTCTGAAACTGAAAGAACGGGCTTAAATCGGAAAACACAGTCTATCCATTTCATTTGCCTGAAATTTATCACACTTAATCTTTATTATAAAAAATAACCTATACTAACTTTACACGGGCCCCTTAGATAGATATTTTGGGGTTGGCTGTTAGCCTATATCACTGCGACCTTTGCAGATCTATTGTGAACACCCATTATCTGTGCACACGGGCCCCTTAAAAGTACCACAAAATCAGGGACCAAATTACGTTAAATTTTTTATTAGCAAAAGAATTAAAAAAAAAAAAAACTTTTTGGATACAAAATTTCCCAATAAACACGAATTTTTAAATCGGAAAAGCGATAAATATGTCGAAATTTTTAAATTGTAATAAAAAGCCATCGGCTTTAAATGCATGTAGAATCTCTTAAAGTTTTAGTTAATATATATACTTCTAGATGAATCTACTTTCAATAGGGTTAAAGTGAGATTGGGAAAAACTATACTAAAAAACATTAAAAAGACGTGAAATTTTAAAAATTTCCAGGTTTTTCTCTTCTTATTTAAAATTTTTGAGTAAAGATTCAGAGTCTCCAAAAATTTTACACAAAAAATACATTTTTTAATATTAGTTCGACAAGTTTTTCGTTTTTATTATCTAAAGATTAGTATAGATTATTTTTATGATAAAGATCGGGTCGGGTTATGAACTTTGCTCATTTGACGTGGAATTGCTCGTCTACAATATGGAATTAATACTAATTATATCTTGATAAACCAACAATTATTTTTTTTACCTCTTTTCTCATAAATTCGGGTTTTCTAATATCAACTTGAGGCATACTTTTTAATACTGTTTGAAACACAGCTGCATTATTTGTAGCAATTTCTTCTAACAATAAGTCACTATCAGAAAGTATAACTGACTCATCTTGATTTTTCGATTCACTTTTTGAGAGATCAGTAACCAGAAGCTCCTGTGTTAACTGTTTAATTTCTTGTCTCTCTTTTAATTTTTCAATTACCGGTGTCAGACTTTTAGAAGAGCATTGGTCATCTGAATGTATATTATCCAATAATAATTTATTATTCACAGTTTTATCTTCTGGTGGCTCAGCAGGGTTTGATTTTTCCTAGATAAAATAGAAGAATTTACATAAAATGTATTAATTTAATAAAAACTAAATTAAACAAAATTATAAATGTGTTCTATAAGTATACAAAAGATATAATTATCTTTTGGTTCCATTAGTATTTAATAAACCAAGTCAATATAAGAAGTAAGAAAGTACTATCGAATTTATACATATACAATATATACGAGTTTCGGAAAACCGTAAATTAAGTAGATATCATCGAAATAACCATTTTATATCATATATGAAAAATTATTTAATTGATAGAAAAAGAACCTTGATTATTGCCTATTTATCATCGACAAATGACCTAAAAATTATACCAAAAGGAAAAAAAATACAGACAGCAACAATTAATCAATGGTGCGAAAACTCAACTGGCTCAAATCCAGTTTTATAATTTTTTTTCGAAAATTGTGATTGTTGCTCTTTAGTTTTCTACAGTAAAATAAAGAAAGTGAGATCATTGGTATTACAAAAGTAAGCAGTAAGTATTCCTAGATATTCCTCCCCTTCGCAGTTCACATGGTGCTGTGTGTTCCTCATAGCAAGATACAGCGGAAATCTTAGTGGACACATTGGCTGCAGTTTTTACTCAGGAACCTGATGATGAGTCCCTGACTACGATTAAGCTCGATAAAGTTCAAAGTAGTTTAAACAACATAATTTTTAGAGAAACCAAGACCAAGAAGCATCTAATGCTGCTAAAACTTGACTCTTCTCCTGGTCTAGATAATTTAACACATCTACTGTTAATAAAATGTGCCCCCGTCCTCTGTTCTTCTATATCTTCTTACTTCTTATGATAATTAGTTAAATTGGTTAATTAGTTAATTATAAATTATTGTGTATGTGTTTGAATGCTCATGATGTAAATAAATATAAACACTGTCAATTCCTGCTCTGTAATTGGGTTTTAGCCTTGTAGAGTATTGTAACTAAATAAATCATGACTCTCGTATTTGAACATTTCCTTGTACCAATTCCATAGAAATCAGCGTCAATAACGGCGACCTTCACAAAAGGTGACAAACTTGCCCCACAAAACTATCGAGCAATTAGTCTTTTGTCCATACCTACCAAAACCATGCAAATAATTATTATCGAGCCAATGTCGCCATTTCTGTCTATGCATCAAGTAATCCCTTCCAAACAGCATGGTTTTACAAACAATAAATTTACTACCCTTAGCTGCATAAACGACTGGACCCATAACCTAGATGCCGAACTTCCAATAGATGTAATAAATCTAGACTTCTCCAAAGCTTTCGATAAAGTGTTAACAAGAAGGCTACTGTACAAACTTGAACATTTTGTAATTAGAGGAAAACTAAACACTTGATTACATGATTAATATAAATTTTGTTGTAAAGGTTGGCAAAATTCTCTAATCTAGTAGACAAGTCACTAGTGGTGTTCCCCAAGATAGTGTTCTAGGATCCTTATTATTCTTAGTGACTTACCACTGCACATACCAAACTGCGTAGCACTTTTTGCAGATAATACCTAGATGAACTCGGTTTTCCATTGGTGTAAAAAAGACTTCTTCCATTGAATATCGGAAAATATTTTGTTTTGCATACATGGAAAAACAACCCAACCTAACATACTCTTTGGACAACTCTACCGTACTTTCTGTGTCGTCTCATGTAAGCCTAGGTGTTACCATAACTAGTGATCTCTCGTGGTCCGAGTATGTAAACGTGTGAACCCTTTAATTTACTTAATGAGAAAGACATTTTTAAATGTCTCCTTCACTTCTGCTGTACAAAACATTTAAAGTCCTCATCTGGAATATCCTGGTGCAGTGTGATGTCCGATACTTACATACGACCAAAACTTGCTGGAAAGTATGCAACGTAGTGAAACCTGCATCTCGTTTCGTCTTTCTTGTAATTGTATAATGTTATGTTACTAGGATTTTTCCTCTACCTTTCTCCATATGTAATAAAAAAATACAATAACAATCTGTTTTTAGGAGTTTTACCCTTTTCGCTAACATTGCTAATATGTGATTTTATTAAAATAATACTACTAATTCTGCTTCGAGACTCTTGCCATTTTACAATTTTAATTACGTTATTATTAGTTATGGTTACAAACTTTTTACCTTGAGCACATCATCCCGGCAACTTGATAAATTTATAAACTTAGTACGGCAATAGTTTCTTTTATGTAAAATAAAATTGGCAAGGCTTCTAAAAATAGTTCTGCATACTCGACATTCATATAATATATCACATTCGTATGTTATGTAATTTTTTACCTAAAATAAGAATGATTTTAGTAACTTTTAAACAAGCAGCATTGGTAACAGCAAAATTATATAATCTCACTTACTTCTTCTGTGGCAGTTTGGAGTAGAGATAAAACCTGGCGTAAACCATATACACTGGTCTCTATTGGTTTCATAACATGAGAAAGATCCAATTCCTCCTTTTCATTTTGAGTTGCGGCCTTGCCAAGAGTCGTATTTAGAGGCCTCTTAGCCTTTTTGGTTTGTTTATTTGTCATATTTTGTATCTGTAACTAATCATTTATATAAATTACAAATATAGAAATTCAAGCTATAATATTGAATGAAAAAATGCACTACTAAGTACAATATAGAAATTGTTTCAGAAGAAATTAAAAATAAAATATATGAATGAAGTATAAAGAACACTTTTCTACCTATTATACTATTAGCTATCTACCAAGAACAAGTAGAATTTCTGTCATATATTTCTTATGGAAACTAGGAATTGTGCGGCAAGATATGTTTCCCTAGCAGCAAAAATCAAAATGGTTATATATACTCTTAATGAAATCTAGAAACATTGCCCGATAGAGCCGAAGGTAAAAGAAACTGTTATTAGAAAAAAAATTGCCAAGTAGAGCTCTCTAAACAGAGCTCTGGTCTATAATAGGAGTAAGGTTATACTAAAAAATTGCACCCTGCATGTTTATACTTAAAAACCTAGGGAGAATGAGAAGCCAATATTACAAAAATGGGAACTTTGTCGCACACAGTTAACCGTGTTACGTTATTCTAATTAATTGGTGTCTCTAAGATATTTTTAAGTTATATCTGTGCATCACTATCCCTGGTGATTAGAAATCCCTATTAATGTATATATTTGACTTATTAATAATTTTACATGTGGGTTGTTCTTGATATATTAATAAGTGATATTCTGTAGACATTTGTCTGTAAAATTGAGATAAGATTTATCCAAACAAAAATTCTTTACATTCACTTTTGGTGTTCCGGTGTTTCTAATATTAACACAACTAATTATATAACTTAATTATACCGATGACTCCTTTAGAACCCTTTCGACTTGTTAATTAAAAATAAAAATAACAATGAAAATACAAGATTTTCTTGATGTCACATCATTTATATACCTATTTGAAACCTGTACGTAAAATTTGATGAATAAAGTTTTTGAAAATAAAAGTTTTTAGAGAGATTATTTTAACAAAAATATTAGTATTTCTGCAAATAATATAAATAACCTATAAATTTATATTCTAAATTAGGTACCATTATATAAACCAAAAAACAAAAAGCCTAAAAACTAAACAGTATTGAAGAGCTTCTAAGTGACTTTTCATTTAATTTGAAAGTCCTATTGATAACCTTTTTTAATAAAATTTTATTGAAGTTAAAGTACAGTTTCATGTATACTAACAATTTTTATACAGATTAGGTAAAAAATCATAAAGGGGGTATAGATATTTGACGAAAAATACTATCAAGTTGATGAAGAAGGTCATATTAAGTAGCAGTCTCTCCCTCAAATTTCGTATTAATTTGGCTTTTAACAACACAACAATTATTGTCAATATGACTGTTATAATATCAGTAAACCGAAGGATGATATAAACAACGATATTTCCCATACAATATTATAAAAAAAAATATTTTTTACTCACCGTCTATATATGATCAATCCACCATTTCTATGCACAAAATGAATTTCTTTAAGTATCGGTTTTAACAGATAGATGGCATCACAGACGTACTTTCGTTGTCAACTGGTTCGACGCCTCTGTGACTCGTCTGTGTCCTCTTTTTGAAATATTTGCAAATGTTTGGTTATGTTTACAATTTTGTAACACGTTGTATTTGTGCAATAAAAATTAATTATCAATATCAAAGTTATGAATATAAACAAATTTAGTTTATTTTTAAGGCCTGCTACGGTAATTATTTTTCTTTTTATCTGTTTAGTTGATTTTAAATATACTATTTTTAGATTAGAAAACTACATACCAGTGGGTTAAAAATAAAAACTTGCTGCAAGTCAATTATTTCCACTAAAACACAAACTTCGGTTATAAAAAGAGACCAAATTAATTCATTTTCTACATACGAAGTCAAAAATGTAGCAAAAGAAGATAATCTTTTAAAAAAAATGGTTAAAAAGATCCCATTTTTAAATTTTGATGAAATGGTAAGATTTATTTATACAACGTTGCTTTTATGTGCATTTCTTCGATATTAAATTTATATGTGCTTTTATTTTAGAAAATAAAAGCTCGAGGATACATCTTATATGAAGAAATTGCAGATAAAATTGATTATTTCGAAGTCTTTAATGAATTGGATTTAGCTGATACATTTTACTCGTGGTTTATAGTTACTGAATTATATATTTGGATGCTTTCTTTGAGAGTAATGGCTGAAGGGTATGATGGTAAAATACTTAGGAATGCTATCATAGAAGCATTGTGGATTGATGTTGCGCAAAGGGTTAAAAAATTAGGAGTGAGTACATTTTCAAATTTTTGTTTAAATCTACTTAGAAATCAACCCATTGATGTTAAATTTTATTTAGATAGAATAATAGTTGCAGATAGATCTTGGAAACTCTTAATCAATTACAATTAAAGAATTTACAATTTATTTATTCATCCATGAAACCTTACCAAATTGAAAGCTTTATAAAGGTTTATCAGATTAGGCAAAAACAAAAGTACATTAACATTACATTTCATGTTAAAAAAACAATTCTCTAAAAAGCACTACATATTGACTAGTATTTAAAATTCTAGAAATTTATTTATGATGTAAAAGCCATAACATAGAAGATATTGTGTTATTCTAGATTTAAAAAGAGGAAGAATTTTCAGTCTAAAATTCATATCAGCACCCTGAGCTTGCTAAAACATTTCACAGCAATATGTATATTATCTTTTTGCCTCTTATTATATGAATTTACTTTTTTTATGTAGTGTATACTCATTTCCTATAACGTACATTATGAATTGAATTAGGTATGGACAAGGTAAAGTCAATATATTATCTTCTTTTGAGCTCTGAATGTTCTATCGTAATCTGGAGAAGAACCCCTAAAAATTAACCCATATAGAAGGGTTGAAGCCATAGTATTATAGTTTCAGTACATCAAATGTTATACTTTCTCTTAGATTTCTCATGATATAACAGAGTGTGCACTCACTTTGTTCACATGTAGTTTCCAAGTGTGTTTTGAATACTACTCCCAAGAATTTTAATACATCAATGTTATGAATAGATTTGTTGTTAATGTGTAAATATGCATTGCATTTGGGAGTCACATTGTTCCGTAAAATCTCATGAAGCAGATTTTCATTACATTCAACGCAAGGTCATTTTCTGCACAGTATTCACTAAGTTCACAGTTAGAGTTGTCTACAAGTTCTTCAAAACTATGGTGATACATAATAAAATTTGTTTGATCAGCATATTTAGTTATCTTGTCAGGAGTAACACAACTGTTACTTATATCACTGATAAAATTTTTATTAAAGTTACTAATTTGTAATAATAATTTAATGTGGTACTCTTCTATCTTTTTTAATTTAATACACATTTTAGAGTGGCAGTCCATCAACTCTTAGAGCCCAAGTTCTTGAATTGTCTGAACAGATGCAGGCATCATTTATAGCATACGATGAAGGTATCCAATCTGATGACACAGTTTTGGCGGGGGCGATCTGGAGAAGGTTTTATATAAACGAAGAAATCGATGTTCATAAACTTGAAAAAATAGTGAAATATATTAGAAAACAGGTAAGTGTAAATTTAACCGTTCACCCCAGTATGATTGACATCCAGTAGTTTTTTGTTTCATACGTATAACTTAATTTTCTGAATAAGTTAATTTTTGATGAGTCCGACATATTTTTTAGTACGCGAGCGCGAAATGTGCCTATTTTTGGTGTATTGTTTATTTAAAACTTACACTTTTTAATTATCTAAATTTAAAGATAATCATTGCAAAAAATCGTAAAAAAATAAAATGTCCGACAAAAATTTATCGCGTTTTACAGGTTTTTTTTAATACCTATAAGGTCTTTTATCACATCGTTAACACGAACTTATACACTAATATTTTTCAACAAACTTCTTAGAACTATTTCTCTAGTTAAACGTCTGAAACATTTAGATTTTTTAATACCTGTTGTCGGACACGTTGTCATACTTATTGAAAGTTACAAGTAAATATTTAATCGGACTGATACATAGCACTATAGTTGCCCAGATCACTCAACATGCTGAATTAATTAATGAAGAGAGAAGATGCGCCGCTAATTTACACAGAATGTGGCCTGATCCGTTAATGAAAGATGATATTACGAATGTTATGAAGTGCACGTGATAGAGTGCTGAAAAAGCTGTGATGTACCCATGAAAACTAACAATGTTTTTCAATAACATATTAACTAACCCACAGTTAATGTCTTCCTTTTTTAGACAGGGTACGACTCACCTTTTGTCCAAAGTTCATCTTAACAAACAAGACTCTTTTAGAATATCACCTGCTTAAGAACATTACATATACTGCTTACATCTTACATCGCTTAGAGGATTTACCAACATTGCGAACGCAATAATATACTCGCCGATGAACAAAAAGGATGTATCAAAAACTCCATGGAATTGTAAGGTACAAATTATTATCGACTCGGGAATAGTTAGCCAGGCGTACCATAAAATTGAAACTTTGTTTTTTGGCTTACATTGACTACAAAAAAGACTTCGATTCAGTACCCCATGACTGGCTACTCCAGGTATTGAATATCTATAAAAGCGATGTCGACGTAGAGTACTGTTATAGAACTGAATGAATCCGGCTACAACATTATGACCGGGTCTATCAAAATAAAAAAGGCATATTTCAAGAATACGCACTGAGTCCATTGTCTGGCGATGAACCATTGTCAACAATATTAAATTCTAGTAACTTTGGATATTCGCTTAAGGAAGATAATACTGATATAGTTAGAATCAACCATCTTGTTTACATGGATGACCTGAAACTCATGGCTGCCACTAAGCATCATTTTAAATTATCAGATGGAGCGAAACTGATATAAACAACTTACAAAGAAAATCAGAACACTGCTTACGAAGCATAAAAGCCATCATTCTAAAAGAGTTGTTGAAAGGACTATGCTTTCACATTATAAGGGAGGAAGTGGAGTGGTAGATCTGGGAAAACAATGAGACCAACAAATAACTAATCTTATCAGTTATTTACACAGAAAGTCTGCAGAACCGAATCTTCATGTAGCCATAAGTTAAGTTGACGAGAAGCACAAACCCCTTCACGGACGACATATAAACGAGATCATGAGTGAACATGTCGACAAAGTAGCGTCAAACTATTGGCTGGTCTCGGGACAACTGTTTTCTGAAGCAGAGAGTTCAAGATTAAGTAATTCCTACTCGCAACTATATTAATTTTATGACAAAGGATGTCAATGATGAAAATGACAGATACAGATACGGATCCCTAGCTTCAGAGACAATCCAGCTTGTAATAGGATGATGCTATATATTTGCACTCACCAACTAGAAAGAAAGACATGATGAGGTAGCGAAAATTGTACATCAGGAACTGGGTTTAAAGTTTAATCTTTTTCAAACTAAAAAATCTACATATTACAACTATGTTTAAGGAACAATACTAGAAAACGAAAACTACAAACTTTACAGAGACGGTAAAGTAATTTGTCTGACTAAAAAGACAAATAAAATATAATTTTAAAAAAATACAAAAAACCCGCCTGCGTAAAAAACAACTAATAGGAAATCAATTGAATATGAAAAGCAAAAAAATATTGCAGCCTTTTGGTGTGAAAAAAAAACAATAACCTCAAAAATTGACATGTTTAACATTAGCGTTTCTCAGATTTTTTGACAGTAGAAAAGTTTAACGATTCGTCAATATTAACTCATTCACAAGCTAGATATTTTGAAAAAAAGGTTTCGGTACCGCGGGCTCTTAATTCAGAGTTTAGCTTCAATCGTCATAAAGGGCATACCCGGATTAGAGTGTTAAAATTACCTCAGATGCGCTACTCTTTTGAAAGTTGTTTAAGTAAATAGCTGACATCAATACCTTTAATCTGGACCCCGGATGAACCATTTTGGATCGTTAGGACCAGAGTTATAGCTTAGCTTAAGTGGTTCACAGGGCCAAATCTAAGGTTCAACTTATTCGGAAAACTGAAGATTCTAACCAGATTTTCGTCTTTTAAGCCATAATAACTCCTGTTCTAAGGATCCAAATGCTTCATCCATGGTCCAAATTAAAATTATTGATGTCAGCTGTTTACTTAAACAACTTTTATAAGAGTAACTCATCTCTAACTAAAAATGTAATTCAATAAACACCAAAAAACGTTTTTTTTTTTCGATTTTTAACTGCCTTGTATCCCAAAATTTTGGTTCAAATTTCCTCTGGGTCAATTTTGACATTCTTGTTCGGTTATGCCCCACGTTCCCACGTAGTTTATATACCTGGAGTCCGAACGGTATAGGCTTTTCCATAATATTTCAACACAATAATAAACCCAAGAGCATAGTTCTATTTTTGCCACTGGCACTGACGTACCGATGGTATTATTATTATGACATGTAAATGTTTGGAATGCTAAATTTAATTAAATTTAATTTAAAATTAGTTGTAAAAAATGGGAAGGTGTTGCCGAAAGGCAAGTGAGAGTGTAGGAAAAGTGTCTTTATTCAAAGCACCAAAATGAGTAATCTCAAAGTAATATCTATCAAAAATTTGTGTCATGAACAATTAGTTTATATGGATTTAAACGAATACTTCTTAAAAAGTGGCGCACTCTACCGGCAAAAAATCTGTCCATGAAATTGAGACCATTCGTTCAATATTACGTTCGGACTTCAGATATCTATACTTTGTGCTATGCTCTTTCATTTGATCCTATCCAGGAAACAACAATAGGAAACTGGTATATAATTCAATTTTTCTTTTAGGTTTCAATTTTAGATACTTTATCTAGTGATGTATTATTTAAGGAGAATCCATTACAGTGGGAGAGTTTTAAATCCAGTTAAGGTTTCTTGATAAAACTAGTTTTAGTATCCAATTTGTAAATAGTGATATAATTTTATTTATTTTTATTATTGCAATTATGTAAAAGTTAATGAAATATTTATTGTGACATTTGTTTTTAGTTAAAATCCTCGTTGTTGACCCTTTAAGTAGCGCTCTATGAGAACAATAACATGTTTAAAAATTGGTTTTTTAATAAAATATAGTCTTTTATCATCACTCGTAACACAATCAGTCGTAAAATAAATAGAATTGATACTTTAAACCCGTATATATTTGTTTTGACTCACTTTCCAGAAATATTAAAAACGATCATGCCTGCAGTACTGTTGCTGTATTGGAGATACTGCTCTTTATACTTTGTTGACTCTTAAATCTATTCAGTTAATCAAAGATCACAGATTAATAAATGTTTGCAATATGTTCCCAGGAACGATTCCGAGCTTGATATATACCTAGTTTTTCGATATTTACAACTTTTGTTCATAAGGAGTTTTTTGTTTATCAACCATGGAAGGTTATTAGCGACGAAAATAGATATAGCTTTACTGTTTACTGTAAAGTGGCTGGTTTACACAGTACGAGCTGCTGCCTAGCCAGAGCTACTCGGCTTGTGTACTCGTACGCCAATAGCTCGGCTCGCATTTAATGTCTACACGATACCTAGTAGCTGATGCCCAGTCTAACGAGTTGTCACGATGGCCAGTGAACGGGTTTTAATAAAAAAAAAACGGTGATAAGCTCTATGACAACAATATATCAAGAATTGGAAAATATCCATAAAAAGATTAAAAATAGCTAAAGAAAAGGGTTATTTTTCGGTAGATTTTATCAAAACAATTCCCTAGGTTTTCTTGTTCTTTGTAGAGTTTCATGAAGGAAATATTATTATCAGAAGACCTAATATATCAGCAGACATTTTGAATTACATAACCGTTTGTACGTAGACGCAGCACACAAAAAACACTTTTTCCGCTCACAACTGTCCAGCTCGCACTGGCGATCTACTGCCATGTGCGTCCAAAAAAAGCAAGCAACAGCCGAGCTGCTGCCATGGGTGAGTTGCTGGGCGAGCAGGCGAGTGGAAACAAAAACCCTTGAAGTTACTCGGACGCGAGCTACTCTCCAACTCGTATGTGCGAGTTACTGTAGTGCAGCTACTCGGCAGACTGACTCGTACGCTAGCTCGCACTGTGTAAACAACGAATTTTACACGAGAGGTGGTCCGAAGTATGTCATACCAGTAATTAGAATTAACGCAAGATGTATAACATTTTATTATTCTATCATGATCAAAAATGATTTGATATTTAATTGTTACCTAAATAATGCAAAAATTACAATAAAAATATTTAGAATGAAAAATCGAACATCTTAAATTCGATATACTTAAAAAACACAAATGAACATTAGTTCACCTACATATTATCAAATATGTAAAAAGCAGCTAACTGTATTGAAATTAATAGTCCATAAAGGATGAGAAAAATTACGATAAATAATATTTAGAATGAAAAATTGAACATCTTTAATTCGAGATATAGCAACTCTGTTATTTAAAAAACACAAATGAACATTAGTTAACCTACATATTATCATATATGTAAATAATCAGATAACTGTATTGAAATTAATAGTCTACAATTATAAAGGATGAGAAAATAAATGAAAAACTGTACAACATAAATTCTAGATATAGCAATTCTGTTACTCAAAAAACACAAATGAACATTAGATAACCTACATATTATCAAATATGTAAATATACAGCTAACTTTATTGAAAATGATTGACTACACTATAAAGGACGAGAAAAAAGATTTAGAACAGTATTTCGAAAAAAATTAAATACAGCTCCTCAAATTTGTGATAATTTGAGCATGGCCTTATTGCGTGTTCCTATCAAATTGGCTGATCTCGAAGTTCTGATATTAGCTGCATCTCCAATTCTTTTTGGCTTATCGTTTATGTGTTTATTTTATATATCACTAGCGGCCGCCCGCGACTTTATCCGCGTGAACTTTAGTTTTTTGCCACCGAATTTCATACAAATTTTCAACCCCCATTTTAAATCCTTAGGAGTTAAATTTAAAAAAGTCATTTCTTAGTACACCACTACGTAATAGAAAAAAACATATTCTCAAATTTTCAAGACTCTACGCGTCTATCGACAGTGTCATGTCGGCCAGCAGCAGCGTGCTACCGCCTTACCGCTCTACACACCCCGCACATTAAGACGCGAGTGGTTTTAGACTATTATTATTTTAAAACTATAAAAACTTGCATGCCATATGCAATCAAAATCTCAGCCCGATCGGTTTGAAATTCACAAAGTTTCATACAAACTTTCCTATTTCCTATTTTATCCCTTAGGGGTGGAATTTATTAAAATCCTTTCTTGAGCGATGCCTACGTCATAGTAGCTATATGCACAAAAAATCTCAGCCCGATCGGTTTGAAATTGACAAAGTTTCATACAAACTTTCATCCCCTATTTTATCGCCTTATAGGGGTGGAATTAATTAAAATCCTTTATTCGGGGATGCCTACGCCATAGTAGCTATATGCATGCACAATCTCAGCCCGATCGGTTTAAAAACAAACTTTCATACAAACTTTCATCGCGTATTGGATCCCCTTAGGGATGGAATTTATCAAAATCCCTTCTAAGGAATGCCTACGTCATAGTAGCTATATGCATGCAAAATCTCAGCCCGATCGGTTTAAAATTGACAAAGTTTCATACAAACTTTCATTCCCTATTTCATCCCCTTAGGGGTGGAATTTATAAAAATCCTTTCTTAGGAGATATCTACGTCATAGTAGCTACATGCATGCAAAATCTTAGCCCGATCGGTTTGAAATTGAGAAACTTTTATACAAACTTTCATCGCTTATTTTATTCCCTTAGGGGTGGAATTTATTAAAACCCTTTCTTAGGGGATGCCTACGTCATAGTAGCTATATGCATGCAAAATCTCAACCTGATCGGTTTAAAATTGACAAAGTTTCATACAAACTTTCATCTCCAATTTTATCCCTTTGGGGGTGGAATTATTCAAAATCCTTTTTTAGCGGGTGCCTACGTCATAACATCTACCTGCGTGCCAAATTTCATCCCCATCCGTCCAGCGGTTTGAGCTGTGCGTTGATAGATCATACAAACTTTCATCCCGTATTTTATCCCCTTGGGGGTGGAATTAATCAAAATCCTTTCTTAGCGGATGCCTACGTCATAATATCTACCTCCATGCCAAATTTCAGCACCATCCGTCCAGCGGTTTGGGCTCTGCGTTGATAGATCACTATGTCAGTCAGTCAATCAGTCAGTCAGTCACCTTTGAGTTTTATATATATAGATTTGTGCATTTACTCCACATGTATTCAAAAAAGAAAAAAAGTTTGAGTCCGAAGACTGTTTCTTCATACGCTGTAATTGGCAGATTATTCATCCAACGTGCCTACACCGCCTTTGGTGTAGTTGTAAAACTATTATTTCTGGCAGTTTGTTATCACTTGTTTCTTTAACAATGGTATCATCATGATGCATTGTACGGAACAGGATCACATTTATTTTTGGCACGTATGAAACAGCGGTGAAATCTTCTTTAAATGCAAATTGTGAAGTGTTAGTTTGTCGTCTTCGTATATTCAGGGTGCTACCGGTATTTGTCTTTTATTTTCGCTAACTGTTCTGACTGATGTAAAACGATGAGACTGTAGTAGACTCATTATCACAGGATAACTAGTAAACCAGTTGTCGAAAGATAATGTTCCTTCTAGTTCCAAAGACTAGCTCATTCCAACGTCCAACTATTTGTTGAAGATTCTTGCATCCCCTTAGTATAATTATTATGTTAAATGTTTTAAAGATCTTGAAATCGACCTATTAAACTTCAGTAAGAAGCTTGCACAAAAATGAAATAAATACATTTTATTCAAATAATTATTTCTACATAGATAACCAATTTAATTCGAATAAAAAAATTGATTTCTGTCAAAAACTTAAAACTAGTCAATACAACAGTAAATTAATATTCAGTATTTGAGCTTCTTCTCTTTAGTGAATTAACACGTCTAGTAATACCAATAATTAAATTGTTGATTATTTCTTGTGGAATATTCCCCAATTCCTTGGAAGCAGCAACAATTAATTCTTGTGCATTTCTTGGTGGATTATTCCGATTGAATATGGCTCTGCTCAATGCTCAATAGAATTCATATCAGGCGACATCGGGGGCCATTCTAATCTGGTAACGTTTTAGTTTTCCATGGATGCTCTTGTGTTCCACCTCGGTAAGGAGCAACTCCAACGGCTGTTTCTAGGCCAAACCGTGACTCGTCTGTAAAAAGCAGGTTTTTCATTCTACTAAACGCTAGTGTCGATGTTTTCTTGCCCACTGCAAGCGAGCTGTTCGAGGACGAGAAAGTAAACAAAGGTACTCTTTTAATGTCTTCTAAACCGCAATCCTGATTTCAAGACCCGCCTACGGAATGTAGCACTTGAAATCAAACGGTGGTACGAAGTGCGATCTTAGTGCAGGTACAGTGGCTGAACGGTTTCTGCGTGCTGATTGGACAATATAACCATCTTCCCGTCCCGTAGTAATACGAGAGCAACCACTTCAAGGTCGAATTCGCACTTCCACAGTCTCTACATAGTGTGTAATTGTCCTGCTAACAGTACTTCTAATTTATAGTTGTCAACAAACTGATCAAATGGATCTCTAATAGCCGCCAATAGGTCGATTTTCAGCAAGCGACTCCATCACGCTGGTTGGTATAACGATCTCCTAGGACTTACTCTGGAACGAACGAAGATATTGCATCCATAGCAACTGCAGTAGGAAAGAAGTTAGACTTTCTTTTTAGAGCACGGAAGTATTTCTCTCCATCCAACTTAGCTACTCTTTACAAAGCCCAAATACGACCTAATCTTGAATACTGCTCGCATGTATGGGATCAGCGGCTCCGTCAAGGCTCTTGATGCAATACAGAAAAGAGCAGCTCGATTAATTAACGACACCAGTATCGCCAAAAACCTTGCCCCATTGTCCCCCTGAAGAGCAGTGTCTGATCTTTCTCTGTTTTATCGATACTTAAACTTGTCAGACAACCCAGTGGACCGTGACGTGCCAACGGATCAGTTCGATCGTTCCTTCATCCCCAGGGTCTCCAGATTGTGGGACTCCTTAACTTCCCACTTCTTGCCCACTCGTCCTAACTTGCAGTCCTTTAAATCCCAAATTAATAAACTGTCTCTTCTGCCCCAATAGATGTTCTCGGTACATTTGTAATTAGGTCTATGCCTACGAAGACATCCTTAAAAAAAACAGGTGTGGCAGTCAGTGGGACTGCCGGTAGAAGTTATACTTCTATATAAATTTGTATGGGAATGATATTAGCAAAATCATTATATGATATTCGTGTTTAGCGACCCCAAAAACCTGCTAGTACCGAGTGCACACTCATTTTGTATTCAATTTGCATAAAATTCCTGGCGACAAGGTCCGTTCTAAGCACCAGGTGCCTCGGAGACCACCGCCATCATGATATTCGTATTCAGCGACCCAAAAAATCCCCGAGTACCAAGTGTGCACTGATTTTGTTTAAAATTTGCATAAAACCCCAGTAGAAGAGGTAAATACCATGTACCTTAGTTACCAAGTGCCTCGGACCGTTTCGGCATCATGTTATTCGTGTTTAGCGACTCCATAAACCACGATTACAAAAATTGAACCCACTTCCAGCAATACTTACAGAGTTGTAATTTTTCTATCTATTGCCTGTTTGGAATGCAGTTTTCAAATGCAATTTTCGAATTCAGAAATGCAATTTCCCATTTTTACATTATGAAAAATAGCGACAACATTTCCCGATGTTCTAACAAATCGATGCAAAAAACCGCATTCCGATCCATCTTACTTTACAAATTTCGGAGGTTTTGTTGATTTTAGTGCTTTAATTCCTCGACTATTCTTAAAAACTCTGTTTATTCAGCCAACAAGCTCAAAAGCATAATGCAGGATTATATTACAACCATGTGACGGTACTACAATACAATACTCATTATTGAGTATATTAATATTAATATTATTAATATAAATACTAAACTTTGTATCTATACTAACGTGACGGAATAATACAATAATGTGTCAAACACAATGTGTAACGTCACTATGATATTAATACATTAGCTCAGACTGTTTGTTTTATATCTATATCTTTTCAATGTACTAAATGTTTAAACGCTATTCAAAGGACTAATAACATGTGGTAAATATTTCATCTTTATTTTTACTGACCAATATACCTTATATGTATTTCTGTCTCTGTCTTACTCACACCATTACATATGTAATGATTCTGCCGATTTAATCCCATACAAATTTTCACCACCGGGTCCACGAATAGAAGTATAACTTCAATAACTTCAAAAATAGTTTAATTGATACTGGTATCATTTTCAACATTTCAAATTAGTAGCTAAGTCAGTTGAACATAGACTTGATATGTGATAAGCTTTTAGCTTCACGAATTTAAGACTTGTAGGTTAACTTTAGGTGAATTAAATTAATTTTTAGCTACGACGTATATCGAAAATATATTTTAAGCTAAATTTAAACACTAAGCTTAGGTTAAAGGTAAACGCAAATAATGCCAACTTCTACGAACAATTTTGAAACCCCAGAACATACGACGACATAAGGCGTAAAACTTTATAAGTTAATCAACATACTACTTTAACAACAGTTGTAGAAAAATATATTAACAACACTTGTACAAAGAATATAATATAAAAAAACTAGATAACAACAATAAATGAAAAATACTTAAAATTATTTTTTGTGTAAAGGCTACTACTTGCAATAAGGTTTAATATCTTTGTAAGTTTGTGTACGAGGAATTTTGCAATGTACCAGATGTTGGCATTTATCATCACAACCCGTCTGAATGGATGGATCACCGTATCGCACATAATTCCTAAAAAATAATAAGTAGTTTTTCTAAGCACAATTTACTAACATAGACACACCTCCTAATCCTATCAAAGAGGCCGGCTTTTGAATCAAGATAATTCCTAAGTTTATATATTATGAAAATGCTCTCTCTACTTTAATATCCAATTGTTACAGATAATGACACTCGTAGAAAGATAATATGATATTGACGTTGGATATAATTTCTCGTTTGATTCCCACAAGTGAGAGTATTGAGATTATCAGTGAAATTGAAAAATGTAAAGAAAGGTTTTTTGTTAGTTCCCGGCTCTTTACGTCCATCGGTGTCTATTTTTGAAATAAAAAAATTGTCGGTCTGTTTGGATGTAGATATCTTTTACAGATATCTTCTATTGAAACGATTTAGATGAAATTTTGTAATATACCTGAGTTTAGGACACTAATTTTATCAATAAAACAAAATAACACTATTAGTTAGATCTTCCTATTGTGGCTAACTTTAAATTGTCGCCTCAGAACCATGTTATTCTATGTCGATAGTTTTATACATTGTACAGTATACCATTTTAAAGCTTCTTTTTCACATTATGCAGAACGTATAAAATAAAGATGTCTCTTCATTACCATCGACGCAAATAAAAGTAGACGTACTTAAAAAATATTGGTTAAAAAAAAGCAATTTCAAGAAAAAGACAAAGAATAACCTGGTTACATACATTAATACATTAAAACCTGAAGCGTCCGATATCGGGTTTGATGATGGCAACACCGCGATGCTAACAGTCGATTGAACTGTAGGTATAGTACGTTTCACAATAATTCGTTGACTGGGTACCTTACCTAAGGGGATTAGTAATGAAAGGTTATAAATTTCTCACTGTACAGTAAACATTAACAGATCCGTAATCCGGTTTTCAAAATAGATTTAAATAAAACTCAGTAACATTTACTAAAACTTAAATTTATTTTGTAAAAAAAATCACGAAATTTTTTAAAAACAAATTTTAACTTTATTTATTAATTGCAATTAAACAAATGAACTAATTCTACATTATTTACAACTATTTAATCTAAATGTAGTTCAGTATCACTATCGTCTTCATTTAAATTAATAACTAAGGGTGCTACAGTTACATTAACATTTCGATATGTACCTTCAACCTTAATAACATGCTGAATCGAATTTTTCCAGCTATCAATGGGAATATTACTTGTCACATTTCTGATTAACTCTATAACACTTGAGTTTAATGTGGGTGAAACGTTTTCCGATCTAACTTTGGATTTTAGCTGATGCCACATGTGTTCTATAGGATTGAACATGCAATAATATGGGGGAAGCCGTAACACTGTGTGGCCCATATTTTTAGCAATAGTATCACAAACGTATTCTTTTTCAATACCGAACGCTGCTACAACTTGTAAGAGATCACGTTTTGTGTACGATTCTTCAAAATAAAGGTCATTTTTTAACAAATACTTTTGAATTTCCCATTTATTGTTGTTGCTATTTGGTACTTTATTTAATTGACGGCTATAATAAGTTGCATTGTCCATTACAATTATACTTTTTTCCGGTATATTCGGCAATAAATAATTCTCAAACCAATCTTCAAAAAGGTCTCCATTATCACTTGTCTTTTATTAATGGTACAATATTTAAATCCCATTTGAGAAATAATTCTCCACAAACTTGTACGGCTACAAATAATTCCCGTGTCGTCTTTAAGTAACCATTTTTTTATACAATCTAGGGTTGGTATCACGCCACATACTTAGTTATAAACACAAGATTACTTTCAGAGTATAATGTTTAGTACAAACTAAAATTCTAGGAGAGAATTTTAAAAACAAATTACCCCGAAACTCCCACTTTCTCTTCCAAGATAATTAAGAAAATCAAAAATCATTTACTAATGATTTACTATTGATGGTCAGTAATAATAATTTAAAATTTTACCTGAAAAATAAAAAATCCAAAATATATCTTCCTGGACAAAAATAAATAATACCTTTCTGTAAATAGTTCACCGGTTTACGGCCAAAGTTCGAAGAAATATTAACCACCTTTTATTAGTAGCAGGTACCGAGTCAACGAATTATTGTGAAACGTACTTTACTCCTGGCATAATCTTTCACTTTCACAAGAGCGGGAATAACTGCTATAAGCTATATATTTTTTTGCTGGAAAATAATTATAATACTACGGCATTTTTGCGACCATTTGAAACGAGTGATCAAGAAGCAAAATCTCGGAATTATTAATAAATGACAATAATATTAATGACAATGATATGATTTTTCTCGAAATATGTGTTTGAAATGGCCCTTTTTTTCATTTCCACGCTAATGGTCGGCATTGGCATCATTGAAATTAACAAGCCGACGATGTTAAACTGACTATACAATTATACATTTTTGGTGTTTATTTTTTCCTAAAGTTTAGATACTTACAGCCAATACTGATTTCTCAGATCAGAATCTGTAGCCATTTTATCACACCACGCATCATAAGATTTAGGTGACAGGTCTGGTAGACCATACTGAGATTTCATTGAATATAATTTATACCAAACTGGATCTTGATTGGGTGTTAAATTAGCAAGAGTCATGTTGAAGATATAAGTATCCACATCTTCTACTTCCTGAAAAGTTAATTTGAATCCATAGTTTTTAAAACTTCTAAAATTCTTTTTAAACAAATATAATTAAAATACTTTTGGAAAAATTAAGTACCGGCATTCATACCGAGAAATATAAAAGATGATAAGTCGCTTATTAAAATAAACCCTTCTTTACTTACAAAACTTTTATTTGACCTCTTGTCGAATATAAGGCCGTGCTATACTCTGCTCTTCCTCAGAGACTCCTCCATTCGCTTTTTACCACAGAGAGAGCCATTATCACCAAAGCAAAACACCTACACCTTTATCCAAGCCACCTTGTCTACCAAGACGCTACAACGATACGTGGCTCGGACAGGGAACCAACATCACCGCACATCACCTGCATACCAGAGAACATAAAGAGTTTCGATGAACACAATCCCCCTTCTCTCCTTAAGACTCCTTCGGACCATAGACCGGGACCTTTCTACAGAACTCGACCACATTCTTATTGACGAAACCCCACTCTCCTACAGGTAGATACAGAAGGACGACAGGATTACACAAAAAAATTGAGCCCTTGATGAAGCTTTCTGTGGTTCCGTTCGTCCTTTCCAAACGGACAAGGACGAACCTTTCCAGGAATTCTACAAAATATTAACAGAAATTTTAGGATAACAGAAATAAACAACAAGAGAATCCAATTTTATACTCAGTATAGTAGAGAAAGGAGAGAAGACTGTTTAAATAGCAAATAAATAAAAAATCCAAATAGAATAATACATTATTCAAAGTGTTGTCCGTCATTTGCCACTACTTTTGCCCACAATTTAGGCAACTTACGGATTCCGCTTTTTAAGAACTACGGGATTTTTGAGGTGATCCAAAAATCGACTCATTTTTAATAATTGCTAAAGCTCTGTCCAGCCAGGCCATGTGCCATCAATTGAAGTGGTAGTCGGTAAAGGAATCGCCGGGTGGGTAAGACTTCCCATTTCTGACCTTCGATGTGGATACATGGCCAGAGTATCCATAAAAATTTTATCGTAGACGGTCCAATTTTCATCGCCAGTGACAATGCGATAAAAAAACATTTTCTTTTCTGCCGTGTGAGCAACAATTCACATGGCACCCAATTTTCAAGCTCTTCTTGCGTTCGACATGAATCTTTATCCAGTAGTAATTCCACAGTTCTGCACCCTCAAATTTTTTCGACTAGTCTGGACGCTGTTTGTCCGTGATGTCAAAATCGCCACTCTCAAAGCATTTAAACCACTCAAACCATCGTGGTCTACTATAGTGAAGTCAAAAGTCTCGTTTTCACCTGTACTTCTTACCATATTCTTAAAAGATATACAAAGTGCTTACAGGACCTAATTACAGAAGTAGAATAGAGATCACAGTAAAACAATGAGGTACACACAGATCCCTGTTTTTTATAATTTCGATGGATTGATGGAAGGATAAAAAGCCGCTTTAAAGACGTAGAACTAAAACTCTTTGTTGATTTGGATGTCTGAATTTAATTGTTTAGTTTGGTTTCTTCAGTTGTGACACCAAAACCTTTGACAGAATTAAATATTGATTCTTGGTTTTGGAAATAGTTGTTCTTACACGAAATTACATGTACATATATTTTACTTTAATGTTATTAAGTACCATCGAGGTACTTTATAAAATCGGCTTGTGTGTCCCTCCGTCCGTGTACGCTATAATTCTTAAACGTCATGAAGAAGAACCCTAACGATAAAATTTAAACAGTTTTCTGAAAGCCGTGCGTATGATTGATATTTTTCTCAGCTTGTGTACGCTATAACTCTTGAACGGAAGATTCCAGGGTGATGAAATTCGGTATATAAAATCCTCATATTATGAAGAAAATCCCTATTGATTTTGGTACAGATTGAATAACCTTGCGGTAAAATTTTAGGGGTTTCCCGAAACTGGTCTGTATAATTCATATTTTCCTCCATTTGTGTGCGCTATAACTCTGGAACGGAATATTACAGGTTAATGAAATTTGGTATATAGGTATATAGAATCCTCATTTTATGAAGAAGAATTCTATTGATTTTGGTTTAGATTACATAACCTTAACAGTAAGATTTTAACAGTTTTTTGAATTCATAATTCATATTTTCCTCCGGTTGTGTGCGCTATAACTCTTGAACGGAAGATCACAGAATGATGAAATTTGGTATATAGAATCCTCATGTCATAAAGAAAAACCCCATTGATTTTGTTTTAGATTAGATAACCTTAACGGTAAAATTTTAACGGTTTTCCGAAACTATAAATGTATAAATTCGATGTTACTTTCTTACTTCTTACATTGGTTTTGTTAAATGTTGTAACTGAACGTGTTTGTGTTTTAATGCGACGAATAAAAACGTTAAATGAAAGATATGACAAAACAGTTAATTATATATCTAAAGGTAATTTTATGCTTACCAAGGTATCCGGAGTTACGTACATCACTTTGTAGTTGGGATTAAAAAACTGGAAAGTTGTTAAACTGGCTCCATTATAAGCTACGTTAATGGGAGTAACATTATCTTCGTCATAAAAAATTTTCATCTCATCTGTATGAGTATGTCCAATGAGCTGAAGCTTAATTATGTGCGAGAATCTGTGTAAATCAGTAAAAAAAATAATTCACTATGGTAAATACTTTCAAAAATAATGGTTTAAAACAGCTATTTAAAAAAAAATATATATAAAACTTGAATGTCCTAATTTGGCAAGATGTACTGGTATATGGCAAATGTAGCGCATAAATGTTGTAGTAAAATAATTGTTCTAAGAAAAAAATGTTTCAAGTTTATAGATAAATAATAAAGACATCTATGTACTTATATCTATATATTTACCTTTGGATAATTTTAGCATAACTATTTTCCCAAGGTTCAATACATTCTCCATTGCCCATTGAATTGTGACCAACAATTATAACAAACTGCCCATTATTTTCCGACTCTTCTAGTTGGTCATTTATCCAGTTTAAATGATCTTGAAGAAAAGTAGTATTATACAGAAGCCACCTTAAACAACAACATAGATTTATTGCTTATGCAACCAAAATATTAAACGAACTAAAATGAAAATATCAGACCACAAATACCGTTTTAAAAATTAAAATCGGTTGATTCGTTTGTGAGATATCGTTGTCGAAAAATTTGGAAAATAGTGCTTTTTCACAATAACTTTAAGATTTTTTAACTAATCAATTTATCATTAAGGATAACATTTTTAGCACTCAAAAACTGTGTTGAGTGCTGCCTCGAATATCAAAATTGCGTAACGCGTTAATAAGTAATAGGTTTTCAAAATTTTTCATTTTTTTAAGCTCAAGAAGATTGTAACTGCAGAAGAAATACATTTTTTATGTTTGAAATAAGCGGGAAGTTGCAAGGATGACATGCTTGTCGAATTTTTTGTATTATTATTATGTATTACACCAGTATCATATTCAAGCAGCGAGCAATAACCATTTGCTTGATAGAACTCAAAGCACTAAAGTGTAATTTACATGGGCAAGTAAAACTTTCAGAGTTTATGTCCAAGAGTAGTACTTCTAAACAACTTGCGTAGTGTAAACAGTATCCGAGAGTACCTATTCACCTGGCAAGTCGCTGAATTGTCTGAAAGTTATGGAGGTAAAAATTTCTTGCAAGTGTAATTTATATCAAATTTGTTGAAAGTTGTGTGCAACATTTAAAATGGAGGGAAAGTGTATATGGTCGTTAATAACAATTTTCAAGGGATTACCTGACTTGTGGCAATTTGAATAAAAAAATTTATAGAGGTAGAGTTAGATAATAAAAAGCCTAAAAATTTGACACAACTGAGGCTGAAATTGAAAGAAATTTGCATAATCTTCGTACGCAAGCAAATTAAGAAGAAAATAAAATTAAAAAGAGTTGGAAATAATCAGTTTCTGACAAACGCAGAATTTTTTAAAATTTATCTGGATCTTCGTTTTTCAATTCAGTAAGCAACATCGCGTAAACCGTAAAAAAGTATTTGTTAAAAATTGGACAGAAAACCGAGGATAGTACCAGAGCCACGATCTACGGAAGAAGTTACAAGAAGGCTAATGGTCTGTTCGGCGTACTTCCCTGAAGAGGACAAGGTTTGCCCTCCAGGCCACCTAATGGGTATTATAAGCTATATCCGGAGGGAAATCTACCATTGATCGTGGGAACCGACGCCAACGCTCAACACATAGCGTGGGGTGGCACGGACGTCAACCCTAGAGGTGAGTATCTATTAACATTCATACTTACAGCTACTGAACAGAGGCAAAAGATAAAAATTCTAACAGTCTCGCGCAGGAAGGTCGTTGATATGACCCTCTGCACTAACAACATCTTTGACAAGATTAAAGATTGGCATGTATCGGATGTAACGTTCGTTGTGGGCCTAGCTCCTCGACTATTTAATTTTAAAAATATCAATGTTATTTGCGTCGACTCGATTACTTTATCTGATTTGGGTAGGAGAAATTTGGTCATTCGAACCAATTTTTCCAGTGGTCTCCGTTTATTATAAGAAAACATCAGTTTCTGCCAATCGAACCAATTTTTCCAGTGGTCTCCGTTTATTATAAGAAAACATCAGCACTGCAGACCTGAGGTCTTCAAAATTTGTTCTACAGATTGTACTCTCGCTTCCGCAAGCTCCGACAGAAGACTTCACTTAATTCAAAGATAAGAAAATAATTAATTACTTAATTTTTTTTAATTAACTTCCTATTAGAATTTTTATCATTGAATAAACAATTTAAAACTGATTTTACACTTTTATTTGACTGTCTGTACTTGGCGCCCATTAATAATTGTTGGGAAGGAATTGATAAGAAACTCAGAAGGAATCCACGATCCTAAAAACTAGCTAAGGGTAATTTAAGGGCTACACGGATCACATTCATATAAGGTTCAATTTTGTCACCCTTAAAATTATTGAGACCAAGTTCAGAAATCCACAGAGAACGAATTGGGAGGTATATTTCCTCAATGAAAATCTCGAGGACAGAGCAGTGTCATTAAGAGATGTATCCTGTATGGACCGGTAGGTGGACAGGGTAAGCGAGGCTATAGGGTCTGCTTATCGGGAACGCTACCCGGAACAGACAAGGAAATACACAAGAAACACTCACTGAGGGAACGAACACCTACAGAAGCTTAGTTCTCGGGTGAGAAGGCAGTTTAATAAGGCTAAAATTGTTCGTAACTAAGAGTAGAGACAAAAGTTAACGCTGTACAAGAAAGAAATGTGAAAGGTCAAAAGAGACTCCTGGAGGAGGTTCTGCGAGGAAGTCCAAACGACCCCCACATGCTCAAGAATCCACGAGTTTCTGGCTAAGGATAGTAAAGCAAAAGAGATCAGCCTCCTTAAAAAGGAGGGCGGATATTAGACCAAAACTTTGGAAGAAAGTTTAAGAATGTTAACACTGGTACTTTTTCCTGGGTCACGGTTTATGGTGGCGGGATTCTATAGCTCAGTCCACGGTCAAAGGCCGGTAAGGTCCTCAAGGGATGACTGGAAGCTAGCTACCGAAATAACTAGACCAGCAAAAATCAAATGGGATATCAGCACATTCCGTTCATTCAAAACAAGGCAGCGTGCTTACACTCGTTGTCTCAAGACAGGCTCATGCAGAAGACGTCCAGGAACAGGCCCACGTATGAGGGCTTTCAATCGAGACGATGATTTTTTTGTAAATGTGTCATTAAGAAATCGTTATTTACCAGCAGTACAAGTACGTAATCTATTACAGAATGTAAAGGCCGTAATAGTCCAGGGAAGTTACGAAAAATAGCGGAAAAATTTACATCCAGCAGATATCGAAATGCGGTTTTTTGCATTGTGTTCAGGAAGGTCCCAGGAAAAAAGGCTACAACGTCTGGTTTGGCGCATTTTTGAAAAATGCCTTCTGGGCCGGAAAATGCATTTTCTAATTGCATCATTCCTTGCAACATTCTAGGAACGACTGGAAACTCGGAAAAATTGCGTGGAAATCGTTACTCGGGGGTTTTTGGGGCTACCGAACTCGATTCTGGCATTAGAATTACCCGGGGGTGGCTCTGTGGGGGTGCGCAGGGGGTGAATTGGGGGAGAAATGGCAGCGTGCATGAAAATCGCTTCAAATCCGTTACTCGCGGGTTTTCGGGGATGATGAATTTAATTCTGGCATTGGAATTACTCGGGGGCGGCTCGGCGGTGGTATCCGGGGGGACATTCTGGGGGAGAAACTGCATAGTCCATGAAAATCGCTCCAAACTCGAAACTCGGGTGGTTTTCAGGGATGACGAATTTTATTCTGGCATTGGAATTACCCGGGGGCGCTCGGGGGCGGCTCTGCGGGGGTATCCGGGGTTCATTCTGGAGGGGAAATTGCATAGTTTATGGAAACCACTCCAAAGTTATTACTTGGGGGTTTTCGAGGATGCCAAATTCAATTCTAGCATTAGATTTCCCCGCGGGCGCTCGGCGTTCCCTCTGTGGGGGTGCGTGGGGGTGAATTGAGGGAGAAATGGTAGGTGCCTGAAAATCACTACAAACTCGTTACTTGGGGGTTGTCGGTGAAGCCGATTTCAATTCCGGCATTAGACTTCTGCGGGGGTGCTCCGGGTTGGTGCTGTAAAAAATGGTAAAGGAGAAAGTGAAATATCACAAATTATAAAAATAGTATTTTATTTAAATAACAAATAAGAGTTTTTATTAATGTTGAATTATTCATTATAAACTTAGATACTAAACATCTTGTTTAAACTCTTATTCTTCTGCATCTTCTCCCCCTTCTTTATCTTCTTCCTCGTCACTATTCTCGGCCCCGTTGCAGAAATATTTAACCAAACACATGTATCCATGGATAATTTAATAGATCATGGGCTTCGTCTAGATTTGCCTCTTTACGGGGCACCCAAAGATGTGCGCAGGAGCGATAAACCAGCGATTGAGCTCGTCCAAAGCTATCGAGCAAAAATGTATGCTGAAGCCACTGATTCTAACAAAGTCGATCTTGCACGCATAATCCCGACTGCCAATGCGTTAACCGAGCATATTAAGCGAGTCTATTTCCAAGTGCAGGCTTGGTATGGTTCACAAGGTCAAGACGAGACCTTAGATCCGTTGGAATGGGGGTGGGAATTGGTGGATGTAGAGCTCAGTCCTGTCACCATGACCCAGAAAGCCGGTCCTGGGGATATTTTAAGCAAAATTTCTTGTTCTTGTGAAACCGACTGTGGCACTACGACGTGCGGGTGCCGCCGAAGTGGGTTGGAGTGCTCACTTGCATGCAAGCATTGCAATGGCAATTGCTCAACCCAAAAAGGCACTTCTAATGTGGCTGAGAATAGTAACGAGGAAGAAGATAAAGAAGGGGGAGAAGATGCAGAAGAATAAGAGTTTGAACAAAATTTCTAGTATCTAAGTTTATAATGAATAATTCAACATTAATATAAACTCTTATTTGTTATTTGAATAAAATACTATTTTTATAATTTGTGAGTTTTCACTTTCTCATTTACCATTTCCCACAGCACAAACCCCGAGCACCCCCGCAGAAGTCTAATGCCGGAATTGAAATCGGCATCACCGACAACCCCCGAGTAATTAGTCTGTAGTGATTTTCAGACACCTACCATTTCTCGCTCAATTCACCCCCCTAAAGGGACCCCCGAGCGCCCCCAGGAAAATCTAATGCTAGAATTGAATTTGACATCCACGAAAACCCCCAAGTAATGACTTTGGAGCTGTTTTCATGGACTATGCAATTTCCACTCCAGAATGACCCCCGGATACCCCCGCAGAGCCGCCCCCCGAGCGCTACTGGATAATTCCAATGCCAGAATTAAATCCGTCATCCCCGAAAACCCCCCCGAGTGTCGAGTTTGGAGGGATTTTCATGGACTATGCAGTTTCTCCCCCAGAATGTCACCCTGGATACCCCCACAGAGCCGCCCCCGAGTGATTCCAATGCCAGAATTGAATTCGTCATTCCCGAAAACCCCCAAATAACGAGTTTGGAGCGATTTTCATGCACGCTGCCATTTCTCCCCCAATTCACCCCCTGCGCACCCCCACAGACCCACCCCCGGGTAATTCTAATGCTAGAATCGAGTTCGGTAGCCCCAAAAACCCCCCGAGTAACGATTTCCAAACGATTTTTCCGAGTTTCCAGTCGTTCCTAGAATGTTGCAAGGAATGATGCAATTGGAAAATGCATTTTCCGGCCCAGAAGGCATTTATCAAAAAATGCGCCAAACCAGACGTGGTAGACTTTTTTCCTGTGACCTTCCTGAACACAATGCAAAAAACCGCATTTCGATATCTGCTGGATGTAAATTTTTCCGCTATTCGGGCGATTTTGATCTAAATGCCCTGGACTATAAACGTAAGTGAACGAACTATTAGACCAAGATTAAATGTAGCAAATCTGATATCAAGGAGACCTGCTACAGGACCCGAACTTATTAGAGAGCATCGTGTCAGCCGGCTGCGATTTGTTAGAGATCACAAAAATTGGGCTTAAAATGATTGCAAGCATGTGTTATTTACCCATATTGCTTAAGATCTCCCGATAGCTAAGAAATGGTATGGTATCAAACAGGTGAGCATTATGCTGGATGTACATTTAATGCAAGTTAAGCTTTCAAGGTGGTTCAGTTATGGTGTGTGCCGGAATTTCTATGAAAACACATACAAATTTATATCTTGTTTCTGTAAACAACATAAATGAAATTTTAGTAGGTTATGTTGTTTCACACGCAGAGTTGACAGGAACTAATTTTATTCTCATGGCTGGTAAAGCACGACATCATACAGCTCTAATAGTCAGATGGAATGGCCACCGCACGTTCCAGATCTAAATCCTATCGAACACGTCTGGTATAATAATATGCTCGGTAGACAAATTCGAAACCTATCGCCTATACCGGAACTCTAGAATAAGTGCGACGAGCACTCCTGGAGCAATGGGCAGCTATTCCTCGGGAGAATATAAGTCGTTTAGTGGAAAGTGGAACAAAAATGTTGTTGGCATTATGAATGATTGGGAAAAAAAAGTTTGAAAAAGTTTTAAATCTGTTTGTCAAAACTTTTTGAAAAATAAGAAATTTTCTAAAATTTAGTCGAGACACTGCTGGTAAATTTTAAAAATTTAGGTTGCTTGATGAATCTTAAATTGCATTTTCTACACTCTTGGAGACTATAGTGAAGAACAAGGTGAAAGATTTCATCAAGGCCTAATTGCCATCGAAACTCGGTATCAAGAAAGGTGGATTGTCAATATGATGGCGAAATTCTGTTGGATGATAAAAAGAGAAACAAACAAAACTAGCAAACGAAAAAAAAAAATCTGCTGAACAGATAGTTCGAAGACAAAGAAAGGCGATACAAGTGAAAAACAGTTTGAATTTATTTTTTGTCATTTCAGAGTTTTTTTACAAATAACTTAAAATTTTAGTCTCTTCTAGACAACAAAGACACGAAATTTATGTTAAGGGCTTCAACAATAATAAGAAATCTGCTCACATTAGGCCAAAACACTCTTACAATTTTTAGTGTTTTTCAAAGTTTACTCAAAACTATATTACGGTATTATGAACACTGACAAAAACCAATAGGGAGGTACAGAAGAATAATGCTCATGTTTATAAGAATTCCTAAATAAGTTTTGATGCACATAATAAATTTTTTATACGAAAATTAGCATTTTCTACTTTACCAGTTATAACAATAACATAAGTTGCTGTTGATTCCTAAAATTTTAACAGTTGAACTGTAATTATGTGCGTAGTAACCATGATTTTCGACACTTTTAATCGCCTCTGGAGATAACCATGGAGTCCAAAGTGTCGCTACCAAACTGTACAGCCACTGTTGAGACATTCCAGCTGCTTCTATACCATCATCCCTAGGGGGAAATCTTAAACAAAAGATTATGGTTATTAGTAGTTAAGTTTTTAAAATCTATTTTGAGCTTACAGATTCAGTGGTTGAGATTCATGGTTTCCTATAACAGGAAAGACGGGAACATTGGGAAAAAATTCCAGTATAGTTTCAAAACATAATTTGATTACTTCTGTATTAGTTTCATACGTAGTGTTCCAAATAGTATGATCTACCATATCTCCTGTTATAAAGATTACATCAACATCCTGTAGAAAAAGAATAGGCAATCCAGGGAATGACCGATAAAAATGTCTATTTCTTATCACATCCCTCATACCAAAATATATAGATATTATATATGTATTTTACTTTCTCATCATGTCACACTTCTTTCCTTATCTTTACAACAGTGTAACCGTACAATATAATATTTAATAGTATGCCACACGTACACATACCATAGTATAAGTCTTGTGAACGTGATAGTCTAAGAGCTAGAGTCGAAATTTTGTCGTCATTCGTAATATGACTCCCTGTATCCACTGGGGTTTCGCTCCTGTGCGGGCACGTAAATACCTGTATTAGAATAAACATGTTGTAAAGGAGGAATGACATATTACGGGTGACAGCATAATTTCGACTCCACCTCTCCTGTTATGACGTCTGGCAGAAGATTTTTCTCCGAGCAAAACATACACAGTAACGATCTCAGGGAATAGCAGGGTACAAAACAATTCATATTATCAGATCCACAAGAACTGCTGGATTGATGGGCGGAACACTTCAATGAACTGCTGAATGATTCGGAGGAATAGGATAATATGACTGAAAATAAAGTGGCTTATAATAGAAATGACGAAGAAAGAGCCAACTGATGATCAAATATTGGAAGAAATTAAAACCTTGAAGAATAATAAGATTGGAGGGGAAAATGGAATAACAGCAGTAGTTCCATAACATGGGGGACCAGTTTTACAACAACGAATTAGCAGTCTAATTAAAAAAGTGTGGAAGAAGAAACAATTACCAGAGATATGGAACAATGCCAATATCTGCCCTATATACAAAAAGGAGGATAGGACCATGTGTAAAATTTATAGGCGAATAAAACTGTAACTTATAAAGTACTGTCCAGAATTATTCGCAACAGACCTAAGCAAAACTATAATAAAGAAATCGGAGAATACAAGGAGCTTTTAGGCAAGGAAGGGGAACATCAGACCTTAACAATGACACAGCATGACAGTAAAAACAAAACCTTAGCTGTACTTACTGTTCATATATTTCCGACAGACGTATGATGCAGTGCTAACATTGAAGTTGTATGTTGTATTAAGCACTACGCAACAACTTTCCCAGCTATCGCAACGAATGACGAGCCAACACGAGAAGCTATCGCACCGAATACCGAGCAAACAAGAGGAACAGATGCAACAACTTTTCCAACGAATAACGAGCCAACAAGAGGAACAGAGGCAACAAGAAACCGATCCCGTTCTGAAAAATATTCGGGAATGGAAAAGAATGGACCGTCATCCGTTGTGGAGAGAGATATCCTCATCCTCTCCTGCTTTAAACGCATATTGGGCCCAATGGAACTCTTTAATTTTGGATGGTGGGCACCTTAAAAGACTTTTAGAAAATTCCGAGGGCACAGAAATAAGGAAATAAATCGTGGCCCCAAGACATGCCTTACCAGAAATTTTAAAGCAGATACATAATGATAGTTCTGGAGGACATCTGGGTATCACGAAAACGCTGTAAAACGTCCCAGATAGTTTTTACTGGGTAAATTGCTCTAACGATGTTAAAGATTGGTGTCGTAAATGCACCAATGTGCTGCCAGTAATGGTCGACATCGAAAACCGGAAGCCCTTTTGAAAAAATTGCAGTAGATGTATTGGGGCCACTTCCACAGAGCGATGTAGGAAATAAGTACATCTTTGTTGTCAAGAACTACTTCACTAAATGGGTTGAAGCCTACGCAGGTACCACTGGAATTGCATTCAGACCAATGGAGAAATTTTGAAAGCAAGCTATTTCAAGAAGTTTGCCAAAGATTGGGCATCTACAAAATTAGAACCACAGTGATGCACCTTCAGTCTGATGAAATGGTGGAACGAATGAATAAGACTATAACCAACTATTTGTCAAAAGTGTTAGAGGCATTGGGATCGACATATTCCACTATTCCTAATGGCAATTCGATCGGCTATTAATGAATTAACAGCCCAAACGCCTGCGAAGGTTCTGTTCAGTAGAGAAATGAGATTACCATGTGATTTGTGTTTGGTTGTAAATTTGGTGATGAAGTGGCCCGTGAAGAATATGTCTCCGAGCTTCAGAATCAAATGGAGAATATACACAAACTGGTGCGTGGGAGACTTCATTTATTGAGTGATCGGACAATGGAAAAGAGTTACCAAGTTGGAGATTTATTCTGGCTTTATAACTCTCGACGGCGCCGATGCATTTCTCCCAAATTACAGAAGAACTGGGGTGGTCCATACACCATCAAGAAAAAGATTAATGATGTCATTTATCGGATCGTGAAAATTTCCAGACAGAAACCCGTCGTGGTCCATCATGATCCGTTGGTGCCTTACCAGGGACAACACAGTGGGGATGTACAGCAGCTCCAAGAAGATGGTTTGGCTGTCTCAGGGTGCGTGCGGGATCCCGATTTAAGAAATAACATTCCAGGAGAAATGAATCTAAGGAGGGGACAGTGTAACGGGATAACCGAATAAAGAAAGGATCTTTACCTAAAGGACTGTTTTATGTATTCCAGAATCTTCGAGATGTAGTTATTAGGGTAGATCATGTTACTAGAAAATCCTAGAATGTTCGTTTTTATTATATAAAGGGGTGTATAAGTCGTAAAGGGGAGTTCACATAGTTCATTGTAATTGTAAAACTGTTTACATGTTATCCAGCAGAGTTCTTGTGTACCTGTAACAATTTTGGTAAATAAATTGTGTTAAAGTCCTTATAAGTGTTTCAATATACATAACATACACAGTCAGGTTCTCCCATGTTCCATGAAACCATACAGGGTGAGGCCCGCAATAAGAAATAGGTACTCATTAAAAAACAATTCGATTGTTGACTAAAAGTATCACATACATTATCGTCATAAAACAAGATCTACTTTTGAAGTTTATTACCAATTTGAAACCGAAATATTCGACCAGGGAAATAATGATTTGCCCAAGACACTCGTTTACAGGTATCTAACAGTTTTTTTTGTTCGACTTTATGATAAAAACATATAATAAGCACTATATACAAACAATTTATTGCACCTAATTTTTTACCTATTAACAATAGATATACAATTACAGTTCAACTTTCAGATTAATCTCTATGTATGTAAAACAGTGAATTATATGAAGTAGGTACTGCAACATTATATCCTTTAAAATGAGAGTTTATAAAGTTATTTTTGTTGCTTCATAATTGTAAATATAGGTTAAAATGTCGGTTTTTTAAAGTATTGTCACGCCTGGGGGGATGAGGAATGTGCCATAGTGTTATTGGATGAGGGGTAGCTTACTGAAGGCACTTCCCACCTAGGTCGTGGTTATCTACCCCCTGGTTAGGTATCCTGCTGAGGGCAGAAAACTAACCAAGGGGAAGACGAGATAAACAATAGGAAACAAACAACAAATATATTAATAACGAAACAAGCAATTAACAATAAATGATCAAAATATGAATCACGAACTAAATACAATAATCTTAACTAATCTTAGCAAATGTCACACTTACTCACGAAAATACGTCAAGAGTCACAACAGCCCAGACCCAAGGGTCTGTTTTAGGGACACCCCAAAGGGTGACCCTTACAGACAACCTCAGGCTCTGGACTGCTCGAGTGCGACCTCAACGACGCTCTTATATAGCCAATTCAAACGCTACGGGAGAATAAGAATTAAACTATATAAGGTCGCCTTGAAATCTAACGTACTGACTTTGGCCTGGATAATTACAATACAAAATAATACAATGAAATCTAAAACAATTAAACTACCCTATTATCGTATGTGACAGTATATGAATAACTTTTTTAAAAATACACAAAAAACTCTAAATCTTCATTAAAATGTGAACAGTGCCATAAACAATTGGTGGTAAAAGTTTCAAGAAATTTCAATTTAATAGTTATTGTAAAATTGTTTTTTTTATCACAGATGCCATTTATTTGAAACGTTATCATGCGTAAACTGTTGGGTCTAGAATCTAGATTAATTTTGAAAATACCAAATTGAAGAGGAAGACTAAATCATTTAATGACTAAAAAAAGTTTTTAATAACTTAAGATCTGCAAAAGTACCTACCCTGATTTTTAGCTTACAAGCATTTAAAATAACTTCGGTGCATTTACATAACAATGTTTTCTTTTTATTATTTGAAATTCACGAGATTGTAAACTGACGAAAAATTGTGAACTGTACCAAACCGTTTACAATTCAACGCATCTATTTTCGTTAGTTTATAATTTGTTCGTTGCAAACCGACAAATTGTGAACTGGCATCACATATGCAACGACGGAACACTCCATCACGCAAGTAAATAAGATGTAATTAATCTTGGTAACCAAAAGATTCTAATAGTGTAAAGAAAGGAAATTTCAGATCCTTTCTCGAAAGGCTGCTTTCAACTTTTATCTAATCGTTATTGGAACGGTGAGCTTCTCGGTATCAAATCATGTTCAAAGCATTTAGTGAATAACAGTTTACCATTATCATTCATGGATCCCAATCCATGTCTTCCAATAGCTCCCTGCCAAATCTCATAGACCCTGCATACTCGTGCATTGAAGTTTCCGAGGAGTAAGATTCTATCTCTGTCTGGAACCGAACGAAATATAGAGTCAAGGCTCTGGTAGAAAGCATCTTTTGTTTCCTGATAAGCGGCAGATGCACTTATAATAGTGATATAGGTATTCAGTGTTTGAGAACTCCAGTTTAGCGTCGTAAGTCGTTGTGATATTCCGTAGAGTACTTGATCTAATTGAGAAGCAATGGATTTCTTTACTGCTATGGCTACACTGTGGACAGATTTTTTGGTTTCAGAGGGGTAACCTTTCCAAAGGAAGTGTAGTCCGCTTCTTGTAGACCTCCTTGCTACAGTTAAATTTTTTCTTAAATTTTTCTCTCAAGCAGATGCTCGCTCAGGGACCTTCCCCTCGGAGATCCAAATAGGGACGTAATTTACCTCCGTTTTGTTTTGTTCCATTTAATTAAATCATTTGTTAATATTTAGAAAAAAAATTTTTAAAGAGATTGATTGGAGGTGCTATCTAATAAGAGATTTAAGCGTTTGCTTGGATGTGGATGACTTTGTGTTAATTAAGCTGAGACTGGTACGCTACTGGTCAGCTGCGGAAGGAGCACCAGAGAAGTTAATCAAAGGCACGAAATAGATCGCGACGACAGGACTTTTTCCATAGCTTAAGCGTCCATCAAGGTGTCATTATCTATATTATTCTACACAACCGTTGTAGCTGGTTGTAGACTAGAGATATACCGCTCATATTCGTTCGTCAGAGCCTCGTTTACGAATACAGGGTAGACGGTAGACCAACTAGTAGGTGAGGTTGAATGTCGGGTAGGAGAGGCTATGGATTAGACCACAAGTTGCGCATTACTACCCTTTTACTACCCCATATTTTGCTTATCTGTTTTATGATATAATCGAACAAAAAAAAACAGTTACCTGTGTCTCGAAAAGAGTGTTTGTTTTGTAATTTTATCTGGTCTATATATTACTGATAATTAATGCAACACATGGAGTTTGTACTGCATACGATAATTTTATGGTATAAACTGGTGCTTTTTAAATATCCTTGTATAAATGAAAAATAGTTTATACTATAGATACCTTATGTTCGAGGCTAATTTGTTCTATGGATTTTCTAAATAAATTAGGTGCCATATCACCATAGTAATCACCCCATGCGCCACATTTTTCAGATTTAAGCGGACTTCCTATACCTTCTAAACAACACACAGGATATCCACAATTAGAAACGGCTCCTACTTTGTAAAACAATTCCACATGAAAATCTGTTATATGGAGAAATTTCATGGGAGGGAGAGAAGCATCTCTGACAACCTAAGGGAAAAAGTTATATAGTGTATTACATTACAAAGGACCAAAGTCCACTTTGCCTTTGGGGGAAATTCATCCAGCGGAGGAATTATTAACTTTTGTCTCAAATAATGTATACTATTTTTCTTCCTATCCGGACGAAAATTCGTAGTAACATTGACTTTTAGTGAAAGTATGTAGGGATAGAAGTAAAATTTTCGACCGGGGGTAGAAAGAAAATTTCTTTATTTTTTGGAATTAGAAAACAAATAAGTAGCAATTTTTTAACATTGACTATGAGTTGTCAAACTTTTAGGAATTTTCGGCCATAAGTATCAGATATTTTAATTTATATACGTCATTGCAAGATGTGATATATAAATTACAAAAATATCTGTAAGTAGGGTTCTAAACGAGAAATAAATTGTATTACTTTACGCCCACAGTTTTAAAAATCTATCAATTTGCGACGTCTTGTGGTAAATTTATAAACTAACGGATATCCATTCGTAAGATTCTAAACGTTTCGATTACCTTACGGAGGCTAGAGGTAAAAATGTCCAATCGAATTTAACAAATTAAAAGTACGCCACTGTAGTACGAGGGTCATCTATACTAATAATATTATAAAGAGGAAAGGTTTGATTTTTTGTTTGTTTGTTTGTTTGTTTGAAATGAATAGGCTCCGAAACTACTGAACCGATTTTAAAAATTCTTTCACCGTTGTCAAGCTACACTATTCCCGAGTGACATAGGCTATGTTTCGTTTTCAAAAAAAATAGGGATCCTTACTAAAATGCCATTAATGTAACCAAAAATGACCTTAAAATCCGTACATCGCGTGCGCTAAGAATACTTCTATATACTATATATATATACTATATACTAATATTATAAAGAGGAAAGGTTTGATTTTTTGTTTGTTTGTTTGTTTGAAATGAATAGGCTCCGAAACTATTGGACCGATTTCAAAAATTCTTTCACCGTTGGCATGCTACACTATTCCCGAGTGACATAGGCTATGTTTCGTTTTCAAAAAAAAAATAGGAATCCTTACTAAAATGCCATTAATGTAACCAAAAATGACCTTAAAATCCTTACATCGCGTGCGCTGAGAATACTATTAATTATAGAATAAAATAATGTACTACGATTTCGAAGAATATATAAGTATCTACAAAAAATGCCGCGACAGCATATGTCTAACTGTTATAGTTACGTCACAATAACTATTTTTTAATTTTTTAAAAGTTTTTATCTTGGTATTAATCCTTATCAAAATAACTTATTTCATAATCACAACAGATATCACCAATTTAGCATAATGGGACGAGGCTACTTATAAAGGAATTAAAGGACAATTAAGTTGTAGCCACCATTATAACTGAACCACTAGCTGGTCAACTAGCTCATACACTGAGGATACCGATGATCCCAACTGATCTACCAAATCCATTTAAACCGCTTCAATTTCCTATCAAAACATCTTTCGCTTTTACTAATAATAAGTTTCAAGGTCAAACCTTCCAATTAGTAGGGATCGGTTTTCCTCATGGCCAACCGCCTAAGGCGGGTCGGAGCACCTGAAAATCAATTTATTTTGCTGCCAGAAAATAAAACAACATGTAATATTGTTTACAGGGAAGCGTTGACCCAATAAATTTAATGGCTTTTGTTATTTTTCTTTAATCCCCGTGCAAAGCCGAAGCGGGCTGCTAGTTTTCAAATAAAGTACCTACTAAATATATTGGAGGAGTTGACTGTTAATATTATCTTACAGTAACTTTTTAGCCTATATTTACTTAATTATTCGAATTCTGCATACTTTACGTTCTCATTTGATATTAGCGCCATTTCTATCGAATTTTGAACTGTAATTTGCATGTTACTAACGGGCACTTTTTCTGCTGAATTCTCATACGAGATGGTGCTCCTTACCTCTACCCTTCATAGATTATCTACCTAACAGTATTTTAACGTTAAAACTAGGTAAGTACCTATAATACACGGTTACTTTTTACATAATATACTAATGACATCACTCTACCAAAATAAAAAACAATCGTGTTCTACGATAATTAAGAGATTTATTAATTTATTAAGGGTGTCTTTGTAATGGTATAATGTTTTTTTCTAGAATTGAGCGAAGTAACAACCCATTAACCAATTAGTGTAATTATTATCAACCATCCAAGCCCAAACCTTTACGTCTTGGTTTGAGCATTTTACCGTTCCCTGGCTTAGAGAATATTTAAGTTTTCACAATTTTGCAAGCTGCCCATAAGCTTACAATTTCTTTTTATACTGATGCCATGAACTACCGTCCATGATCGCTTCTAAAAACATCTTTTGATTCTTTACTCTTTAGTGGTCGTAAAAAACAAAATTTAGTGAAATGATTTTGGTACTGAAGCATCCATTTGTACTCCTCATCTGGATATGATTGAAAATCGACAAGATCTACGAGTACAGGTATTACAGGTTCTATAAAAGTAATCTGAAATGAGTGGTTTTACGACTATACCAGTTTTAGGGAAAGTTTTGACAAGACAACGTCTTATAATTCGATGGAGCCGGCTGCACGCACCAAAAAACATGACTCATGCGGCGTTACCTCTCTGAGGCGTTCCATTTAAGGCTTAAAGTGCAAGCGAGAGCTCTCTCTCTCCTACTTGAGTAAGCGATGCATCCGCGTGGACAGCTGCTATACAATAATACATTTACATGTTTTCGTCAAGTATGAAGTGCAGTGAAAAGTGAATGTGGTGTCAATTGTTTATAGCAACGATAATTGCGGCGATAACGTTAATGATTCTTTCGATATTAAATATATGTTCAGTGATATATATCCATACAAAATATCTATCAGACAAATAAAATTAAAATGTTCTTTTGAAAAATGCAACCAATCAATGACATTTTTAATTTTTTCCTCTGTCCATTCCGGCTCCTTACTATTTTGGCCATGGCCACTGTAAAACTTTCTTAGCTGTGTGGTAAATATGACTTCGACAACAAAGGACCCCTCACAAAATTAATGGAAAAGTACTTTCCGTCAAATTGTCTAAATAGATAGTTCTAAGTGAGCAAAACAAAATTCTCAATGGACATTAAGCTCAAAAATGGTCAGTTTTTGAGATATAGAGGTTTAAAGTAGGACCAAAATAGTGATTTACTGGATAGATCAACATTTGACATACTAAATATTTCTATATCTCACTAGATTTTTCCCAAAAACCCTAGGATGTCCTCGGTTTTTGGGTTCGCTGATTTCGAATCCGGGGTGGGTTGACCACTATCAACTCAGGTTCAAGGTCATTTGTAGGTTAAAGTTCGAATAAATGATTTAAAACATTCGAATCCGGCTTTTGCCTTTTGTGACAAGCTCACCCGGAGGTTATTTCAGGGTCATTTTAAGGTGTTTTTTTGGTCAAATTGCCTGAAACCTAGTGGTTATGTATGCTTCTTTCTATAAATATATCTTTTCCTCTAAGGTCCTTCTTTTCTTTTGGAATACTGATTTTTTCTAACTATTCCCTTATTTCTAGTACCTATGTATTTTTTATGTTATTTTGTAGACGTTGTTAATTTCAGTTTGTATTTCAAGTTCTTTTTCTATCATCTTGGCAAATATCTGTTTAAGTTGTTCTTTGCTCGTTCTTAATTTTGGCTTTTTCTTTTTTTCTCTTTGCTCTTACTTTATCCTTTATAAGACTGTTTTCCTCATTTACCCAATCAGATCTTGCTTTAGCTAGCTTATCTTTTAAATGTTTTATAACAGTTTTATTCCACTTGAGTTTTCATATCTCTTAAAATTTGCTTAATATCTTGGATGTAATAATTCATTTTTCTTGTATCGTTCATTTCCTAATTAAGTTCTTATTTCATGTGTAGCAAATACTATTTGATTTCTTTCTGATGTTAGCTTTTTATACGGTTGTTCGAGGGATGGGCTTCTGGTTGTAAATTTACTTCTTCGAAAAGCTTTCTTTTTTTCTTCTGTCGGAGAATTGTGTTCTGTTTTCTTCTCTCGTGTGTTTCTTTATTTTCCTTCCATTCCTACGATATTTGCTCACATGCAGTATTTCATGTGTACTTGCTTTATCACAATAATAGTCGTGCAAAAGTCTTGTGATTATTGTTCATACATAAGTTTTTTCTCATGGTCAAATATTACAGATAATTGAGACTTTTCTATATTTTTAATTATTCCTTCTATTCATTCCGACTTCTTACTATTTTGGTCATGAACACTCTAAAACTTCTGTGGTAAATTTCACTTCCATTTTACCGAACTATCTTCACCATTTTGGCTGTCCAAAACTTCTAGGTCGCTCATTATGGATCAAGTTTAGTAACCTTAGCAAAATAAAACTATTTTCACTGTTCCAACACAGTTACAACATTAAAAACACACGAGCAACCGGTTTGTTAATGTTTCTTGGCGAACAATGATGGAAGAGAGGAAGGAAAAGTAACAAGCGACTTATTCAACCAATTAGAGCGCACATGGCGATTGGTTATTGCTAACTTATTATTTGATTCCGGTAATTTTATCAATTTGCGAAAATGTGGGCGAAAATAATATAATCTATCTCTACGAAAGTCTATAAATTTCTAAGGAAATTTATAAACATGCGGATCTTGTTATCTTCGGGTGACATATTCGTTCAATACTTACATTTGGTGTAATCTTGGGTGATGTTGACACGTGGGATTCCCAGCTAAGCGCAGGTTTATTAAAACGGCATTCTTTAGTTTGTAGTAGAACTGTACAAGCTAATTGCGGATCCAAAATTGTACTGTTTTCTCGTACATACGCTAAACTTGGCTAAAATTTCATACATAAAAATATGATTGCAAAAAAAATACATTTAATTATCGAAGTATAAGATAATGTACATTCTTAGTAGGTACCATTTACTTAGTACTTTTAATGATGCTGTTTTTTTACAAGGAAAGATATCTTTTATGTTTTTATAGATGAACACCAACTTGTGCTATTGAAATATGTCATTAGGTATATATCTGGTTAATTTAATTTTTTTCACTATGAAACTAAGATAATTCTTGGAATGGATACCAGGGCATAAAGGTCTTGAAGGAAATGAAACCGCGGATCTTCTGGCCAAGAAGGGAGTGGATACACGATTTACTGGTTCAGAACCTGTATTGGGACTGCTTAGAGCCTGGGTAAGGACCAAAGTCAGGGTCTGGGAAGAGCGACCAAACACTGGAGTAACACTGTAGGGCTAAGGCACTCGAAGCTGATGCTCAAAGGCTACTCCAAAAAACTCACGTCTGACATACTGGATCTAGGCAGGAGTCAGATCAGAGTACTAGTGGGCCTGCTCACCGGGCATGGACCATTCAGACTACACCTTCGGAGGATGGGGATTCTGACACAGGAACCCACCTTGTGCCGACTGTGTGACATGGACGATGAGACGGCAACTCACATTCTATTCGAGTGTGAGGCCTTGGACTATAAACGGTTCCTCATCTTCGGTGACACGAATCCTGAATCCTATCACCACCTTGAGGAGCTGGTCACAGGACTCAAATCTCTTATAAAGGGAACTGCCCTTTGGCAACAGTGACTCAAGGAATTTAGGACAACTGGATTCTAGCCTTCCTGAGGATCAGCGGAATGCTGATTTTCAGCTGAACAAACTAGAGTCCTGCAAGCACGAGTGCATGTAAGGACTCTTGGTGCCGAACCTGGTCACAATATTCCCATAGGAAGCAGTGCTTAAAACATGGGGCTCCATAGGTGAGACCATGCCAGGTTACTTAGTTTAGATTAGATTAGAAGATAATCAAATAAGAGGAAGGAATGAAAACTAGTATTTTTCTTTAACGAAGCGTGTATTGTAAATTATAAATTGTTAGCTGAGCGCTTTCGGCCTAAACATCAGAGCTAAAACTAAATTAGACAAATCACAATTTTGTAAAAAACAACAAATTGGTAACTTACGTCCTAATGTTAATCAATACCCCAGAGGAAAAAATGTAAAATAGACAGTCATCCAAACATAACCATTCCATAGGAGAAGCTACTGCCATGGGCTAGACGATAAAACAACATCAAACATATATAAAAAAATGAGACTTCCAGGCTCTTTGAAGAAGAGAAAGGAAGGGAAATTAAAATTAAGATTAAAAACAGTCCGCCTTTTATATTTTTCTCTTATTGGCTTACAACAACTGCAATGCTAAGTAAAAGCTTCTTTTTGTACCTGATGTGACTATTTTCCATCGTAGATGCCTCACAGTAAGTTTTATCTGACTTCTAACTTTTCATTCATTAAATAAAAAAAATTGTTGCAGCTTCTACGACGACTGTTTTTAATCTTAATTTTAATTTCCCTTCCTTTCTCTTCTTCAAAGAGCCTGGAAGATTCAACTTTTTATATATGTTTGATGTTGTTTTATCGTCTACCCCATGGCAGTAGCTTCTCCTATGGAATGGTTATATTTGGATGACTGTACAGTCTATTTTTTATTTTCTCCTTTGGGGTATTGATTAACATTAGGACGTAAGTTATCAATTTGTTGTTTTTTACAAAATTGTGATTTGTCTAATTTAGTTTTAGCTCTGATGATGGCCAGTGTTTAGGCCGAAAGCGCTCAGCTAACAATTTATAATTTACAATACACGTTTCGTTAAAGAAAAATACTAGTTTTCCTTCCTTCCTCTTACTTCAGTAAGTACCTATGTCTTACAGTCTATTTCAAGATAATAAAAGTTGAAATAGGTATTGAAAGTAATAAAAAACCAGTGTATAGATGATCATATCCAGTATATTTTGTTTCAATTCAACAAAATAAAATACGCTATTAGTTACATCTTCCCTAACGTTAAATTGTCGCCTTAGAACCAAGTTATTCTATGGGGATAGTTGTATTTTTTTTACATTGTGTACAACGTATTAAATAGAAATGTCTTCTCAGTACCACTGAAGCAAATAAACTTGGAAGTACTTAAAATTGATTAAATAAATCAATTTTAAGAAAAATACTGAATAACCTTATCAAATACATTAAAACCCGGAGCGTCCGATATCGTGTTTGATGATGGCATCACCGCGCGCTTGAGTTGAATACCTGGCATAAAATTTCATTTCAACAATAGCGGGTATACAAGTTTTAATTATAAAGAATTATGTGACAATTTTTTAAAACAAAATATACAGATATACAAAAACAGTTTTTCTTTATAAAATAAAAATTAATAATGATAATTATATGATTTTTCTCGAACTATGTGTTTGATGTACTGGCGCTTTTTCTTCGCCAATGTTCGTCATTTACCTCAATGAGATTAGAAAGCCGACGCTTGCAAACTAACATTGAAAGGAATCTACTATATTTGACTACTGTTAGGCCTAGTCTCACCTTGCCATATTTAATCGCGCGATTTTGTAGTTGCAACATTTAACACATTGTTTTAAATAATACAAATCAATCCATTTGCGACGAAATAATCGCAGCAATTAAAAAAAACGCAACCTCTCTTATTTTTACCGCTATGCAATAGTCGGCCAAACTCAATAATACGTAAATCAACATAAAATCAACTCAGTAGCAGTATTATCAGATGTATCTATGTAGGTATAAATAAACTAGTCAACATGAGAAATGAAGGTAGGGACAAAATAACTTTGGAAGAAGTGGAAGAGGCAATAAGAACCTTGAATAAAGAAAAAATAACCGGACATGATAGGACAGCAGAAATGTTAAAAATCTTAGGTAACACGGGTAAAGAAATGTTAAGAGCAGTCTTGAACAAATGTTGGATCAGTGAGATGATACCTGAAGACCAGAAAGTAAGTATTATCGTTCCTCTACTAAAGAAAAGAGATCCCAGAAGGGGTGGAAATTATAGAGGAATTACGTTACTGAGCATCGTACTAAAACCATGAAAAAATACTTGAAAAAAGATTAAGAAATTATATAGAAGTCGGTCTAGAAGAAGCACAAAGGGGGTTTACAAAAAGCCAACGTACACAAGTCCATGTGTTCTCAATTAAGCAAATAATAGACAAAGCCTTAATTAAAAAAATTAGGGATATACATGGCTTTCCTAGATCTAGAAAGACGCTTTTGACTCTGTCTTACAAAAACAATTTTGGAAAGTTTTGCAAAGAGGCATGTAGACACAATGGTGTCAGAAGTATCTACGAAAACATTAAGAATAATGTACAAAAAGATATCCTCAATCCAAAAGACGGATTAAGATAAGGCGCAGTTATGAGCCCCACTTTTTTTATAAAAGCAATAGATGACGTCATCAAGGCAGCCAGTACACGCAAGGACAGTGTCCATTTTGGGTACTACAAACTAAGGCCACAGTGCATATATTGTAATGCGACTCCGGCTCTGTCCTGGTTGGCCAAATGGGCGAGTCCGACCGGCGGGCGACGCCGTGGAATGTTCTATTGAACCATATCGAGATTCCACATACGACTCGACTGGAAGAATCTCTGCCCTTACGCGAGAGATCGAGATGTTTCTTCATTGTTCGAAGCGCATATAAATAGACTTTATTTTGGTAATATAGTTAGTTGAGTTTTGAGTTAAGTCTAAGTAAATAAGTGTTTATATAAATCAATGTTCAGTGTTCATATAAATTAGTATATTGTAAATAAATTGTGTTATAACATAAATTAAGTGTATTAGTTGTATAAATAAATTAAATAATAAACTGTAAAAATAAATAAACGTTACATTGGTGTCAGAAGTGGGATATTTAAATAAATTAAGTTCAAGATGTCGAAGAAGCTAGTTGATTTAAAAGTGACGGAACTTCGAAAGGAGCTGGAAAATTATGAATTGGACTCAAGTGGAAATAAATCCACGCTCGTTGCACGGCTAAGAGTTGCAATGGAAAAAGAGGGGCTGGACCCAGAGACGTATGTGTTTACGGATGAAACGGCTGTTTTAATAAAATCCATGAAGAGTGAAATTTCTTTTGAGATAACATCCATGAAGAACGAAATTTCTACAGACGTAAATAGTAAAATTACCTCAATGGAAGATAAAATTTCTGCTGACATGACATCCATGAAGAGTGAAATCTCTACAGACATAAATAATAAAATCACGTCATTAAAAGATGGTCTAGAAAACCGAATTAAAGAGGAGATTTCGGTAGTAGAAGACAAAATCCAAACCAAAATTAAAGAGATTGAACGAAAAATGGAAGAAATGGGAAAGGGGGAAAGGATTAGTGTGGAAGAATCAAAAGAGAAAAATGATGAAGAAAAGACAAGCTGTAAAGTGGAACAAAAACCAAAACTGGAAAGCAGTGAAAGTTCGGTCCGCATTAAAGCCCCAACCTTTGATGGAAAAATGTCATGGGAAAATTACCTTAAACAGTTTGAAACAGCTGCACGAGCGAACGGATGGTCAGAAAAAGAAAAGGCTGTAAATCTCACGATCGCTCTTAGAGGAGATGCTTGCGACGTTCTTCAGACTATACCGGTGGAAGAGACGGATGACTTTGAACAACTTAAGAAGAGATTAAACATGCGATATGGTCATGAACATCTGGAGAATTTGCACCGGTCACAGTTGAAGATACGAAAACAGAAGCGAGAAGAGACCCTTCAGGAATATGAAGTAGATATTGCCAGGTTGGTCAGATTTGCCTATCCTGCAGCTGATGAAGGAATGATAGAATGTTTAGCAGTAGAAGCATTTCTTGATGGGCTCCGTGATCCTGAAATGAACAAGACTCTTCGTTTAGCCCGTCACAAAACTTTAGTCGATGTCTTGTCCGCTGCGCTTGAGTATGAAGCGGCTTCGAAGGCTTGTGGGGGATACAGTAAAGTAAGGTCTGTAAAAGACGAAGAAGACGAAAATAAATTGGACCAATTAGTTAACATGATGAAGAACTTTGCTGAAAACAAAAAGAAGAGGCCCCGCGTGTGTTACAATTGTGGCGAAATGGGACACTTTATCAAATCATGTAAACGTCCAGTGGCCAATGCAAATCGAGAAACAACACCACAAGAGTACGACTTTAGGATCGAACATCGAGCTGGAGTAAGCCATAGAAACGCCGATTCTCTTTCCAAAAGACCGTGCCCAGCAGATTGCTCCCATTGCAACAAGACAGAATCCAAAGAAACTGCTTTACTACGAACAACTGTAGTTAACGATTACTGGGCACCGACTAAAATTAGAGAGGAACAAGAAAATGATCCTGTTTTAAAGAAAATGCGCCAATGGAAGAGAGAAGATCGACGACCTACTTGGCAAGAAGTATCAAAATTCTGTCCAGTACTTAAATCCTATTGGGCTCAGTGGAACTCTTTCATCCTGAAAGAAGACTTATTGAAACGAGTACTCGAGAATGATGATGGTTCAGAAATCAGAAAGCAGTTAGTTATTCCAAAAACTAGAGTGGCTGAAGTACTCCGACAGTTACATGACAGTCCATCAGGAGGTCATCTCGGTATTAAGAAAACCCTTCAACGAGTACGGGAAAGGTTTTATTGGATGAATAGTTCCGATGATGTGAAGAGCTGGTGTAAGAAGTGTACCATCTGTGCTGCGAGTAATGGACCGCAGCGGAAAAGGAAAGCTCCTATGAAACAATACAACGTCGGTAGCCCATTCGAGAGGATTGCTTTAGACATTGCTGGACCATTTCCGACGACTGAGAATGGAAATAAGTACATGTTGGTCGTTATGGATTATTTCACGAAGTGGGTAGAAGTCTACGCCATTCCAAATCAAGAGGCCACAACTGTTGCAGATGTCTTAATAAGAGAGTTTATCAGTCGATTTGGAGTACCCTTGGAGATCCATAGTGACCAAGGTAGAAATTTCGAAAGCCAGCTCTTCCAAGGAATTTGCGATACTCTAGGAATGAAGAAAACAAGAACTACAGCGTTACATCCACAATCAGATGGAATGGTAGAAAGAATGAATAAGACCATTGGAAAGTATCTGTCAAAAGTAGTGTCCAACCACCAGCGGGACTGGGATCAATACCTTTCGCTCTTCGCGATGGCTTACCGATCCGCAGTCAATGAAACAACAGGCCAAACACCAGCAAAGGTCTTATTCGGACGAGAGATGAGGCTACCATGCGACCTTGAGTTTGGATGCCGACCTGGAGAAGATATAGCTGGAGAAGATTATGTGATCCAGTTACGAAGGAAAATGGACGATATGCATGAACTGGTTCGCTCACATCTTCAAATTGCCAGTGATAGAATGAAGAAACGGTATGATACTCAAGCCACGGAAGGATGTTTCGAAGAAGGAGACAAAGTCTGGCTTCATAACCCAAGAAGACAGAAGGGTTACTCGCCGAAGCTACAAACGTCTTGGGAAGGTCCATACATCGTTAAGAAAAGAATCAATGATGTCATATACCGAATAAGTAAGATTCCAAATGGAAAACCGAAAGTGGTACATGGAAACCGGCTGGCACCGTTTGAAGGAGATCATAACCAAGAAGAAGAGGTAAATCGACTCCAAGAGACTCCTGATTTTGCCTTCGATGAGTTTATGGGTGCTTATGGGGGTACCGGGAAAGCAAGATTTGGCGTAACCATTGAGAAACATCAAGACCTGTTCACGCTTCCAGATGACTGCTCGTTGGTCCATAATATTCCTGCCAGTATCAGCGACGCCCGAGGATTAGCGTCCGTTTTCCGAAAAAAGTTTGGTCGACTATCAGAACTGCAAAGCCAATTGCCAGCCCCCGGAAAAGCTTTGAGACTCCAAGATGGATCACGTTACCTCTTCTATCTAGTGACAAAGAACACCTATCACGACCGACCCACTTATCAAGATGTATGGGAATCTTTACTTAGCCTGAGGGAACACGTACTGGAGTCCAATATACAGAATATAGCAATGCCAAAGATCGAGTGTAAGGAGTTAGACTGGAGGGTCATTCGAAACATGGTGGAAGTAATCTTTCAAGATACCGAAGTCCAAGTATTGGTTTGCAGCCATTCGCCCAGTGTCCAGTTTACAACGAAGACCGTCCCCTGTTTTTTTTATACAACTGGAAATTGTAGAAGAGGATCCGACTGCAGATACAATCACTCCCATCCAGCTCTAGTTCCAGGAGGAACTAACTCTTAAGGAGGGGGCAATGTAATGCGACTCCGGCTCTGTCCTGGTTGGCCAAATGGGCGAGTCCGACCGGCGGGCGACGCCGTGGAATGTTCTATTGAACCATATCGAGATTCCACATACGACTCGACTGGAAGAATCTCTGCCCTTACGCGAGAGATCGAGATGTTTCTTCATTGTTCGAAGCGCATATAAATAGACTTTATTTTGGTAATATAGTTAGTTGAGTTTTGAGTTAAGTCTAAGTAAATAAGTGTTTATATAAATCAATGTTCAGTGTTCATATAAATTAGTATATTGTAAATAAATTGTGTTATAACATAAATTAAGTGTATTAGTTGTATAAATAAATTAAATAATAAACTGTAAAAATAAATAAACGTTACAATATGAATGTGTATTTGCAGATGACGTCATGCTATGCACTGACACCTAAACAGATTTACAAGAAAGTCTAAATCTATGGGAACAAGTATTACAAAAGAAGAGTATGAATATAAATATTAAGAAGACGGAGGTTATGCATAATAGGAGCAAAAAGTAAAAGGTTAGACATACACATAAACCAAAAAACAAAGGAATAAGTAGACAGTTTTAAATATCTAGAAGTAACAATAGAGAGAACAGGTAGCATGCAGGAAGAAATAAACGAGAGAATTATGATTGCTACAAGATCGTACCACAGTATTATCGAGAAAAAAAGAAATAAGCAAACAAACGAACAAACAGTAGGTACTTATATAAAACAGTGTTCAGGCCAACATAGGGAAGTGAGATCGGAATCACAACGGATAGAAAAAAAGTTAATTATAGGCTGTAGAAATGAAATATTTAAGAAAGGTAAAAGGGATAACTAGACGAGATAAAATAAGAAATGGTGTGATTAGACGGGAACTGGGAGTAGAAAGAATAACTGACACAATTGAAAGACAACAACTGAGATGGTATGGACACATAAATAGCAAGGCTGATAAAAGATCAGTATAACAAGTATGGTGAGCAAAAAAAGAACGAGCCAAAAGAAGAGGAAGACCAAAGAAGACCTGGAATGATGCAATCAGAAAAATTCTTTAGAAAAAAGAAGTAACATGGGTATCAGCAAGTTCAATGTCAAAAAAAACGAATGGGTAAAATTTGTACGTAAGATAGAACAATATATATAGTTAAACAAATAATAAGAGATCACTGATAGATTATAATTTAATGTAACCAAAGTTTTTAAATATATTACCACATTAAGATTTATCATCCCGGAGCAAAAATTGTTAATGTTCTGATTAGCTAGCAGTATATAAATATCACAAACCACCTCCAAAACAGTTACCAGTAATTTATAATCTAACTTTATCAGTGCAATGACCAATTGACAGATAGCGCAGATTCCAACATTTTGCAGAGCAGTTTGTACACTATTAAAGAATATCGAAATATCCGATACAGATGGTGGAGTAGGCGATAAAATTACATTAGTAGTTGCATTTGTGATACGTGTTAAAGCTGATCTCAAATTCGTTTGAGTCAATTCCTTGTGGGAAGGAAGTTCGAAGTATTTACTCAGTTGTTCCGAAATTAAACCTGAAATTAAAAAAGTTTATGAAGTTCTCGTAATAAATAAGCGACGGTGAATTTTGTGCAAAATGGGCTTATTTGATGTTAGTAGGTATTCTGACAAGGTCTTTAAGCGTAGTTGAATTCAAAAGCAGAAAACAAAGCATGATTAGGAGCCTCAATTAGTGCTAACGGCTTTTCAAATAGGGCTAATAAAATAAAAAAAAGTGTAAATTATTCAGTGAGACACACAATTTTTATTTTATTTGAAAGTTTACATTATGCCATTGTGTATAAAAAATAACATCCTTCAAATGACCACCACGACTTTTCCGTGCATTATGTGAACTTTTTCACATAAGTTTGGCTGCATTTCATCAGTAGCATGTTAGGTGTTGATTTTTAATTGCTCACTTATTGGATTAGCAGCATAAACTTCATATCGATTGTATCGTTAGTTTTCGAACAATCCTCCCGGACTATAAATATTTTTAAATTATCTATTGTTTCCACGTTGATCGAGTGGGGACTGCTAATTTGAAAGGAGAGCAAATGGTTTCGTAGTAAGTTTTTGATTTGATTTCGTTCATTTTAACGTTGAATTTTAAGTAATTCAGAGTTTCCGACCATCTTTGCCCTTCTGTCTCTGGTAAGTTCCTTATTACCTTGGTTTTAAGTTTAATAGTTAAATTAATCCAAAATGCGGTGAATATAATATTTTATCTATTTTACTAACATTTTAAATATTCGAATAAAATTGCTAAATTCAATTCAAGGTCAGTTTTTGTTGTATTTTATTATTTATACATAAAAGATAATTAATTTTTTCTCGAAATTTGGAGAGACTTATAGCGATTGTGTTCGAAAAATAGTATTTGAAAATTCGGAGTTTTGATTCCAACTTTATTGACAGGGTTATTGCCAACTAGAAGAAGGGCCCTATTATTGGTCTACAAAGAACTATATTAAGATTTCGACGAGAGGTTTCATCGGAGATAGTCCGTTGCAGTTCTGATTTCCCGGTTAGAAAAGCCGAAAAGAAATTCCATTCCCGTTGCTGTTTCCAAGTCCACTGCGTAGAAGCGTGGAAAAATTCAGCTAGAAGTCCTCAATTGGAAATCAACCTTCTACAGCACGTGCTTAAGATTCACACTCCGTTTTCAAGCCACCGAAAAAAACAAAGATAAGAGAATTAATTAATTTTCGTAAATTGACAAAATTACTAATCAGAATTTATAGTAATAAACCATTTTAAAACTGATCTAAGTATTTTATTTGTATCTTTGTACTTGGCGCCATTTTAAACTTGTTTGGGGAAAATTAGGCAAAAACACAGAAGGAAAGTCACGACCCTCTGGAGCTAGCTCGGGGTATTTTTATGGTTACACTTAACATATCGTCAAAGAACGATAGCTGGATCTGGATCTGGAAATTTGGGGGGGGGGGCAAGCTAGTGCTCAGCCAGCACTGAGGCATTGTGCATCCTCCCGTATGTAGGGACATCCTCACCTCAGGCTGTCACCAGCCCTAGTGATTTAAAATAGGTGATGAGACTCCCGAGGGGGATCTCCCTGACATCGGCTGGTGTAAGCCAATACTCGCCCAACACGGATCTTCTGATTTCAGAAAAAGCAAAGCAGTCATACATAATGTGTTCTACTGTTTCCTCTTCTTGTTCGCAGCCTCTGCATAGCTGCGATTCTGTTAATTTCATCCTAAAGAGATGTTGTCCCAATTGGCAGTGACCTGTCAAGATTCCCACAGCTGTTCGGAGAAAAGAACGATAGCATAAAGAGTTAAATCACACGACCTGGGAGAATAATTAATTGGACCATTTCTTACGATAATTTTATCACCAAATTTTGTTTTAACTAAATCGATTGTAAAGGTGGCACCGACTTGTCCAGATTATTCTCAACTACAGTAGGAAAAACATTGTTCTGTATCGTTCTCCATTGACTGTTGTCTTCGATCATTTTCTTCAAAGAAATATGGACTAATCACTCTACTAGAATCAATTTGCACACCACACTTTATTAGAACATAATGGTATCTGAATAGTTTGTGTGGATTTTCATCACTCCAAATTCTGCAATTGTGCTTGTTTACATAACCATTTAACTAAAAATGAGCTTCATCACTGAATAAAGTTGTTTGACAGCAAAATCAGAAAATAAACGACGTTTAAGGTGGTTTAATGGCTTTAGTTCTTGAACCAGTTGAATTTTATAAAGATGTACATATATCCAAATCTTTTTTTAAAATTCTTCATGTTGTTGTTTGAGATAGATTTAAGAACGACGTGGATTAATAAATTTGCTCTTAGGTAGCTTGTCATGTGCTGCTAAAACAGGTACAGACCAGACACTAATGAATTCTATTTGATACTTTATTAACTACTGCTTCTACTATCATTCTACCTTTACCAATAGCATTTATTTTGTCTCCATTAGCTGTGGTTACACTATGTGCTTCTCCAAAATATTCAAAAAAAACGAAAAAGTATTTTTGATTAATAATATGGTTTGTAGCCCCATTGTCCACATGCCAAATTTCAGCATCAACAGCAACAGTAAGTAGGTACAGGACCAGATACAGCTTCTAAAATTATATTAAAACAGATTTCTGATTCTTTCTCTGATTTTGTCTAACCATTGGCCATCCATTTTAGGTTTTGTCTCAATTTATGTCTAGGTTTCTTACAATAATGACATGTAACTGGTGCCTTAGTTTTCTGAACTACTAATGCTTCTTGCGAACTTGGAAAACTACATAGACTGCGGGCATTGACTTTTTATACGCGCATACCTAAGTAGTAAGATTATCTACCGTTCTTTCTGTTTTTGCTATCAGTGTCCAAGTTGCTTTGAACGAGAAAACATACTTTAGTGAGATGCAAGTACCATTAGATACAAGTTTATCTCTTACAATTTCAGTCTGCAATTCGTCCCAAAGATTTTTAAGCTTTGATACATGAGTAATAATATCATCTTCAGATTATTTCTTGTAACCAAAGAACTGAATAGGTACATTTGTCATACATTTTATCTTCTGTTGATGTATCAAAAAGCATATGTAATTCCAACCATACTTCTCTCGCGGTCTGGAAATGCATAACCTTTTGAAGTGTTTCTTCAGTCATGTTTATAACCAATGCAATTAGAGCATTATTATCAGCTTTAACATGAACTTCCTGGCAAGATTCATATTTGACTATTTTTGCTGGTTCAACAGTCTATGACAGTGCTGCAGTTGGTAACAACTTTCCTTCAATAACATCTACAGCACGAAAAATTCCTTTTAACCAAATGTAGGTACATTTTTTATTTCCAGATTGCCCAATTGGCTTTACCTTCAAACAAGCCAATTTGTACCTTAATACTTGATTATCCATACTGACTGAGTATAAATGTTTGTCTCACCAAATTACTAATCATTATACTTCTCTAGACCGTGTTCTGGGCCCATAACCGGTTAAGAGTAGATATACACAGTAGAGGTGGAATAAAAATATAATTAATCATTAAAAGGAGTTAGTTGACTTTTACATAAATCAATGGGACAAATTATACATAAAAAACAATACAACGACAAAAGGTTACTTTTATGTTGTTAATATAAGTAGTTTATTAAGAATTAAATAAAATTTTGTTATTTCATGGACCCTGTTACATATTTTCTCAAAACAAGTCCCATACGGCACCTATTAACCAGTAGAGGAACCATAATTTATACGCTATTATAATATTTCATCTTTTATTTGAATACCCAAAAAATTCTATTTTGATTTTTCTATTCATTCTTTGTTTACAAACCACTTGAAGTTGACGTGTCAGTGTATATTGTTAAAATGGAAAAAACCGAATATCGTGCAGTGATAAAATTCTTTGTTTTGGAAGGCTTATCAGCAACAGAAATTCATACAAAATGTTGAAATGTTTAAGAAATCTGCTCCTTCATTTCCAACTGTGCATCGATGGGTTTTAGTGTTTAAGCGTGGTCGTACATGTGTCGACGTAGTGGATGTCCAAAAAGTGCAACCACACTAGAAATCATTGAGCAAGTCTATGATATTGTTTGTAAAAATCCAACTTTGACTAAGCATGAAAATTCTGATACCATAGGAATGTAAGTGAACCCATTATTTTACATGAAGAAGCATTCGTTATCAATTCAACAAAAATTGAATCGAAAACAAATTTCTCAGTTTAATTTGGATCGTTTTAAGCATAATAAAACCGGTTTTGTGCGTTATTTTATAACTATGGAAGAGACTTGAATCTTATATCATGATCCTAAACTGAAACAAGATTCTTTACAGTGGAGTGAAGCTGGTTCTTCAGCTCCACAACAGGTGAAGTCAGAACAATCGGCAAAAAAGGTTATGGAATCAGTTTTTTGGGATGCAAAAGGTAATTTTTAATAATTATCTTGAAAAAGTAAAAATAATTAACACTGAATATTATTACAGTTGAACACAAAAATCCGTAAAAAAAGTCCCGGTTTACAGAACAAAACAATCATTTTTCATCAAGACAATGCACGTGTTCACACAAGTTTGTTGACGATGGCTGAATTGAATGAATTACTTAAACAACCATCGTATTCACCAGATTTGACTTCCTCCGACTATTACCCCTTCAGACACTTGAAATAATTCCTTCGTGGAAAGCATTTCTTGTCGAATGAAGAAGCTATTACAGCTGTAGAACAATATTTTGCAGAGCATCCGAAAAATCATTACTGATATGTTATAAAATTACTGGATGATCATTGGAATAAGTGTATTCAAGCTGGGAGAGATTCTTTCATTTTTGCTTTCAACACTTTTCAACCAACCATTATAACCAGCTCACACAAAAATGAAACAAATACTTACTGAGTTCTGTTTTGTCTAAATTGAAGAACGGTGCAATATTTGCAGATATTAAAGACGCAATGGTATCTGCAGTTGGAAAAAGAAAAGGGAACACACTCCCGTAAACTATATTAATCATTAGACCTAAAATTAAAATTCCCTGTACCGTTTTAAACCTCATCTTGTAGCACAAAGTCACTTTATAACTAAAATAAAATTTTATGAATTCGTTTTATATACCCTTATTCTGATGAGAATTATAATTTATTTACATTAATTTAAGAAAATAGGCATATTACCTTCGTAGAACCTACTTATTTTTTTTTGTTACTGGAAAATATATATAATATACATTGTCATTATGAATATTTATAAAAAAATCAATTATACATGAGTATTCTACTTAATATTGTGCAAACTTATAAACAGAGTTGGTTCCAACCTAATTAGCTAATTAAAAATTTATTTTTAGTCGGAAATAATTGCAATTTTTAGAGATTGTTTAGACAAAATTATTTTGTAAAATACCGTATTGATTTTAATTTCAAATTTTTTGTATTATGTTAAACTCGTTAAAAATGTAGTTTATAGATATGGAGTGATTTTGAAGTCTGAATTTGTATTATAAAGTAAAGTATAATCTAATTATATTTTGGAAAATGCAGTAAAAGTATTACAAAAAAATTTGGCATAGTAAAATAGCCATTTATTATGAACGGATTACAGTCAACCCAGGATAGGAATAGTTATGAGTATTCGATGCGCAGTAAACAAAAAAGGGGCAGAGCTTGAAAAGCTTATTTGATCTCGAGGTGCCTAGCTGTTAACATGGATACTTCAGCATTGCGAGGATTTAGCGACGTTGCCAGATAGATATTTTTTAAGATTTTGTTGCTATTATTATCCTCACGTATTTTTTGTATATTATTGTATTCATATCATAAAGGTTTAGTCCTTCAGTTACTAGAAATTATAAATATTTTGCATCCTCAATACATTTATCCGTTTATTATGTTGCAAAAGCTTTGGCCGCAAAAGGAATATATAAACATGGGATTTACAACTTGAACCGTTCGTAAAAAATCTTATTCTTCGTCAAGCGTTATTATTTTGTTTGAAAGAAACATCTGTAGCAATGTAGTTAATTACCTTGGGAATTTTACAAAATTTAAGTATTTACCCTAATATTCCCACTCAAGTGTTTTCTCCTTGGAACATTGAGGCTCCATAATATTGAGAAAGAAAAATCAGTCATCACACCATCGTCACCGAATCATCACCAAGTCAAGTGTTGAATAGTTTGGTTTGTTTAGTTTATTAATTTTTGTGCCGTTAAATATAGTTATTTATGCAACTAGTGCGTAAAGTGACCTTTTTTGACGAATGTGAATGTTGTCGCATGAGCCGCAGGCGAATGCGATAATCACATGAGTCAAAAAAGGAACATTTACGCACGAGTTGCATACAATATTTTTTCTACAACCGAATTTCTTTACAAGAAATACAAGTATAAGCCTAATTTTTTTTACGCTTTACTGAAAAAAAATATATTATATTTAAAACATATTTTAGATAACAAAATATTTATTTTCTAAATTAATCTCACCTTATAATAACGGTACGTAGAAACGCGAAATGTTTGAATTATAAATTAATTGAAATGTCAATCAGTCATTTAAATAAAAATACTTACTCTTATTCATGAACTGATATTTCTGTCATATTAAAAATCAAATTAAAAATTACTGAATATAATATCTAGTTTTGTATGTATTAAACTGCAATAATTTAACAATTAAATATATTTACACAAATTTACACAATTAAATAATAATAAAAAAAGTCTCCTTACCCGGAATTGAACCCGAGTCATCTAGGTAGAAGCTATATACCTTACAACCTCGGCCACTAACACACAGAAATGTATTTGCATAATCTTATACAAAACAGTGCTTATTTTACTTTTTTTAACTAGTGAAAAAAAAACTTTTTTTTTCACTAGTGAAAAAAAGTTAAACTTTACGAACCTTAAACCGTGCGTAAAGGTAATACTTTACGCACGGTTGTAGAAAAAGTTTTTTTCTGTTATTTGTTTATTTATTTGTTACAAAACAGTGATACTGATGAAAGCGATGAAGATTGACATACGTGTAACATTTTTTGTAAATATTTACGAAAATGCTCCGTTGATTTTTTGCATTATCCTTTATTACATATTTTAATATAATCACGAAGATAATTAGTCATTAACGCCACTGCTAAATATGTATCTTTACCTGTCCAAATTTTTATCTTTTGTGATTGTAAAATTCACATACCTACATACATTAAATTCTGAATTTTTATAAAATGTGTAGGTACTGTTTATATGAAAAATTAAATCATAATGTTTTCTAGTAAGATGACGCGGCAACGTTGCGAAACTAGCTTCAAACCTCATACATTTTGTTATTTACCTCTCTCTCTCGGTTTTCGCGCAGATCATATTTATTCCCATCCTGGGTGTACTGTACTCGTCGAAAAAAAAATTGTCAACAGAATACTTTTAATCTAAACATATAACAAAAGCTAAAAAGACAGAAATAAAATCTTTATTTCTTAAAAAAATCTTTGTAAAAAGATTTGAGTAACTAACATTCGAAATCTAGATTTAATAGCTAATATTAAAATCGTCAATAATTTGCCATTGGAGCCGACTTCAAGAAAATCGAAATCAGATGCCTAGTTGCTTCCAATTTTTTTAAAAATAAAGATTTTATTTTTAACTTTTTAGTGCATTTTTCTTTTTTTTTTGAAGGCAGTTCAATTTTTTTTTAAGTTTTTATTTTATTATTTTTAGTTGCTACTCGGCTTTGTCAGATGTGAGCGAAAATTCATATAAAACCTTCCGATTACCGTGCAAGAGTTACTGAGTTCAATCTCCAACAATACCTACATGTACCAATGTGACTTTTTGGAGACATAAGTAAATTCTCTAGAGACACCATGCGCGTCGAAGAAGGAAAATATCGTGATGAAACGTAGATTTAATTGTCTAAAATCACAATTCGCAACGAGCAATCGTGTTGATTAAATGCTTCTTCCTTCTACTCATGAGAAGAGGCCTTTGGCTTTAGAGTGGGACAGTAACGGGCTAATTATTATTAAGAATTATGGCAAATTCATAACGCCAGGCACTAATAAATCCTGGCCGTATTTGACATCTGAGCATGCGCAGTGAAACAAACATAACGCCTGGAATTATTAAAGTTACTGCCTGCCACTATTTGTGGCTAGATTATTCCTGGTACAACCATGCCTTTATATCATAGGACATAATTTTGTTTTACGTTTCAAGTTTTCTATAACCTCTAATTTTGACTGTTGTGTTTTGAACGTTTTAAATTTGAAAAAAGATTTGGTTTGGCTAAATTTTGTGATAGACGGTGAAAGTGAATATGGCCCAATTAAATAAGCCCAAAAGGCTACTTTTGGACATGTATAATGACGATTAAACACTGTTGAGAGAAGTTCTATCGGAGAATCCGTTTAGAGATCCCGCAGGCGAAAAATGATTTCCTCGATTATTCACATTTTGCAAATGGTCGCTATTAATTAGAATGTTATCTAATATAAGATATTCTATCTCATCATCATTTGCATTCCCCAAAATTGCAGCTTCCAATTGATCTTCCATAATGTCACTCAGAAAAACGACTAGAACGAATTTTAGAGGTTAGGTGTCCGAAATGAAAACAAAAATAAGGCTTGACGTAAATAAATCCCAAACGATACGTGCCGGAATACTGTTTTACACTTACAAAATAAAGTCAGTCCGTAATTAAATACGGCTTAGCAGTAATAATGCCGGTCAGTATTTGAAGTGTGCCATAATTCTCTATTAACTTAACTGCAGTGCTTATTCTGTTGATTTTTGTGGAATTCCCTGGAATATCCTCCACATTGATGACCAGACCATAACCAAATTTCTATGGCCCCACACGGACACTCTACTCCTTTGAATGCAAAAAAATATGGTCGAATTGAGAACTTTCTCCTATTTGGAAGTCCGTTAATAAAACTGTAACTGATCGCTGTCTGTACGAGGATTACTACTTATATTTTCGTCACTCCGTGTGGAAAGCACTGCTTTCGACCATACAGGACCGTGCGGAAAGCAATGCTTCCTTCAACGTTACAAAATATAAAACCTTTCATCATTCCGTGCGGAAAGCGCTGCTTTTGATCATGCAGGACCGTGCGGAAAGCAATGAATGACCGAAACAGAGTTGATAAGTGTTTCCCAATCAAAAATAAATGAGATAGAAAGTGAATGAAGAGAAATTGAGGATAACGCGGTAATAAATGCACCACGGTATAATCAATTAAACGTTTCATTGCTAAATAAAGATTTTGTTGATTCTCAATTATTATCTAATATACTGAAGTTGAATAAAAAAAAGTATGTCTATAGAATTAAGCAACTGTTCAAATATTACATTTAACGTATTTAACAAAGATTTATAACTATACATAATTTTGTAATAAAACAGTGTTTTTTTTTTAATAAAGATGTTATAATTTCTTAACTGTTTTAATGGGGGTATCCGCCTCCCCCAACCCTCCTCCAGCGCCTTTGTGGTGCAGGCGGATCAGACCTTATACTACTTTTATTATCTTCTTTCCTTTTATTTTAGACAAATTCAAGAGCTTTCCTTACGGAGTGATGAAAAATAGAATATGCAACTCGTGCGGTGCGCAGGTAATCCCATCACTCGTGAAGGGATCACCTGCTTTCCACACTCGTTACGTAATGTACTATTTGAGCCCTGGCAACACTAAAAGTATCAGGAGCCATCTAACGTTGCCATTCGAAAGTTTGACATTTTTACAGATAACCTTCATTAGAACATTTTATAGTTTGGACATGATTTGTATTGTTTATTGTGACTTCAAAATTTTGTGTCTTTAAAAAAATGGAACTAACGCGTAAAAATTTTAGTAAAATGTTTTTTCACGACTTTTGACGTGGATTATCAAGACAGAAGTGCATGATCAAATTAGTTCCACATTTGACGATAAATCTTCATCCTTTGCCACTGTAAATCGCTGGTGTAACGAGTTCCATCGTGGCCACCATTAGCTTAGTGATGAAAGTCGTGAAGGTCGTCCAAAATTAGTTGTTGTACCAGAAAACATTAATGCTGTGCAAAATGTAATAATGCCAGATAGTCATGCAACGTGAAATTCAGGCATACTTGGGCATTAGTATGACGAGTATCAAAAAGATATTGCATGAGCATTTAGCTGTAAAAAAGATTTGTTGTCGATGGATCACGCATAATTTGATAAAAGCTCAAAAAGATGCTTGTGTCAATTGGTGCAAAGAAATATCAAAAGCTGTACATAACATTTACACAGGTGACTAAACTTGGATCTATATGCATATGAGCTCGAAACAAAACAGCAGTCTATGGGTCTTTCAAGATGAGCTAAAGCCGACAAAAGTAATTCGTGCCCGAAGCACTTCGAACCAAAGGATCGCCTGTTTCTTTGGTATAACTGGACATGTGACTACTGTTCCACTAGAGCAACATAGAATGGTAAATTCCGAATGATACACAACCATTTGTTTTCCGGTGATTGGTGAAATATGAAAAAAGAAGCGCCATCGAAAGATCATTCTTCATCATGACAATGCAAGTTCTCACACATCACCAAATGACTTTTTTCCGCATATAAAGAATAAACGTTTTACGGCGCCAGAAGAAGCTGTTGATTTAAAAATCATGTTTTGGAGGTAACTCAATCGGTGTGAAAAGAGAATTCATTTCGTCTGTTTGTCTGTTATGTCTGTATATCTTAATGTTAACATTAATATCTGAAACGGCTTAACCCATTTGGATGCAGTCTTTAGGAATATAATGTGATGGGCTTCACTTAGGTAACATTTAAAGTTTTTTTCATTTAAATCGGTTCAAAAGTAAAGAAGTTTTGCCAATTTATGTCAGTTATGAGTTATGTAATATGTACCAAGTAAAATAGAGCTCAGATCTATATGATAAATTATATTAAATACGGTTTAGCTTAGGCTGGAAGGGCGTCAGTTAAAGGCGACGCGTGGGTATGGAGTACGGGAGGCGCTCAGACTACGCGATGGGTGTCGTATTAGAAATAAGTATTGAATGTATAATATATTATAATACCAATATTTTTCTGCTTACTGGAGAAATATAAAATTTGAGTCATTGATAAAAAACAATTCATTTAATTCAAGAGAGGTTTATTATGATGGACGAAATACTAGGCAAAATTCCCATAAATTTTGACGAGAATGCAAGGAGCTGTAAAAACTAGTATGTACTATATTTATTATATGTTTACATTACAAACAGTTTACTTCGTTCTTTTGTACAAATAAAGTTCTTAAAAAATTAGTTATCGGAATAATGATCTTAACTGGCGCCACCTTAAGGTGGCGCAGTTAATATTTCATATATTTGAAACAGGTATTTTTGACTTAATTAAGTACCATGACGCCACCGTAAGGTGGTGCAGTTAATATCTTATAAATTTAAACGAATTAAATACTATGACGCTACTGTAATGTGGCGTAGTTAATATCCAATATATTCAATCAATAAATTATCCGGTATCCACGATAGCTTAATGGAATGGATTGACGGATACTTGACAGACCGTAAGTAAGTTGTGTGTTAGAGTTGGTGACTCTTTTTTAGTCGAAACAGCATTTCTAAGTGGTATATCTCAAAGTTCTGGTCCGCTATTGTTTATAGTTTATTCTAGTGATCTTCAATTTCATATCAGTTGCAAGAAAGCTTTCTATGCAGATGACACAAAGATTTTTCCTGATCCATCTGTTTCCAACTACTGCAGGATGATCTGGACTCTACATAGGAATGGTGTGCTAATTGGATGCTACCACTGAATGTGGACAAATGTGTCGTTTTATACATATGGGTTTAAATAACCCTAGTCTTTTATATTCCATAAATGGACACAGACTAAAATCAGTGAAATCATATAATGATTTAGGTGTGATAATTACCGAAGAATTAAACAAATCTATACATCTATCTATACATCTATACCTAAATATGATAAAACTGTAGAAATGTAGGTATATGTTTGTGCGCGCATCACATGAAAACTACTGATCCTATTCGAATGCGGTTTTCAAAGACGTATTTGTCTTCTTTCAACCTAGCATCTGGTGTATAAAACTTTCTCCCATCACCCCTTTAACGGGGTGAGGAAAGAAATTTTTATACAAAAATCAACACGCCACGCGAACGACGTCGCGGGTACATTGAAATAGAACCCAAAAATGTGGTTAGATTTTTTTGTCTGTCTGTCTGTCTGTATGTTTGTGCGCGCATCACATAAAAACTACTGATCCGATTGGAATGCGGTTTTCACAGAGGTATTTGTCTTCTTGGAACTTAACATCTGGTGTATAAAAATATCTCTCCCATTCCTTAAATGGGGTGGGGTAAGAAATTTTTATACAACAATCACACGCCACGCGAACGACGTTGCGAGTACAACTAGTCTTAAATATATCTAAGAAAGCAAATAGTAGGCTGTATCTTTTAGATAAAAAAAATGTATAACACCTTTATTCGACCAGTGTTCCGTATACTAAAAGTTGATTATGGAAGCTTGAGAAGAAGGTTTTTTTTTGATAGTAACCAACGAATTCGTGGTCATCAGTTTAAAAATAAGAAGGCACCATTTTTGACAAAGTACATTTTCTCTGTTATCGGGTGTTTTCCGGCAGATATTGTTCATGTTCCATTTGTGAATGTTTTTAAAAACAAACTTGACTGTCACTTCTTTTAAACCTGAATAGGTTATTACTTGTTTTTCTGTTCTTTTGATACTTTTCGCTTTCATATTGTAATTTATATGGGCATATGGGTCATGTGACCCTGTAGTAATAGTAAAGTATTATTACAAGAAACTGTAATAGTGTCTTATTTAATAAAGCGAGTTATCATCAACAAATGTTGCAGAATGCAGAATATTAATTATTCTATCGCTTTAGGAGTTTTTGAAAAACATTTTCAAAGACATTGACCATTTAACTAAGAAGAAACAACTACTTCCCGGGCTATGTGCCCCGACGGATATTGAATTATACTTCAAAGTCAAACAGGGTTGGAATATCTAATAGATAATTAAAACCAACCATTTTGGTTTGAAGTTAGAAGGGACAACATAACTTGTAGACCGGTTTCGGTGTATTTGCACCTCGTCAGTACAAGGTATATGTTTGACACGATTATCATCACTCCAAATACGACAGTTTTGTTTATTGACATATCAATTTAACTAGAAGTGAGCTTCATCGTTAAACAAAATTCGCTTATGCAAATAGGAATCAACAACAATATTGTTTTCGGTCCATTCACGTCTTGCTAGGTTATCTTGTGGCTTTAATTTTTGAACGAGTTAGATTTTGTAAGCACGCAAGCCAAGATATTTTCTCAAAACCTTCCATAAAGTGGGTAGATACCTGTCCAATTCCTTTGTAAGAAGGCGGATAGACTGATTCGGGTCTCCCTCTGTGCTACGCTCTACAGCAGAAATGACTTCTTCTGTACGCACTGTACGACATCTCTGGGGCTTTATCATTTAGATATTTAGAACCAACGTGGTGTGAAACCGTTCCGCAGTTAATGGAATTAATTACTCTGATGGACGATTATGTTGGACGCAAAATGAACTTATTTCGAACAGTACCATGTTTTTCAAAATAAATTTAAAGTCAGTCTATTGATGTTCAATTCCAAACCAAACTAAACGTAAATCACTTGACAGCTGTCAAAATGGCTACTAGTTAAATAAGTGTTGCCAACTTAAGGTTATATAAATCTAAAAGAAACACCCTTTATTAATGCACTTTTGAGTAACATTGTCATTTCTTTCCATTTGTTCTTATTCTTCTTATTCCATGCGTTTGCTGTTTTGTACACCTAAGGTTCTCAAATCCGCTTCTTTTTCGCTCTTCCATCTTTCTTTTGGTCTCCCTCGCCTCTTTTTTTCTCCAATGCTTTTGCAAATGATCATTTTTAAGATCCTACATTCTGCCATCTTTTCGACATGTTCTAATCACTTCAATCTTTGTGCTCTAGCATATCCTGTGATACTAGTTAACAGTAAAATATAAATTACCAATTATAAAAAAATAATTAGTATAGATCTATAAACTATTAACACAAAGTCGGTACTGTATAGCGTAAATAGTGTGTAATAAATATTAACATAAGTTCTCCAATCTTGAAATGATTTTAAAACAATAGTAGATTAACATCTTCATCTGACAACTGTAAATAAGTAAGACATTATTTCATTCCGTAAGGTTGACTATGTTTTAATTGGATTTAACTTATCGCTTCAAGCAGATTAGTTACTCCTAACAGAATTTGCAAAAATAAATATGAATATAAATATAAGTATAGTTATCAGTCAGAAAATAGTTTTCAAAATGCGTAACACTATTTAATAATGATCTAAAATCCGACAATAACATTTTTATTTCACCGTGTATCTGGATTCCTATTTTTTTGTTTTTTTAATGGTCTTGTCGGTTTTAGAAACTAAGTTTTTATTAGACATAATTTAATTCTCGTCCTTAAGCGCTTGAACACTCACTCTCCTTTTGTTTCAGAAAAAATAACCACGTTTCTTTACAAAGAATAAAGCAAAAACAGTTGCAACTACGAGAATAGATTTCTGAGAATCTGATTACAACACGACGACCGTTGGTCACGTGGTTACATCTGATTCTGTGCTAAATCTTCTTTCTAGTTCTTTTTGAGTACAATAATGATGAAGTTCAATCGAATTCTATATCTAATTTTATCTTTCCTAACAGAGAGGCTGGTTTGCTGGTTAGATCCATTTCGTAAGGAGTATGACTTTTTGAAGTTATACTTCTATTCGTGCATTTGGCGGAAAAGTTTGTGTGGGGTTAAATGGGAAAAATCATTACATATGTAATGGTGTAAGTAAGAGAAAGACAGAAACACATATAAGGTATATTGGTCGGTAAAAACAAATATTAAATATTTACCACATGTTTAGTCATAACTATAAGTCCTTTAAATACCGTTTAAACATTCTGTACATTGAAAAGAGATAGATATACAAAAAACAGTCTGAGCTAATGTTTTGAATATCATAGTGACGTATCATATTGGTTTTGACAGATTATTTTATAATTCTGTCACGTAAGTATACATATAATGTTTAGTATTTTATATTAACGATATTAATAATAATATTCAGTAATGAGTATTGTATTGTAGTCCATAGTACCGACACATGGTTGCATTATATCCTGCACTATGCTTTTGAGGTTGTTGGCTACATAAACGGAGTTTTTAAGAATAGTCAAAAAGTGCATTCCGAACAGACAATAGATAGAAAAATTACAACTCGGTAAGTATTCCAAATGGGTTCAAATTATGTAATCGGGGTTTTTGGGGTCGCTGAACGCGAATATCATGATGTCGAAAGTCTCCGCGTCACTTGGTGTCTCTCTTCTCCTGGTGTTTTATGTAAATTCTGTACAAAATCAGTGCACACTTGGAACTCGGCGGTTTTTTGGGTCGCACGAATATGATAATGGCGATGGTGTCCGAAACACCTGGTGCTTAAGACGGACCTCGTCTCCAGGAATTTTATGCAAATTCGATATGAAATGAGTGTGCTTTCGGTACTAGAAGGTTTTTGAGGTCGCTGAACACGAATATAATATAATGATTTTGCTACATCATTGGCATACAAATTTATGAATCCGGGCGCGTGCATAGAAGTATAACTTCTGCCGGTAGTCCCACTGACTGCCACACTCGTTTTTTTTTATTATACAGATTCGTACGGGTGTTTTTCTTAGTTCGTTTGTGTTGTTATATGGCTAACGTGGATACAGTCGTTATAAAATTTATTTAGTGCTCTATAAATACCATTATATAGTATTAAGTTTGGTAAAAACTTTTATGTTTTTGTGGTAAGAATGCCGGTTATCTAAGTAACAACTGTTTTTTCAACGAATGGAATAAGTAAAACACTTAATAAAGTAAATAATAAGTAAAACAGATAATAATAAAATAAGCCACCAGGGTCTCAATCCAGTTATATGGTCCACTAAAAGTTTGCGGTAAAGTAATAAAGAGCTATTGTAACATCTTGTAAAGTTATTGCTCTATTAATTATAGGATTAGCTTTGTTTCTATATATTTTTTGCAATTCTAAAGAAAAGATTCTTTTCATAACAACAGAACTGAAACAAAAGAATCAGGTAATTTGCTCACTGAATTCATTATAGTTTTGTTTTTGCTAAAGTTTTTTGGTATTTAATATTTAACCTTTGTTTTTATTTGCTTTATTTATGACACATTCTTTTTTGTATCAGTTCAACCAATACCATTTTATTTTATGTCCATGTATTTGTTGTATTTTTCTTGTTTATAGACTTAAAGGTCGGGACACACATAACCGCACCGTGCCCGATCCGTATGTCGGCCGAGTGTTGACCATCACTCGGTGGAAGAGTTACGCAATGGTATGTTATACAAATAGTTCACACATCACCGTATTACGGCCGAGCGTTATCAACGCACCGAGCACGATTAAAATATTTTATATTTTAACGGTGTCGGTGCGGTGCCAAAAGCTCTTGGTAAACACTTTCGTGTATGCTCTCAAAATATAATATATTAAAAACATTATTCTTGTGTTTTTTATTTTACTAAAATTATGTTACTAAAATTTTTAAACATTGTTTTCGCATCTTACGTACTCAAAATATTAAAACAGACTGAAACAGTTTTCAAACGTCACTAGAAAATCGGATAAGCTACGGACAAGTGTGGTGTCCACACGGACGAGCCGTGACACGGCCTAGTTACGGCCGACACACGGATCGGGTACGGTGCGGTTATGTGTGTCTCGACCTTTATGTCCAACTTTATAGTTATGCCGCATTAACAGCTCTTAAGCTCGTTACGTACATTTTTGTATATGATTAGATTTAATTTGTGCATCTTGTAACTGGTATTATTTTTATTTATTATTATTAACATAGTTCTTATCTAAAATCTTAAAGTTTTCTTTGATTTAACAATTTTACTAATAACATGTCTTTCAGGAATTTTAGCCTAAGGAATAAACGCTAAATGTATGGCTAGCATTCTTACAGAACTTTTGATAAAAGAATATTTTCTTTATATGTATATATTTAACACCCCTATTAATACTTTAATTTTTCCTTGTTTTTATAAAATAAGGCGCCCTATACGCCATCCATCTAGATATCTCTATTTCTTTTTTAGTTTTCTTATTTAATTTATCCGCCCGTTATTGACCACCGTATCCTTTTGAATCCCCGACTCGCTCTCCACCTATGTTCTGAGTGCGTCCGCAATTTCTTTCTGACTCTCCGTTTCTATTCCTTTGTATTTATCATTAGATAAATCAATCTAGCCATTTTTTTCACTTTTATTAACACCTTAGAAAAAGTTGGTACAATGATAGTGATGCGAGCAATACTCCAATTTGATTCGAAATTAAGAGACTTCCAAGGGGCAAAGATGGTGCGAGATATTTTTGGAGATTAATATCTTGGTCCAGATACCTTCTGCTAGAGCTGAAAAATGTACTGTACTAAAGCTCAATATATTTTTTGTACATCTTGAAAACCTACTACTATCCATGTTGTCAGATGAGCAGTAACACGTGAGAGAACTTGCTGGTAGGCGAATCTTAAAGGCTAGAGAAGTGTCTTATTCTGGACAACCTCGAGTCTTCGAGGTACCGAAGATTAATTTAAATTCCTCGATTGACTAATCGACTGGCAGCAAAGGTATTTTTAACCTCCAATTCTCAGAAACGGTTCAGGAGGCGATAACGAAGTCCTTTTTCTTTGACTTACCTGTCACGCTCAAGCTGTGGAGCTGGCAGTGAAAACTGTCACAGAAGCATCTTTACAGCTGTGTGATAAAAAATCCAGGGAATCTCTGATTAAAATAAAAATTTAGAGTGGAAAACGTATCCCTAAATTTTAAAGCAAACAAGATTTTAAAGCCATTACATTTAAAAGTACGTTTTATTTTTTTTTCTAAACTTTTCAAAATTTCTAATTAAAAGCAGCACTTTTCTATCGTTCAATTTGTTTAATTCTTATATTTCACTGAAGCACACATGATTTATAATCTTTAAAATTGAAGTACCTACAACAGTCGTACGGTAAAATAAGCGAATTTTTAATATTTATTTATGCGCGGTATGAAGGTTGTTGTGTGAAGGTTGTCAGCACAGATTAAGGTATAATCTTTGGTTGTCGGTACCAACTTCTCACACGGCGATTTGCTGTAATCCACAATCCGCAGGTTGGAGGTTGATATTTACACTATGTTTTACCAATATATACAATCTTTTACCACTATTACTATCACTTGGAGTTGAATACGAATGTCACTTTCACTACACTTTAAATTCTAATAATATAACAGTTTATGTGTTTCTGTTGCGGAATTTGTTACTTCAAGACACGTACTTGCAGAGAGACTGGAAGCGAGATTAACTGAAACGAGAGAGCTGACAGATAAGAAGGATGAATTCTGAGCGTTGAGAGTTTAGAGACGGAGCAGCGAGAGAGCTAAGTGACTATTTATTTAGCGAGAGACTGGTGAATACTGACTCGTGAGAGGGCTGTGTGTGTACTCCTTCGAATATCGGGAATGATAAAATTATAACTTGTGATTAAGAGGACGGATTGCCTTAAGAAAGGATGGTTGCCGAGAATGTTACTATTAGCTTTTATGATGGGGAAAGTAGCAGTCGGGTATTTTGATGTTACATTTTATGATAGGGAAAGTAGAGTACGTTTACATTTAGTGTACCTTAATTTATTCAGAATTTAAAAGTACTCACTGATAAAATCAAAACAATAAACTAATTTATGAACTCAGGTAGCTTGGAAAGTGGTCGGCTGAAGGAATATAAGGAAAATAAATTAATTCATGTAGAAAGCTTAAAAATAATTTAATCGTTAAATGAGTATCACCAAGACACAACCGCGGAGGTATTTGAAGACTGGTTTAAAAACAAATTAATACCAAATATACCACCAAACAGTGTAATTGTTATGGACAATGCGTCTTATCATAGTAGACAACTTAATAAAGCTCCTTGTGCCAATGATTCTAAAGTTACTATTCAAAATTACATGTTTGATAATGAAATTTATTTTGAAAAAACATACACGAAAAAAGATTTATTGCAAACTTTAAAGACCTTATCGATAAAAAAGAATATGTTTGTGAGACGTATGCAGAAAGTATGGGTCATATAATTTTAAGACCATATTATTGTAATTTTAATCCTATAGAACACATGTGGCATCAATTAAAATCTGGCATTAGGAGAAAAAATTTTACACCTGCTCTAAGCGCTTCTGTTATTCAACTTATTAATAGTGAAGTACGAAATATTAGTATTAGAAGGTACCTAAACCAGGGAATGACACCTGAAGCAGCTAGGAGGAAGGCTATGGAGCATAAATCCAAAGAGCCTGTCCCCCAACAGAAACGCAAGCGAGCTGAGACTACCATCAGTCCCGCCCAAGAAATGAAAAAGAAAAAGGTGAAGGTGGAAAAACAGACCACCTTATGTAAGAGCAGCTACGCCACTGCTCTTAAAATGGAAAAAGTCGCCATCCTTCCCAAAGGGTTCCCTGAGAATACCCTCAGTGCGGACGAGCAAACTTTGGTGGAAGAGCCGATATAGTGGAAGCAATGTTCGCCGGATGGGAGCACAAGCTCCAATTCGGTGGAATACATTTCAAACCGGGACTAATCATAGTCGACAGTGAAACACCACAGTCGGCAGATTCGCTCCGGTTGAAAGTACCCCACCTGAAGAAATGGGAAGGAAGGGAGTTGACTACATGTAGGGGCGACGACATCCCCAAATCACATGTCGTTACTGCCTTCCTCCCCAGGAGCAAAGGGCTCTCAGCTGAGAAGCTACTTCAGTTCATTAAAGCCTAAAATCAGGGTCTGAGGACGAGCCAATGGAAAGTCCTCAGCCTGAAAAAAGAGGCGACAGGGCAACTCTTGAGGGCAGCGATAGACGAACTAACCTGCCAATCCCTTAAGGACAAGAGCTTCACCTTCTTCTACCGGTTCACGGTCAAAGAAGGGAAGAAAAGAAAGATGGGGAAGAAAACCCAGAGGGAAAAACTGCCCAAGAAGAAAGTGGTAGTGGCTCAACCAGAGAGACACCTAGCGATGCAGAAAGCATCGGGTCCTTCCACGTCGCCGACATTTATGGCAAAGACTCAGAAAATGAGGCAGCCATGGAGGTCGGAGGAGTGCAGGACGAGGATGTCACCCTCTTGGGTGAAAGGACTGGCCAGTAGGGATACAAAGGTGATATACAATGTAAGTACTACGGACATACCAAGAGCTTTCATCCTGGTAAGTAACAGTATTAATTATTGTTGTGTTTTAGAATTCATGACGAGAGATCTCGTCCCGATTCAAGCTGAACTCGAGTTCAAGGAAAGACGCCAAGAAGTCATGATAGTTTCATGCTACTTTGCAGGAGACGGTACTACACCGCCTCTAGAACTGCAAAAGCTAGTAGAATACTGTCATGACAAGAAGCTACCATTACTCATAGGATGTGACGCCAATGCCCACAACACCATATAGGGAAGCACAGACACCAACAAAAGAGGTGAGCAAATCTTAGAATTTATTCTGAATAAGAATCTTATTCTACATAATATAGGGAATACCCCTACGTTTGTAACAAAAATAAGGAAGGAAGTGCTAGACATAACACCAAGCACATTCAATCTGAAAGATCATGTAAAAGATTGGAGAGTTTCGAATGAACCGTCTCTCTCTAAACACAGATTGATCATGTTCAGACTAGAATGCAATCCTTCTGAACCTATACTAGGGAGAAACCCCAGGAAAACCAACTGGGAAAATTATAAGACTAATTTAAACAGAAACCTGGCAGGCCTTCGAGACACAGGGAAAGCCAAAAACCACCTGGTATTGGAAAATGATCTCATAGAATTAAACGAGGCAATACTCGATGCCTATAAATCAAGCTGTCCTCTCCAAAGGACTAGAAAGTCAAACGACGCAATATGGTGGAACAGTCATCTGTCAAACCTAAGATCCGAAACACGGAAGCTCTTCAATAGAGCCAAACGTAACGGAGATTGGCAGAGTTACACCGAGAAACTCACAACTTACAATAAAGAGATTAGAAAAACCAGGAGAAATAGCTTCAGGAAATTCTGCGAAGAAATAGACTCTACACCTTCTGCTGCAAGACTACACAAAGTCTTAGTAAAAGAAAGAGTAGATACAGTAATGGGACTGCGAAAGCCAGATGGTCGCTTCACAGAAAGCGAAAAAGAACGAGCAAAGCTCCTGCTAGAAACCCACTTTCCTGCAGGCATAATCACCCCAGGAAATACGAGGTACAAAACTAAAAGACCAACCAGGGAAGACACTGCAATGGCAAAACAGATATGCAGTGAAGAACGGCTGAGATGGGCTATGAACATCTTTCAGCCATTCAAAACCCTTAGAACTGACGGAATATTTCCTGCCGTACTACAACAGGGACAGGAGGCAATCATTCCTCATGTGATCCAAATCAGTCGGAGCAGTTTTGAACTGGGATATATACCAGAAGTGTGGAGGAGGGCAAGAATCACCTTCATCCCCAAGGCAGGGAAACGGAACACTACACACCCTAAATCCCTTAGACCAATCAACCTTACATCGTTTGTTCTCAAGACGATGGAAAAAGCTGTAGAAGCTATTAGAACAGAAGTCCTGGAGCAGGTTCCACTGCACCCTCGTCAGCATGCATATCAAACGGGCAAATCCACGGAGACCGCGTTGCTACAATTGACTGACGAAATCCAAGACGCTCTAAATACAAAGGAAACCATGGTACGTGCTTTTCTAGACATAAAGGGGGCTTTTGTCAATACTCCACACGAGGCTGTCAAAAGAGCACTGAGTGATAGAGGAGTAGATAGAACGAATTCCACCTGGTTGTCGCAATTACTGTCTACAAGAATCGCAGAAATGAAGGTAGGCCAAGACACTATCTCCATCAATACGACCAGAGGTTTTCCGCAAGGGGGAGTTGCATCCCCACTTATGTGGAGTCTAACCGTAGACAGCTTACTCTGGCAATTGACCGAGCTAGGTATACCTTGCCAGGGTTACCCCGATGACGTAGTTATCCTCGCAAGAGGGAAATATGAAAACGTCCTCTGCGACATAGTGCAAAGAGGACTGACAATAGCAAAGAATTGGTGTGATTCAGTGGGACTTAATATTAACCCCACCAAGACCACGTTAGTAGCCTTACGAGGAAAAAAAACCTAAACTAAAAACCATAAAAATAGGTGGAAATATCGTTGAGTGGAAGACAGAGGTCAAAATCTAGGGCTAATCCTAGATAATAAGTTACTCTGGAACAAACACGAAAACAAAATAATACACAAAGCTACAAAAGCCCTCATGGTGTGCAGAAACATTGCTGGGAAAAATTGGGGTTGTAACCCAAAGACATTGCAATGGATGTACACAGCAATAGTGAGACCTATCATCACATATGGGGCAGTAGCTTGGGGCACGAGAGCTAATCTGATCACTACGAGGACAAACCTCTCAAAGATTCAGAGATTAGCCTGTGCATGTATCACTGGAGCAATGAGAACATGTCCCACTGCTGCAATGGAAGTAATACTAAATCTCTCGCTATTGCATATTCAAGCAGAAAATGCTAGGAAGAAAACAATATATAGAATGATCAAGGAAAAACCTCGATCACTCCAACTTGATCAAACTTGGGAAATGCCCCAAGATGACATGCCAAAGAAATTTAACTTTGTAAGGAAATTTACCACTAAACTGGGAAGTAAATCTGAATGGGACGAAAACACCATATTGTGGCTAAGCCAAAACACCATAAAATGGTATACGGACGGCTCCAAGACAGATAAAGGAACAGGAGCAGGGGTGTTTGGACCTAGAACCAAAGACTCCTAAAGCTTGGGTGCGTACCCAAGCATCTTTCAAGCGGAAATTCGTGCCATCGAAAGATGTATAGAATTTAATATTGAAAGGAACTATCGTAGATAGAAGATTGTAATTATGTCAGATAGTCAAGCAGCCATCAAAGCTCTGAACTCAGATACAATCAGTTCAAAGATGGTCTGGGAATGCCTAGGCAAATTAAATGAACTAGGACAGAATAACACTGTTACCCTTCTATGGGTTTCAGGACACGTAGGAATAGAAGGAAATGAAACAGCAGACAAGCTGGCAAAAAAGGAGCTGAAACCCCATACATGGGACCAGAACCATCCTGTGGTATCAGCAGTAGTACAATCTTAGAAAAACTAAGGAAAAAAATGGATAGCAAAAAATCCAAGTACTGGAACGATCTAGAAGGACTAAGACAGTCGAAGACGCTCCTGGGAAACTATAACCAGAAGAGATCTCACAGCTGTCTTAATCTGAGTAAGAATTATAACAGGAATACTAACCGGTCACTGTCGATTAAGAGGACACATGAAGAAACTAAGATTAGTAGATGAAGCAGACTGCAGATTCTGTGAGGTAGAGGATGAAACCTCAATACACATACTTTCAGAATGCAAAGCATTAAGTACTTCTAGGGTCAAATACCTAGGGTCAGACGAAATAGAAAAGGAAGAACTACCTAATTTAAATACCAATGATATCCTAAACTTTCTAAGGAAGATAGGACTAGAAGAGCTGCTATAAGTCTAAGAATTCATCAGAAATATAGCAAGAAAAGGGGGACACAATAGATCTTATAGGTCGCAGGTGTATCTGTTACCCCTAACTACATAAATACATATAGGTAATATATAGTATTAGAAGCTAGCAAAATGCATTTGCACACATAGAAAAAGTTAAAAATTCGTATCTTCTTATAGAAAATTTTCAAAGTATTGTAATTAATTTAACAGATTATAGTTATAGTGACACTGACCTTACACATTAATATTTTTGTATTGGCCAGGAGCACGTTAGGTGCTGCCCTCATTTTTCATGCTTTTCCTATATTAAATCAAACGGAGAAATTTAGTTACAGTGGTCGCCATTAGCGTAAAATCAAGCGGTTCCCATAAGATTTACACGTAAAAGTGGTAATCAGCGCCAGCCCTCCTCACCATATACTATGCACCCTGCCAATATTATAATTTTTATATACAATAAAACTCAGTTTTTCCCTGTTCAATATTTAATTTTATTAGTTGCACTCAACTATACCAAAAGATATCAAAGAATATTGTTATTCTAACGCTTTACAAGTTTTTTAAAAACATTTTCAAAGACAATGACCGTTCAACTAAAAAGAAACAACTACTTCCCGGGCTATATGCCCCGACGGATATTGGATTACATGCACTTGAAATTATGTTGTCCCTTCTAACTGCAAACCAGAATGGTTGGTTTAAATTATCTATTAGATATGCCAACCCCGTTTGACTTAGTATCATTTTTTTTTTATTATAAGACTGTCATAACGCTCCGTTCTTTATTTATTTACCTGATAGGTTTATTTATTAGATGCAAAGCGACCACAACGGTGCTATTTTTGGAGTATAGATGGCACACTTGCGAAATTTACGAGTTGTACTCACTTTCGCAACTGTTTGACATCAAATATCAGCTTTTCTATACCGGGGAAGTCTCTTCATTAGTGACTGAAGAGACAACCTATACTGTACTGAACAGGTCTAACAAGACCGAAACATGTCTACAGTTGGTTTTGCCCTGTTATAGACTGGTTGATATTTATATCCACGTCGCAGCATCATGTGCATTTGAGTTAGTAAACACTAGCCACGCACAAATCTTGACAGTATTAAGTTAGATACTTTGTATCATTTTTTATTTTATTTATACATTTATATATATTGAGATGATATGAGTTACTATGCTATATTAAATAAGAATGTAAAATGAAAATCTTATGGAAATTAGAGAAAGGAAAATTTTCTTATTTCGGGTCAGAGCACAAATGCAGTAACAGTGGGATTAATTATCATCATCTTCTTCATAATTCCTAAAAAAGAAAAAAGAAAATAGAATAAGAAAGAAAAAATTACAAATTCATTTCAAAGATTTTATTTAAAGATTCAAAATGGTTTAATCTACATTATATAAAGTTTCAATAATTATGAAATTGATAAATGGGAAAAGTAAATAATTAAAAGCTTATAAAATTGCCAATACATTAGTAATTAAACATTAATTTTTAAATGAATTAAGGGTATAATTAAATAAGAAAATTAAATTATAAAAATATCACAAATAGTTAAAATAAATATTAAAACTTTTACTTACTTTTAAAATATACAAATTTATCAACCATATTATAATTTGTTAATAGTTCAAATGCTAAATGAAATATTCTGAAAAAGAGAAAATTATTAGTTTATAGTGCTAGTAAATTTTATAAAAATAAATAAAAAGAATAATCATTGTTTTAAATTGTAATAATGAATCAAGAATTAGATTTTGTTAGTAATTTTATTTAAATAAGGAATTAGTAGGCGATTAGGTGGTAAGGATGTATAGATTTAGGTTTGTTGAATTTTTCAGTTGTTTTTTTGTTGATTTGATAGAATCTCTCTTGTTTTCTGATTCTTGATATGTAGAATAGAATAGAATAGAAATATGCTTTATTGTCACTGAAAATAATACAATTTTATGGACAAAGCTAAATATAAATATAACAAAATATAAAAAATAAGTAATATATACCAAAAAACAAATACAAACAAACAATTTATATCAACTTTCTGTTGTAACTGACACTGAAATCTTTAATACCTAATTATAGTTTGTTTGTTGTTTAGTTTAGTTAAAGTTATTTTATAATAAAAGAAGAAGAAATTTTAATTTGACAGATTTGGGTAACGGAAGAGTAGGGGTTAAGAATTGTATTGTAAGATGATGGTGGTTATTATAAAGGGGCATTAAAAGTTTAATATATAGTTTAAGTAGTAAAAGTGTTTTATTAACCAGAATAAGAAAAATATTAAAAGGTTATGGGCCCAGAAGACCCAGGAGTGAATAGAGGCTATTGAAGATCAAAGATTAAATATATTATTGAAATAAAAGAAAAGTGAGGTTAAGAAAAAAAAAAAAAAATGAATATACAGGCACATGGTTTTAAATATAACATCGAACAATTGAATGGTGAAAATTATCACAACTGGAAGTTTAGAATAGAAATGATCATGGAAGAAAATGGAGTAATTAAAAATATAGAAAAGGAAACTGATATAAGTACGTTACAAGGAAAAGAGAAGGAGATTTACGAGAAAAATGATAGCAAAGCGAAATCATTAATAGTACAATGTGTTAGTGATTCAATTTTGGAATATTTGAGAGACAAGAGATCAGCCTACGAGATGTGGACAACTTTAAAGATTAATTTTGAGAAAAAAGGACTGCCGGGTCGATTTTACTTAAAGAAAAAGTTATTACAAATGAAATTAAAAGAAGGAGAATCATTACAGAGTTTTATTACCAATTTTGAAGAAATAATTAGACAATTAAAAGTGACAGGTATTCAAATGGAAGAAAAAGACACAATATGTAATTTATTATTGGCATTACCAAAATCCTATGATACAGTTGTTACGGTAATTGAAAATCTACCAGATGATATACTAACATTGGAAAACGTAAAGAAGAAATTGTTGGATGAGGAAGAAAAAAGAAAATTAGGAAGGAGAATTCACGAGAATGTTCAATCAGTAGCAGCATTTAACAGTGAAATAAATACAAGATGTTATAGATGCGGAAGATCAGGGCATTTTAAGAGAGAGTGTCGAACTAATATGACTGGGACAACCCAAGGATATGGCAGAGAAGATGCAACTAGGAGACCATTCCAGAGACAAAACTATAGGGGTAGATACATAAATAGAGGATTTGGATTTAGAGGAAGGAATGATAGGTCAGCACCACCAGTAAGTAATTCAAGCCATTTAATGGAACGTAACGAACAGGTTAGTAGTTTAGTTGAAGAAATGTCAAACATTTGTTTTGTTGCTGAAAGTAATATAAATTATCATAGTGATAATAATTATTTGAATCAAATTGTATTTTTCGTTGACTCTGGTTGTACGGATCACATGGTAAATGATAAAAATGTATTCTCAAGTTTAACTCTATTAGAAAAACCTATTGAAATTTCAATTGCACAAAATGGAAAATCTGTGCTAGCTTTAGGAATAGGTAGTATCAATGTTAAAAGTAATTTTGAAGACAAGGAGATTAATTGTACTATTAAAGATGTATTGTATATACCGGACTTACGAAAAAATTTATTGTCAGTAAAAAAGATGGAAATGTCAGGTATTACTGTAGTATTTAATAAAGGTCAAGTCAAATTTATATATAACAATAAAATGATAGGATTAGGTCAAAGAAATGGTTTGTATGAGATAACATTTACAATAATTAAGAATGAGTGTTACAATGTAAATAATGAGGGAGATGTTTTTGAAAAATGGCATAAAAGGTTTGCACATTTGAACATTCAAAGCTTAAAATTATTAATAAATAATAATATGGTTGAAGGTATTAATAATGTAAAAATTTCAAATATAAAATTTTGTGAACCATGTGTACAAGGAAAAATGACAAGAAAGCCATTTGGTTCTAGATATAAAAGTGATAGATTATTAGGTATTGTGCATACAGATATTTGTGGGCCTATTACACCAGTTGCGTATGATGGAAGTAAATATTTCATTACATTTACAGACGATTTTTCAAGTTTTACATCAGTTTATTTTTTAAAACATAAAAGTGAAGCTTTTTCTAAATTCAAAGAATTTTTCTTAATGACAAAATCTTTGTTTGGTTTTACAATTTCAAAATTAAGATGCGATAACGGGGGTGAGTATGTATCAAGGGAATTTCATGATTTTTGTAAAGATAACGGAGTAATTTTAGACTATACTATAGCTTATACACCTCAACAAAATGGTAAGGCAGAGAGGAAAAATAGGACTCTAGTAGAAAGAGCTAGAACTATTATAAATGAATCAGGAGTACCCAAACAACTATGGAACGAAGCAATATTAAATGTAAATTATATAATAAACAGGTCACCCACTGAAGCATTAGAGAATATGGTTCCTGCAGAATCTTGGTATAATAGAAAACCTAATGTAAGCAATTTAAAAATTTTTGGATGTACAGCATATAATTTGTTAAGAAAAGAAGAAAGAAACAAATTTGACTCAAAGGTGGAAAAGTGTATCATGATAGGTTATATGACAAACGGCTATCGATTATGGGATGTAGAGAGAGAAAAGATTTTAATTTCAAGAAATGTTAGATTTGATGAAAATAAATTTTATTACAAAGAAAGGAATATAGGACTGACAATTGAGAACAATGAAGAGGATCAAGAAATAACAGCAGAAGATAGAATTTTGGATCAAGAAAATATACAGGATGAAGATAGTGAGCAAAACTTAAGAATTGGTAAACGTCAGATAAAAGTACCTGAAAAATATAAGGATTATGAAATATATATGGCACTCAATGCAATGAGAGATTTGGATGGCGTACCTCAAAATTTTGACGAAGTGACGAAAAGAAATGATAAGGATAAATGGGAAAGAGCAATGAAACGTGAATTAGACTCCATAAAGGAAAATAGAACTTGGGAGGAAATTGACCCACCTGGAAATGACAAGATTTTGGATACTAAATGGATTTATGCCTTAAAGCCAAACGAACAAATAGAAGAAGATAAATATAAAGCTAGACTAGTAGTAAGAGGTTTTGCACAAGACATTGATTTTTATGATATTTATTCTCCCGTTGCAAAGATGAGTACAATAAGAACTTTATTGAATATAGGAAATCAATATAAATACTATTTTAAACAACTGGATGTAAAATGTGCGTTTTTGAATGGAAATTTGCAAAGCACTGTTTATATCTATCCACCGAGTGGGGTTCTTGTCAAACCTGGAAAAATATTAAAATTAAATAAATCATTATACGGACTAAAAGAATCGTCAAAGTGTTGGAATAACGAAATTAATATGTTTTTATTGGAAATAGGTTTTACAAGAAGTGAAAATGATTATTGTTTGTATTATACAAATGTAAAGGACGTTAAAGTATTTTTATTATTATATGTTGATGATATTATTTTGGCAAGCTGTAATTTAAATGTTTTAAATGAAATAATTTTTAAATTAACATCAAAATTTAAAATTAAAAATAAAGGGGATATTAAGTATTTTTTAGGATTAGAAATTAATTACGATAGGGAAAAGGGTTTTTTAAATATAACACAATGTAATTATATTCAAAAGATATTAGATAAATATAATATGACAAACTGTAATGGGGTTAAAACACCCATAGACCCGAAATTAGATTTGTATGAAATTAAGAATGAGAATAATACAGAAAAACCTTTTCGAAATCTAGTAGGTAGTCTAATGTACCTAATGCTAGGTACTCGCCCAGACATTTGTTATACGATAAACTTTTTTAGTAGATTTCAGGATAAAGCTACTGAATCGACATGGATTCACTTGAAAAGGGTGTTGAGATATATTCAATTCACAAAATTTACTGGATTACACTATAAACGATCAAATAGAGATTTAAACTTAGAATGTTTTGTAGATTCAGATTGGGGAGGTGATATTCTAGATCGGAAATCAATAACTGGGTTTTTATTTAAAATGTTTGGAAGCATAATTAGTTGGACAACCAGAAAACAAAGTAGTATATCACTATCCACAACTGAATCTGAACTTGTTGCTTTGTGTAGTTCAGTCACAGAAGCGTTATGGTTCAAAAAATTATTGTCAGACTTTGGGGTTGATGTACAAAAATTAAATATTTTTGAAGATAACCAAGGATGTATTTCTATTATAAGGAATCCTGCAAATAACAGGAGAGTAAAACATTTAGACTTAAAATATCATTTCATAAATGACATTTTGGAAAAGGGATTAATAGATATTTTTTATATAGAGTCAAAATATCAAGAAGCTGATATACTGACAAAAGGTTTATCGTACAATAGATTTAATGAACTTAAGAATCTTATAGGCTTGAAAGATTTCAGCGAGGGGGGGTGTTGTAACTGACACTGAAATCTTTAATACCTAATTATAGTTTGTTTGTTGTTTAGTTTAGTTAAAGTTATTTTATAATAAAAGAAGAAGAAATTTTAATTTGACAGATTTGGGTAACGGAAGAGTAGGGGTTAAGAATTGTATTGTAAGATGATGGTGGTTATTATAAAGGGGCATTAAAAGTTTAATATATAGTTTAAGTAGTAAAAGTGTTTTATTAACCAGAATAAGAAAAATATTAAAACTTTCATACGTCGTCGCAAACCTAATAAAGAAAATTAGTAAAAAACAATATAATGACTACAAAATTTGAATGAATTTAAAAATCAGCAGGTTATAATAATATGCAGATAATAATTAAAAATATAAAAAAGATGAAGTTACTGAGAGTGATACCCAACTGAAAATAATACTATTTTATCCCCTGTTATTGAGTTTAATCGTTTAATTCATTGAAAAACTCATCAACTGAATAATACGGTCTTGTAGAGAGGGCTTTTGTCATATTACGAAATCTGATAAAAGATGTTGCAGATTTAATGTGTATCGGAAGATGATTATATAATCTTTTTGCGGAATATAGTATAGATTTTTTTGCCAATTCCGTAGACGGGATCGGTAAATAAACATCATGATCCGATTTTCTTGTGGAGTAGCCATGGTTAGGTCTTGTCGGTAAAACATGTAGGTGTTTGCGAATTAAACAAACAGATTCTAAAATATATAAAGAGGGAAGCGTCAGAATTCTATGATTTTTAAAATAGCTCTCGCAATGCGCTGTTTGGTCAAGACCAAATATATATCGAATTGCTCTTTTCTGTAATCTGAAAATAGCATTGAATTGGGCAGCTGTACCAGAACCCCAGAAAGGAAGACCATATCGAAGATGAGACTCGAACAAAGAGAAATATGCTATTTTGGCAGATGATAAATTGATTTCTTTCGACACAGATCTTATTGCAAAGCAAGCTGAGGCCAGCTTCTTATTCAAGGAATCAGTATGAAGGGACCATTTAAGATTGCTGTCAATAAAAATACCTAAAAATTTTACGGACTCAACTATATTGATTTGGCTGTTATTTAGAAGAAGTGGTTGAAAGGCTCCCTTATAAGATAAAGCTACTGTCTTATCTACGTTAAAGCAAAGTAAGTTAGAATCAGACCAGGCCTTTATTTTAAGTAAATCGGCGGTAATAATTGCATAAAGAGTTGAAATATCCGAATTGCTCCAGGTAATACTAGTGTCATCAGCAAAGAGAGAAATTTTTCCATTAATGTTTAAGCAAGTGATGTCATTAATGAAGAGCAGAAAAAGAATAGGACCTAATACAGAACCTTGAGGTACTCCACAAGTAGTCGTTTTACAACTAGAATCAGCACCATTTGCTCTAACCAATTGTTTCCTATTCCCCAAATATGACTTGAACCAGCTTAAAGAAATTCCCCGAATCCCATAGAAATTTAGTTTTTTTAATAAAATATCGTGATTCACACAATCAAAAGCTTTAGCATAGTCACAGAAAACAGTGGCTGTAAAGAGATTTCTGTTTAGTGCTAGATATACCTCATGTAATACAGAAAACATGGCATCAGAAGTACAATTATTAGACAAAAAACCGAACTGATTTTGTGATAAAATGTTGTGTTTAAGGAGAAAGGGAATAAGTCGGATTTTTACAAGCCTTTCAATAATTTTGGATAGTACCGGAAGTAAGGCAATAGGTCTATAGTTGCAGGTGTTAGATTTTTCGCCACCTTTATGAAGAGGTATTATAATGGCTGTCTTTAGGCACTCTGGAAATGTACCTTTTTCCAAGGAATCGTTAATTAGGGAGACTAAGCTTACTAACACATTATCCGGAAGGTTTAAGAAAATTTTTGCTGATAGTCCATCGGTACTACAGGACGATTTGCTTTTAATACTTTTGATTGTTTGCATTAGTTCAGATTTATCAACCGGTCTTATAAAGAATGTATCAACGATATTTTTTGAGTTGGGGAGGTAGGAAATAGGATCGTTTTGTGGCAAAATAGTTGACGTTAAATTTTTACTAACATTAATAAAGTAATCATTTAAATTCTCAGGGTTCGGAAAGGAAAAAGTATGATCCGTCGTATTACTTTTATTTCGAAGGTCGTTTATTATAGACCAAGTTTCTTTTGAAGCATTTTTGGAGTTAATTAGACGATTTTGATAGTATGTTTTTTTTGCTATTTTAATTAATTTTAGGTAAGTTGCTCTGTATTTGTTAATATATTCGATCACTGAGACGCTGTCAGTAAATTTTTTAATATTTAGTAATGCACGCATATTTTTGGCTGAGATGCGGATACCTTTAGTAGTCCAAGGTTTGTGATGTTTTGGCCTAATGGTTATTAAAGGAAATGCCTTATTAAAGTTAGCTACTAATTTAATCAAAAATTTACAAAAAGTTACTGTCAATGTCGCTAGAAGAAAAATTCCAGTCAGAGGTCGAACATAAATTTTGAAATTTACGGAAATTTTGAGCGGAAAAAATCCTACCTAATCGTCGAGGTTTCGCGGAAGGTACGTTTAGAATTCGAAACTTAGTGTATACTGCTTCGTGATCAGAAAGCCCCGCACTAATAACTGTAGATTGAACATCAGGAAGTGAGAAATCTGAAACAACATAATCAAGTATGGTAGAAGATGTTTTTGTGATTCTTGTTGGAGAATTGACGTGCATTGAGAGACCATGGGATTCAAATATAGTTACCAGAAAGAGTTGGGCAGCACAAACAGTAGCGTAGTCAATGTTAAAATCACCACATATAATTTTTCTGCTTTTAATGGGCAGTGCATCTAACAAATTTAGCAGATTCTGGAAAAATAGTTCAGTATCAGAGCTAGGTGATCTGTAAATGCAAAGTGTGTATAGATTGAGTTTCTTATTATAAACTAAAGAAAACTCAAAAAAGCCTTCACCCAGCAGATAGTCATATTTAGTTACCGGTGTGTAATCATTATTTATAGAAAGAATTAGGGTTCCACCGCAAGCTGAACTTGTACGGTTGTATCTAGCAATTGTGGTATACTTATTAATAAAAAAGGGCTCATTAGCTTCAAGCCAGTGCTCAGTAATTGCAACTAACGGAGGAAATCCTAATTCCTCTAGAAATAAAAATAATTCATCTATTTTATATCTTAATGAACGTATATTAATATGAACCATGCTAAAGTTGACATCGTTAAGAGAATTAGAGGATTCTAGATCCTCGGAACACGTCGAATTGTTTAAAAATTTCGTTTAGGAGAAACAGCGGAAAAGTAGTTCAGGTGACATTCCCTTGATCTTTGCTGATGAATAATCCTAACAGAAGCAATGAAGGACCTATATGTAGATAGATCAGCTTCCACCTCAGCTGGACCAATTCCATAAGCATCATGAAATTCCAAAAATATTTTTCTTAGATCTTCAGTGTTAGTAGGAAGTCCTTCTGAAGCCAAAAAGAGTTTGACGCCTGTATTGGTATACCCCTCATAACATACAGAGGCGGGCTGGTCGTGCAAATAAGCGAGATGTAGCTTAATGGCTTTCAGGATTTCAGGTTCTCTTAATCTTGCAAGAAGGTATCTACTGTCTGAATTCTTAGTAAGTCTAACCTTCGGTGGGGCCAAAGGATCCAGATTTGTGGTAGGTTCTGACACATTACTCTTAATGAAATTGACATTGGCATGAGTTTTTGTGTTAGTTTTGCTAAGTTCAATGGCATGCTTGTCTGAAAATACATTTAAGTTTATGTTGTCCTGTTCTTTTGAGATGTTGTTTGAAATGGTACATGGATTTTCCAGTCTGACTGGGTTTGTGATGTTTTTGCACCTTTTACTGTATGACTCAGGAGGAGGCGCCGCTAAACTCAATGATTCGGAACATGTGGATTCAATAGACCATCTAATGCAGACGTTAGGTGGCCAAATTGCTTTATTAAATAATAGGTTAATAGTAGATTTAGATTTCATACCTATTTTGAATGTTGAACCATTTGCAGTACCATTTTCCTTAAGCAGGGCGTAACATCTAATAAACTCTTTAAACCCCAATTTCTCTTTAATGAAATGAACCACTTGTATAGGTGTATATTCTGGTGTTAAGTTGCTAACAACTACATAATGCCAATTTTCTTTTATAGGTTTTGAATTTTTTTCTGGAATTACTTGGGAACCTTTGACCTCATCTGTTTGGGTGGCTACAAAATACGATTTTTCTTCTGAGGGTTTTAAACTTTTCTCCGGGATTACTTGGTAAACTTGGACCTCATCTGTTTGGGTAGCTGAAGTGGCATACAAAGTATTTTTCTTTACTTCGTTTTTTGTTGGTATGCTTATTTTATTGTTAAGGTTGCACACTAGATTTGATATCTTACTGATACTTGAAGAGAGCCTTTCTAACCCCATTTTAATCTCAGTCGAATTAGAATCATGGACATGAACCTTGATTGTTTCATCGGAAGAGCCAATGAAGACTGATGATAAATTAAAAATATCTTGTTCCATCTGCCTTAAAGATTTTTGAATGTTTCTAGCATCAAGAAGGTCACTTGCTTTATGGATCTCTTCAATCTTTTTTGTGAGATAGTCAAGTTTGTTGTCATTTTTTGTTAATAAATCGTAAGTCTCGATAAAAATAGGCATATTGTCAGTAATCTTTTTAGTTAAATTTATTAGGGATTCAAGGTTCTCAACGGGTATTTGGTTTTTACTTAATTCAGTTATTTTTTCATTTATGTAACTTAAGCTTGGTGAGTTACATAAGGTGCAAAAGAACCTTAGATGGGGCTCATTTTGGCTTAATAAAGATTTTGTGGTCGTTTTATTTAGGCCAGAACATTTCATGCAGAAGTTTCGACGGCAATCTCCACTGCATCTTAATTTATTATATTTGTCACTCTCTGCAAATTCCAAATTACAATTTTCACATTTGTAGGTCATGGTCATTAATTTAAGTTGCAATAATTAAACTAGGTCAGCGACAATACAAGAAACTACAAGGTAATCACTATACTACACTACAGTCACGAAAATTTGTTTCGCAATCAAAACAAAAACAAAACAGAACAATATCAAACACTGAGTAAGTAGCCGTTACAAAAAAAAACAAACACGACCGATTGCGACGGTGGTCAACTACAAACTGTAAGTTGTATTAAAAAATTGCTCCGTAGAAATTTTGAGTTTTTTTCGAAAATATTGATAAAAGAAAGTTTTAAATCAGTTTAAAGTGTTAATATTATCACAAGGTAACCTGAGAAAGCAATTGGTAAGAGAAAATTACAATATTTTATGAAGAAATAGATACTTGAATTGTGGGTTGAGCAGTATATGGTATGACTGCATTTTAATTAAGTTAATGAAGATTAAACTAATATTTAACAAGAAAGAAAGTCATAATTACACTTACCAGAGGAGGTAGTAGCAGTTTGTCTTTTGGTTTGAAGGGGAATTTATTGTTTGATCTCTACAAAGTGTCCTGAAATCTTTGCTGTTCCGGGGAAGAAAGTAGATTGTCCAGAGAAGTGAATCCAGAATCCTGGTTTTCCAGAAGAGGAGAGAAGTTTCATCCAAATGGTAACCACTTTTCACTTGGTACAATAAAGAGTTTTCCGTGTTTGATTTTTTTATAACTTTGATGAACATTGGTATTTCACTGTTTTACGTATTTAACTAAATTAATATTCACTATTTGATAAGTTTAATTTGAATTGTTTATTAACACAAATCAGAATATTTCATTTCATATATTTAATGCATATTTGGGTTTAACAACGGTTTATTGAAGTTTGTCACATTTTGAATTAGTAAGGTTAGAAATTTATATACAATTCATGCCAAGAAAACATCATTGGTCTAGGATAGTGTGGTTTTACAGTCATTTTATTGAAAATTTTTATATTAACTGATTTTGAATCTAATTTTTTTTTATTTGGAACTCTGACCCTGATATAAGGGAATAGCCGGTAGCATATTTAAATAATAATGTTGGAAAATAATTAAATTAAGTTAATTCTTACCTATTTAAATTCAAAATTAATTCATGGTAAGGAATATTTTATAACATAGTAATTGATATAATCAAAACAAAGTATTATTTTTTAATCAGGTATATGTTATAAATATTGGCGCCCAACGTGGGGCTCTAAACAATCAAAAATAGAGCCTATTCAAATAATTAAAACTTGAGAATTTTGTTAAATTTTTTTTTCCTCATTATTTCGCTTTAAATAATCAAAACTAGAGCCTATTTAAAGAATAGAAACTTTAGGATTTTCGGATATTAAAAACACTAGTCAAGAAAACTTTGTTTGGTAATTTTTTTTTCTTTGAGATTTATTTGCTTGATTCTGATTAATCAGAATGAAAAATAATTAAAAGGTATTTGCTTGGTAAATTTTTATTTGATAAAGGTATTTTTATAAAAAAAAATTGGATATTATTTGTATATATCTCTGGAAAATTTAAATTATAACTATGGATAATAACGTAAGAGGAAATGCATGGGGATTTCTTCCTAATATTATGTCACACTATAACAATACCGGAATTAAATTTGATGGAAACATTAATCATATACATCCAAAAGTATTTGTAAATATAATAAAAAGTAAAACAAAGTATATTAGTGACTTCTCGGAGAAAAAACTGTTGATCCGTGATATGTTAACAGGACATCCTTTACTATGGTTCTGCAATAAAGAAAATCAAATGTCGTCAATAAAAGATTTCGAAGAGCAATTTTGTAGATATTTCTGGGGGGAAATTCAACAAGCTACCTTTAGAGAAAAACTGTATTTTGGAAAATATGACTATAATAAAGAAAAAACTTTCAATGCATATGCAATGCAACTATATAATAATGCACAATATTTGGAACCTGCGATGAGGGAAGAGGAAATAGTTTTGTACATTGCGAGACAATTTAATCATAAAGTAGCAGAAACAGTAGCTTTACAGAACATTAAAACTATGGAAAATCTATCAAATTATCTGCAGAGATTAGAGAGAATTCTGATGAGTGAGAACAGATATAGTGGGAATGAAAGAGGTAATGAAAGGAATAGATTTAATGATAGAAATAGGGATGAAAATAGGAATTATGGTAATGACAGATTCAATGATAGGAATAGGGAATTTAATAGGGGATATAGTAATTTTAATAGGAGAGAAGTTAGAGGAAATGGTTATAGGAATGACAATAGGGAATTTGACAATAGGAATAATAGAAATTGGGAGAATCGGAATTTTGATAGGAGAAATAGGGATAATACAAACAATAATAATTTTGATAGATATAGAGGCACAGGAGATAGGTGGAATAGGAATAATGATAATAATGGTAGAAATGAAATTAACAATATTAAAGAAGACAATTTGAAGATCAGAGAGGAAGTTAAAATTATTAAAAAAGAATGTGACAAGAAGAGTGAACAGCAAAACATGAAATTAGGAACAGAAATACAGGACACAGGAATGAAAATTAGGGGGGAAATTGAAAATGTTGTGGAAATTGGAATAACAGAAGTAGAAAAATCAAGGAAAGAAAATTTACCGGAGAAAATTGAACGTGAAGTCAACAAACAAACAGAAATTATGAAAAAAGAAATAGGACAAATACAATTACAAGAGCAAATTAATGAAGAGGTAGTGGACAATTTAAAAATTAATTTAGGAAAAGAATTTGAAAGACTAGAGGGAGAAGTAGAAAAACAAAAAGGAGTCTGCAGTAAGAACCAGGAATTAACTGGGTTAAAATTAAGTAGAGGAGTACAGGATGCTTAAAGAATTTGAAGAATTTATGAAGAATCAATATGAAGAAATGAGAAAAGATAAGAAGAAGTGGAGTGAAGAGTTGAAAGAAGATATGAATAAGAAAGTAAAAGAACATGAGAATAACAAACCAGAGGAGAATAATAAGAAATTGGATGAGACTAGCAAAATATTGGATGAAAGAGAAGAAGATATAAAAGAAGACATAAACACGGAATTTGAAGAAAAACTTGAAGAAAATAATGAAACATTGGATGAAAGAGAAGAAGATATGAAAGAAGATATAAAAAAGGAAGATGTGAATAACAAACTAGAAGAAAATAATGAAGGATTAGATGAAGTAAAAGAAGATATGAATAATAAACAAGAGGAAAACAATAAAGAATTGGATGAGACTAATGAAAGATTGAATGAAATCACAGAAGATATAAAAGAAAATACAAATATGGAATTAGAAGGAAAAGTTCAAGAGAATAATGATAAAATGGTGCAGACTAATAAAAGATTGGAGAAAATAAAAAAAATACTAAGACATATAGAAGACAAATAAACTATATAAAGGAAGATAATTTAAAGAGCATAGAGGAAGACACAAATAAAATAGATGAAGAAAGGGAGAAGATTATTAAGAAATTTGTAAATGAATATAAAGCAAAACAAGTAGAAAAGAGTGAAAATAAAATAATTCAGAAAGTTAAAGACAGTGGTATATTGCTAAGTCATACGAAAAAACAAAATAAACCAGAACAAGTAGAAGAAATTCAAACAATAATGCACCATCAAATTGTTAACAACGGAGAAAATCAAAATTTGTCTGTGGATGATAAGCAGTTTTGTAATTATTTCTTGGGAAAGATAAAACAAGCGCTCCGAGAAAAATTGTTTATTTGTAAATATCAAGAAAGGGGGAAGAAAATTAAATCTATAATAGGTATTAGGTATATTTGGAATTATCAGGAAAGGGGTAAGGTATTTAGATTTATTAGAAGATTACATGTATAAGCAAATATATTAAATAAGGGGGAACAAATTTTAAAAGTAGAAAAATAAATTATATTTAAATAAATGTTTAGAATGAATGTGATATAAAAAAAATATGGAAATGAAAAATTTTATGAAGATATTAAGGTAGATGATATTTCAAGCAGTTTTATAAATAGATATTAGGTTGTAAATAGTAGTTTTAGGTGTACATAGTTTTTTTTTTTTTATTTATTATGAAAAATACTGGGATGTTTAAGGAATAAACATTAAAACAGTTCGTGGAATGAAAAGATATTAAAATTGAAACTGGTATGAATAATAAGTTTAAATATTCTTGGTTAAAGAATGTTTTTTTGAAGGGAATATGAGATAAATTAAATTTTTATTGATTTATAGTTTTAGAATATAAATAATCATTTACAAGCAAGTACATCAAATGAACATTTTATAAAATGAAATATAGAACAAAGAAATTTGTATTATTTTATTAAAATAAAGTTAAATTTTCTTTACAAAATAAACTAAGAATAAAATAAAATATTAAAGATATAATGTATCAAGCAAGTTACTTGACAGCGATGAAATTATTAAAGTGGGAATAGAAATTATAATTTTTTTAATCAAATATGGACATATGATTGATTATAAAAAATTTTAATTGGGCGATTTGAGATGATATGAGTTACTATGCTATATTAAATAAGAATGTAAAATGAAAATGTTATGGAAATTAGAGAAAGGAAAATTTTCTTATTTCGGGTCAGAGCACAAATGCAGTAACAGTGGGATTAATTATCATCATCTTCTTCATAATTCCTAAAAAAGAAAAAAGAAAATAGAATAAGAAAGAAAAAATTACAAATTCATTTCAAAGATTTTATTTAAAGATTCAAAATGGTTTAATCTACATTATATAAAGTTTCAATAATTATGAAATTGATAAATGGGAAAAGTAAATAATTAAAAGCTTATAAAATTGCCAATACATTAGTAATTAAACATTAATTTTTAAATGAATTAAGGGTATAATTAAATAAGAAAATTAAATTATAAAAATATCACAAATAGTTAAAATAAATATTAAAACTTTTACTTACTTTTAAAATATACAAATTTATCAACCATATTATAATTTGTTAATAGTTCAAATGCTAAATGAAATATTCTGAAAAAGAGAAAATTATTAGTTTATAGTGCTAGTAAATTTTATAAAAATAAATAAAAAGAATAATCATTGTTTTAAATTGTAATAATGAATCAAGAATTAGATTTTGTTAGTAATTTTATTTAAATAAGGAATTAGTAGGCGATTAGGTGGTAAGGATGTATAGATTTAGGTTTGTTGAATTTTTCAGTTGTTTTTTTGTTGATTTGATAGAATCTCTCTTGTTTTCTGATTCTTGATATGTAAGTTGTATTAAAAAATTGCTCCGTAGAAATTTTGAGTTTTTTTTGAAAATATTGATAAAAGAAAGTTTTAAATCAGTTTAAAGTGTTAATATTATCACAAGGTAACCTGAGAAAGCAATTGGTAAGAGAAAATTACAATATTTTATGAAGAAATAGATACTTGAATTGTGGGTTGAGCAGTATATGGTATGACTGCATTTTAATTAAGTTAATGAAGATTAAACTAATATTTAACAAGAAAGAAAGTCATAATTACACTTACCAGAGGAGGTAGTAGCAGTTTGTCTTTTGGTTTGAAGGGGAATTTATTGTTTGATCTCTACAAAGTGTCCTGAAATCTTTGCTGTTCCGGGGAAGAAAGTAGATTGTCCAGAGAAGTGAATCCTGAATCCTGGTTTTCCAGAAGAGGAGAGAAGTTTCATCCAAATGGTAACCACTTTTCACTTGGTACAATAAAGAGTATTCCGTGTTTGATTTTTTTATAACTTTGATGAACATTGGTATTTCACTGTTTTACGTATTTAACTAAATTAATATTCACTATTTGATAAGTTTAATTTGAATTGTTTATTAACACAAATCAGAATATTTCATTTCATATATTTAATGCATATTTGGGTTTAACAACGGTTTATTGAAGTTTGTCACATTTTGAATTAGTAATAGTAAGGTTAGAAATTTATATACAATTCATGCCTAGAAAACATCATTGGTCTAGGATAGTGTGGTTTTACAGTCATTTTATTGAAAATTTTTATATTAACTGATTTTGAATCTAATTTTTTTTTATTTGGAACTCTGACCCTGATATAAGGGAATAGCCGGTAGCATATTTAAATAATAATGTTGGAAAATAATTAAATTAAGTTAATTCTTACCTATTTAATATTTATATTTAAATTCAAAATTAATTCATGGTAAGGAATATTTTATAACATAGTAATTGATATAATCAAAACAAAGTATTATTTTTTAATCAGGTATATGTTATAATATATATATATATATATATATATATATTGAGATGATATATGTTACTATGCTATTTCAAATTAAGTAAATATAAAGAAAATTATAAAAATCGAGAAAAGGAAATTATATTCTCATTCCAAGGCAGAGTGCAAATGAGTTAATTTTGGATAATTTATAATCGTCGTCTTCTTCTCAATACCTAAAAAAGGAAAAAATAAGGTAAAATTAAAAATTAAAATACCTACACAAGTACATATAAAAAAAAAAAAAAATTCAAAGAACAAAATTAATATAATTGAAAAAGTGTATAAATTTTATGATACCTTGGTAATCAAAACCGATTTTAAAAAAAACTAAGACAAAATGAAATAAAAAAGAACCAAGTGTTAAGACATCAATGTAAAGTTTTACATAAATCTTAGTATAAAATATTAGAACTCATATAAGAAAATAAAAGAAAAGGGGTGTACTTACTTTTAGAATAGACAATGTTTGTTCTCAAGACATATTATGATTTATTATTAGTATAATTTCCAAATGAAAAATTCTGAAAATAGAAAGATATTAGATTATATTGTAGATAAGATATTATAAAAATTAACAATTCATTTAAAGTACAGCAGATTTTAAAAGAATAAGTATTGTATTAAATGTAAATAATTAGTTGAGTATTAGATTTTTTTTTAGTAATTTGATTTGATAAAGAATTTGTAGGAGAAAGATTTTATGAAATTAATAACTCATTAAAAGTTTAGTAAATTGTAAAAAAAAATTTCTATTATATTTAAATGTAAATAAGGAATTAGGTATAAGATTTTTGTAATTTATTTGATTAATAATTTAGTAGGCGAATATCGCATGTTAATGGATAGTGTAAGATTGTTTGTGGATTCAGTTGTTAAATTGTTGATTCGCTGAATCTCTCTCTTGTTTTTTGGCTTTTGAAGCGATAGCATGTAATAAAATTTGCTCTATTAAAATTTCGATTTTTTTACTTAAATACTTATAAAAGAACGTCTAAAAGTAGTAAAAAGTGTTAATAAAGCCACAAGACCACTGCTGATAACCACTGGTAAGAATTAAAGTCCATATAAATGGGGAAATAAATGTTAGTTATGGAGTGCGGAGCAGATTAGTCGTATGAATGCTTCCTGAGTAATATAATTAAAGTAAAACTGGTTTATGATAAGAAAGAAAGCAATAATTTACTCACCATTTGATGCAAGATCAAGTTATTTCCGGAGGAAAAGCAAATTTTAGTCGTCTACATCTATAAAGTGTCCGTATATCATTGATGTTCCTGGGAAATAGTTGGATTCCAATAGGAAGTGATAGCCTGTTCTTTCAGCTGACCAGAGAGAATACCAAACTTCAAAACACGGTATCTATTTCCAAATTTAAAAAAAAAATAAAAAACATTTCTGTGTTTCATTCTTCTGTAGATTATGAACATTTGATATCACTTGTATACTGTTTCACTATTTATATAAGTTGTTTGCACATCTTTTGATAAGTGTAATTTGATTTATTGTTTACAAAATTCAGAATTTTTCATAACCCTCAATTTAACGAGGTTTTAATTTGAAGGTAATGTGTCTTTGCGCACAAAACAATAAGAAAAAGTGAGGTTAAGATCAAATCGAAATGGTAGTACAAAATTGCAATTTGGTACAAGATTGTTGAATTTTATTATATTTTTTTTTGAAATTTTCAATATTAGTTAAATTTGAATCTATTTATTAGTGGAGATTTTTTTCTTGAACTCGCACCTTGAGAGAGAGAATAGCTAAGAATTTATATTAAAATAACAATCATTAAATAAAAGAAATTAAGTTGAAATATACCTTATCCACATCTACATCAATATTAAAATAAATATTTTCAAGGTATATTATAATATATATATATTATAACATATATGAAAATGTAAATGTATATTATTAATTGTTTATAATTTTGTGTTGTTTATCTGATTATATGTTATATTTAAAATGATGTAAATTTAAAATAATTATGTTTAACTTTAAAATTTGATGTGAATTGAATTATTGTTTATAAATTTTTTTTTTAACGACTCTATCTCAGGGCAGAATCCAATGTTTTATTTTATTAATTTGATATTGTCTTGAAATTATATGCATAATAACTATTATGTACCAAATGATACCTATGGATGTTTAAATTAAAAAGAAGAAGATCTGTAACCTATCTTCTCGTCAATGTGAGATTCTATGATTACTAATTATGTGAGTAAAATGATATGAAAAGATTAATAAATGGTGGTATTATACATATCAAAAAATTCTTAAAACTAATAAAATATGTGAATAGAGTAAAAGTGAAAATGAGGAAATTAATTGTTCATCCAATTATATATATAAAACACAAGAAAGTTCTTTATTAAGGTGAATAGTGCAATATTAATACCGTGACTCCAGGATCTATGAATTCTCTCAGCTAGTCTGCTACAGGATTATCAAAAGAAACCATAAACTCGTTCAAGAAAAAGGTCTTCTAACTGCTTAATGAACTCTGCAACGCTGGTATGTACTTATTCCTTCTTTCTATTTAACACGTACTTGGAAATTCAAGATTACATTCATAGCACCATTTGCTATCACGTTCTCATCTTCTGATTTCTTTTATTTATATAAAATTTAACTTTCTGCTTACCAATATACTTTAGTTTTCTTTTTACAGACGTTTATAATAATATTCAATTACTCAAGACTGATTTATATTGAAATTTTTTAATAAAAATCGTAAAAAATTACAAGAGCAAATTTAACACGTCTTTTTTCTTTCTGAACAAAACACAAGAGAGCCTCGTTTAAAATCAACAACTTCCAAAACAAAAATAACAAAAAACAACTATCCTAACAATTCTTATTAGTATCTATCTGATGCCTACTTGATAATAACTTAATTTATGACATCCGTGCACTTGATTAATTTCTATTTACAATTTATCTTATACCTAGGATTCTTATACAAATTTATGTTTTTTATTTATTACTATTAATATTAAAACTTTTCATTTCATTCTTTTAATAAATTTTTTCATTTAAAATTTAAACCATAATAATAGCTTTTAAATACTCATATGCATTAGTTAATACAGCATATAATTCTACATTTAATTTATATTTGAACTTATTCTTTGCATAAAAAAAAATATTATTTCTAGCATACTTTCTCAGACAAATTTCTTGTTTTATAGAAAGAAAATTACATGATTCCTTTTATTTATAATTATGAATATATCATGGTACTCCTTATATTTTATTTTTAAATTTATGTTTCCTTTTTTAGGAACGAAGAAAAAATTAAAACAACACTAAAACTAAGGAACTTGAAGAAAATTAATACTATTTATATACAACCTAAACTTTGTATTCTGCCCAGGATCAAGAATATTCCTTTTTTTTAATGAATTTATTAATAACTTAATTTGATCTGTTCTTTAATTTATAACATATAATAGGATAATATCACAAATCCCCCAATTAAAATTTTTACATCAAACATTTCATTGATGTTGGATTAAAAATTATAATTTTAATCTATTTTTTTTTTTTTTTTTTTATAAATAAACACTCATTTAACAAAAACTTTAGCCTCAATTAAAATTATTTGCACAGATTGTATAAACCTTTTTTCAATAAAACCATTCAATCTTAATTTAATATTTACATCTTAATACTATTATTTACAAAACTTTGCTATTAATATCATCTACCCCTCTTCTGGTGTAAACTTGTACACATCCTTAATATTAAAAACTCCCCTTAATCTCCCTGTATCCGGATATACTAACCGATAGCTGTTTTCAGCATTATGATTATCTACCACATATGGTCCCTCAAAAGGCATCAATAATTTTCTTACTCCGATATGACCATATTCGTGATGAAGATTATATAGAATTTCCTTTGCATAATTAGTTGTAATAACATACGTATCCCAATTTTCTAGTTTTTTATAAATAATATTGTCTTCTGTAAAAGTTCTTCTTTTTTCCACCTCTGTCAAATAATTCTGATCTTGTATAACCCTTTCCAAAGTAAATAATCCCTCTTTATCCAATAATTTATTTATACCTATTTTGAATTTTTTATAGTCCCCTTGTTCTTCACTTTCCCTACTTAATGCATCTGCTATGATGTTACTCTTTCCTGGAATATATTTAATCTCAAAGTCGTATTCTTGCAACAATAATAACCATCTGTGTACCCTATTATTTGCATACCTATTTTTCATCATCGCCGTTAAAGCATTATGATCACTCTCCACTATAAACTTTGCTCCTAATAAATAAAACCTTAATTTGGTTATACAAAATACCACACTGGCCATCTCCAATTCCGTAACCGTGTACTTCTTCTCACAATTCTTTGTTACTCTTGATACAAAACTAATAGGTACTTCTCCTCCTTCCTGAACTTGTATTAACACTCCTGCTAATCTTTCTATCGATGCATCTGTCCTAAGTATAAATACTTTATCGTATTGTGGGTGATACACTTTTAAATTATTGGTAAAGACAAATTTTAATTCTTGAAAAGCTTTTTCTCTCTCGGGTGTCCATTTCCATTTAACATCTTTTTTCAGTAGCTCTAGTAAAGGAACTTCTTTATTTGACAAATCTGGTATTAATCTTTTATAATAATTTATAATTCCAAGGAATCCTCTTAACGTCTTCAAATTTTTAGGTGTTTGATAATTCATAATAGCTTGTACTCTTTCAGGATCCATACTTACCCCTGTCGTATTCAAGACATATCCTAAATATTTAACTTCTTTTTGATAAAATTTACACTTTTCCACATTTAATTTGAGTCCAGCTCTTTCCAATTCTTTTAATGTAATTTCTAAATGTTTTTTATGTACAATTTCATTTTCCGAATAAATTAAAATATCATCAATGTAGTGTAAAATGAATGATTCATATTTATTTAAAATTGTATGTAAAGTTCTAACTAAAGCTGCACATGAACTTTGCAATCCATATGGCACCACACAAAATTGATATACAATACCATCTACCATGAAAGCTGTATATGGTCTACTATTTTCTTCTAAAGGAATTAACCAGAAACTGTGTTTAAGATCTAATTTAGAATAAATTTTTGCATTTGTAATTCTTCCAAAAATTCCTTCCACATTCATAGGACTTTCATATTGTTTGACTGTATAGGCATTTATGTTTCTTGCATCAAGACATATTCTAATCTCTCCTGACTTCTTTCTTACACAAGTAATTGCATTTATGTATGGAGAATCCGATCTTTCTATTATTCCATCCTTCAACATTTTATTTAATTCTTCATATACTTCATCTTTTATTTTATACGGTATCGGATAAGTTTTTATTTTAAAATTCTTAATATCTTTATTCATCTCCAACTTGTGCGTGTAATTTGTAGCTATACATATATCTTCATTAAACAATTTATAATATTTCTTACATAATATTTCTACTTCCGTCCTATACAATCCACAATTTTCTTCTAATTTGTCAAACTCCATATTTTCTATGTTGTTGTACATAACATTCTTATTAATTTCCGAACTTTCATTTTTTTTTACTATAAATGGTATTATTTGTTGTTCCCATCTTAAACATTCATCCTCATAATCGATGATAACCTTATGATTATTTAATTCATCTGAACCCAATATAATGTCATAGTTCAAATTTTGTATTAATAACATTTGAAATTTATACATTTTAAACCCTATTAAAATTTCCCCCATAATCATATTACTTGTTTCATATAATTTCTTATTATTCGCTCCCACTAATGATAATTTATTTGTTTAATATCATCTTGTTTGATTTGTGAAACCACCCTTTGACTAATTAAAGTAACCTCTGAACCAGTAGGTATCTATCATAATTTTACATTTAATATTTTGGAAAACCCCCTCTATAAAAATTAACCTTTTTAGTTCATTAATTGTAACCTCGTCATCATTCACAATAAATTCCCTAGGATGTTCATACTTAGAAGAGTAGATGATATTATGCACATGAGAGCGATTTATGGAAAATCCACGCTCTGTTCCTGGCCTTGACCAGTCACATCACTCTGATTAGCACTTACAACATTCACCTGTCTACTGTTTTCACCTCTATCTCTCCTTTCATTATCCCGATTTACTACATTTCTATTATCATAATTTCTATTACTATAATTATTATCTCTGTTCCACCTATCACCTGATCCTACATTCCTATCATAATTATTATTATTTGGAAATTCCCTATTTCTTCTATCAGAATTTCTATTCTCCCCATTTCTATTATATCTATAATCATTCCTATTTACATTTCCCCTAGTATCATTCCTATTAAAATTACTATATCCCCTATTAAAATCTCTGTTCCTATTATTGAATCGGTCATTGTCATTATTTCTATTTTCATCCCTATTTCTATCATTAAATCTATTACCCCCATTACTTCTATTTTCATATCGATTCCTTTCATTACCTCTTTCATTCCTATTATCCCTATTCTCACTCATCATACTTCTTTCCAGTCGCATCAAATAGTTGGATAAATTTTCCATAGTTTTGATATTGTGTAGAGCTATTGTTTCAGTCACATCATGATTGTACTGTCTTGCCACGTACAAAACTATTTCTTCTTCCCTCATTTTCGGTTCCAAATATTGAGCATTGTTGTATAGTTGCATGGCATAATTATTATAATTTCTTCCCCTACTATAATCGTATTTTCCAAAATATAGTTTTTCCCTGAATATCGCTTATTGAATCTCCCCCCAAAAATATTTACAAAATTGTTCCTCAAAATCAAGGATTGACAGTATTTGATTTTCTTTATTACAGAACCATAATAAAGGATGTCCCGTTAGCATATTACGTATTAATAATTTTTGTTCAATAAAATCTGTTGTATATTTTATTTTGCTTTTTATTATGTTGATAAACACCTTAGGATGAATATTGTTAATGTTTCCGTCAAATTTGATTCCATTATTGTTGTAATTTGATATAATATTAGGCATAACTCCCCATGCATTTCCTCTAACATCCTTCTCCATAACTTCTTGTAACTTCTTATTTATATCCTCCATTTCTTTATTCAAATTTAACCCTGTTAATTCTAAATTTTTACTACAAGTTTCTTTTTGATTCTGTATTTCTCCTTCTATCCTTTCAAATTCCTTACCTAAGTTAATTTTTAAATTGTCTACAACTTCTTCATTAATTTGCTCTTGCAACTTTATCTGTCCTATTTCTTTTT